>CM034536.1:23218433-23297296 GCA_020002185.1 Paraescarpia echinospica | reverse complement strand
ATCAACATAAGACAACACACCAGTCGTATCAACATAAGACAACACACCAGTCGTATCAACATAAGACAAGACACACCAGTCGTATCAATATAAGACAACACATCTGTCGTATCAATATAAGACAACACACACCAGTCGTATCAACATAAGACAGCACACACCAGTCGTATCAATATATGACAACACACACCAGTCGTATCAACATGAGACAACACACACCAGTCGTATCAACATCAGACAACACACCAGTCGTATCAACATAAGACAACACACACCAGTCGTATCAACATAAGACAAAACACACCAGTCGTATCAACATAAGACAACACACACCAGTCGTATCAACATAAGACAACACACCAGTCGTATCAACATAAGACAACACACACCAGTCGTATCAACATAAGACAACACACCAGTCGTATCAACATAAGACAACACACACCAGTCGTATCAACATAAGACAACACACACCAGTCGTATCAACATAAGACAACACACACCAGTCGTATCAACATAAGACAACACACGCCAGTCGTATCAATATAAGACAACACACGCCAGTCGTATCAATATAAGACAACACACGCCAGTCGTATCAATATAAGACAACACACGCCAGTCGTATCAACATAAGACAACACACGCCAGTCGTATCAAAATAAGACAACACACGCCAGTCGTATCAATATAAGACAACACACACCAGTCGTATCAACATAAGACAACACACCAGTCGTATCAACATAAGACAACACACCAGTCGTATCAACATAAGACAAGACACACCAGTCGTATCAATATAAGACAACACATCTGTCGTATCAATATAAGACAACACACACCAGTCGTATCAACATAAGACAGCACACACCAGTCGTAACAATATATGACAACACACACCAGTCGTATCAACATGAGACAACACACACCAGTCGTATCAACATCAGACAACACACCAGTCGTATCAACATAAGACAACACACACCAGTCGTATCAACATAAGACAAAACACACCAGTCGTATCAACATAAGACAACACACACCAGTCGTATCAACATAAGACAACACACCAGTCGTATCAACATAAGACAACACACTCCAGTCGTATCAACATAAGACAACACACCAGTCGTATCAACATAAGACAACACACTCCAGTCGTATCAACATAAGACAACACACCAGTCGTATCAACATGAGACAACACACACCAGTCGTATCAACATAAGACAACACACCAGTCATATCAACATAAGACAACACACACCAGTCGTATCAACATAAGACAACACATATCAACATAAGACAACACTCACCAGTCTTATCAACATAAGACAACACACCAGTCATATCAACATAAGACAACACACACCAGTCGTATCAACACAAGACAACACACATAATTCATATCAACATAAGACAACACACCAGTCGTATCAACATAAGACAACACTCACCAGTCTTATCAACATAAGACAACACACACCAGTCGTATCAACATAAGACAACACTCACCAGTCGTATCAACATAAGACAACACTCACCAGTCGTATCAACATAAGACAACACTCACCATTCTTATCAATATAGGACAACGCACACCAGTCGTATCAACATAAGACAACACACACCAGTCGTATCAACATAAGACAACACACCAGTCGTATCAACATAAGACAACACACACCAGTCGTATCAACATAAGACAACACACCAGTCGTATCAACATAAGACAACACACACCAGTCGTATCAACATAAGACAACACACATCAGTCGTATCAACATAAGACAACACACACAGTCGTATCAACATAAGACATTAGACAACATCAACATAAGACAACACTCGTACCAGTCTATATCAACATAAGACAACACACACCAACATAAGACAACATCGTATCAACATAAGACAACACTCACCAGTCGTATTAACATAAGACAACACTCGTATCAACATAAGACAACACTCACCAGTATCATAAGACAACACTCACCAGTCGTATCAACATAAGACAACACTCACCAGTCGTATCAACATAAGACAACACACATCAGTCGTATCAACATAAGACAACACTCACCAGTCGTATCAATATAAGACAACACTCACCAGTTGTATCAACATAAGACAACACACCAGTCATATCAACATAAGACAACACTCACCAGTCGTATCAACATAAGACAACACACCAGTCATATCAACATAAGACAACACACACCAGTTGTATCAACATAAGACAACACACATCAGTCATATCAACATAAGACAATATACCAGTCGTATCAACATAAGACAACACTCACCAGTCTTATCAACATAAGACAACACACACCAGTCGTATCAACATAAGACAACACTCACCAGTCGTATCAACATAAGACAACACTCACCAGTCGTATCAATATGAGACAACACACACCAGTCGTATCAATATCAGACAACACACACCAGTCGTATCAACACAAGACAACACACACCAGTCATATCAACATAAGACAACACACACCAGTCGTATCAACATAAGACAACACACACCAGTCGTATCAACATAAGACAACACACACCAGTCGTATCAACATAAGACAACACACCAGTCGTATCAATATATCAGACAACACACACCAGTCGTATATCAACATAAGACAACACACACCAGTCGTATCAATATATGACAACACACACCAGTCGTATCAACATAAGACAACACACACCAGTCGTATCAACATAAGACAACACACACCAGTCGTATCAACATAAGACAACACACACCAGTCGTATCAACATAAGACAACACACACCAGTCGTATCAACATAAGACAACACACACCAGTCGTATCAACATAAGACAACACACACCAGTCGTATCAACATAAGACAACACACACCAGTCGTATCAACATAAGACAACACACACCAGTCGTATCAACATAAGACAACACACCAGTCGTATCAACATAAGACAACACACCAGTCGTATCAACAACACACACCAGTCATATCAACATAAGACAACACACACCAGTCGTATCAATATAAGACAACACACACCAGTCGTATCAACATAAGACAACACACCAGTCGTATCAACATAAGACAAGACACACCAGTCGTAACAATATAAGACAACACATCTGTCGTATCAATATAAGACAACACACACCAGTCGTATCAACATAAGACAGCACACACCAGTCGTATCAATATATGACAACACACACCAGTCGTATCAACATGAGACAACACACACCAGTCGTATCAACATAAGACAACACACACCAGTCGTATCAACATAAGACAACACACACCAGTCGTATCAACATAAGACAACACACACCAGTCGTATCAACATAAGACAACACACACCAGTCGTATCAACATAAGACAACACACACCAGTCGTATCAACATAAGACAACACACCAGTCGTATCAACATAAGACAACACACTCCAGTCGTATCAACATAAGACAACACACCAGTCGTATCAACATAAGACAACACACTCCAGTCGTATCAACATAAGACAACACACCCAGTCGTATCAACATAAGACAACACACACCAGTCGTATCAACATAAGACAACACACCAGTCGTATCAACATAAGACAACACACCAGTCGTATCAACATAAGACAAGACACACCAGTCGTATCAATATAAGACAACACATCTGTCGTATCAATATAAGACAACACACACCAGTCGTATCAACATAAGACAGCACACACCAGTCGTATCAATATATGACAACACACACCAGTCGTATCAACATGAGACAACACACACCAGTCGTATCAACATAGACAACACACCAGTCGTATCAACATAAGACAACACACACCAGTCGTATCAACATAAGACAACACACACCAGTCGTATCAACATAAGACAACACACACCAGTATCAACATAAGACAACACACCAGTCGTATCAACATAAGACAACACACGCCAGTCGTATCAACATAAGACAACACACGCCAGTCGTATCAACATAAGACAACACACTCCAGTCGTATCAACATAAGACAACACACCAGTCGTATCAACATAAGACAACACACACCAGTCGTATCAACATAAGACAACACACGCCAGTCGTATCAATATAAGACAACACACGCCAGTCGTATCAATATAAGACATCGTATCAACATAAGACAACACACACCAGTCGTATCAAAATAAGACAACACACGCCAGTCGTATCAATATAAGACAACACACACCAGTCGTATCAACATAAGACAACACACCAGTCGTATCAACATAAGACAACACACCAGTCGTATCAACATAAGACAAGACACAC
Source organism: Paraescarpia echinospica (assembly GCA_020002185.1). Lineage (NCBI taxonomy): Eukaryota > Metazoa > Annelida > Polychaeta > Sabellida > Siboglinidae > Paraescarpia > Paraescarpia echinospica. The sequence continues at coordinate 23,292,971 of CM034536.1, read as the reverse complement.
CAGTCGTATCAATATAAGACAACACATCTGTCGTATCAATATAAGACAACACACACCAGTCGTATCAACATAAGACAGCACACACCAGTCGTAACAATATATGACAACACACACCAGTCGTATCAACATGAGACAACACACACCAGTCGTATCAACATCAGACAACACACCAGTCGTATCAACATAAGACAACACACACCAGTCGTATCAACATAAGACAAAACACACCAGTCGTATCAACATAAGACAACACACACCAGTCGTATCAACATAAGACAACACACCAGTCGTATCAACATAAGACAACACACTCCAGTCGTATCAACATAAGACAACACACCAGTCGTATCAACATAAGACAACACACTCCAGTCGTATCAACATAAGACAACACACCAGTCGTATCAACATAAGACAACACACACCAGTCGTATCAACATAAGACAACACACCAGTCATATCAACATAAGACAACACACACCAGTCGTATCAACATAAGACAACACATATCAACATAAGACAACACTCACCAGTCTTATCAACATAAGACAACACACCAGTCATATCAACATAAGACAACACACACCAGTCGTATCAACACAAGACAACACACATAATTCATATCAACATAAGACAACACACCAGTCGTATCAACATAAGACAACACTCACCAGTCTTATCAACATAAGACAACACACACCAGTCGTATCAACATAAGACAACACTCACCAGTCGTATCAACATAAGACAACACTCACCAGTCGTATCAACATAAGACAACACTCACCATTCTTATCAATATAGGACAACGCACACCAGTCGTATCAACATAAGACAACACACACCAGTCGTATCAACATAAGACAACACACCAGTCGTATCAACATAAGACAACACACACCAGTCGTATCAACATAAGACAACACACCAGTCGTATCAACATAAGACAACACACACCAGTCGTATCAACATAAGACAACACACATCAGTCATCAACATAAGACAACACACCAGTCGTATTAACATAAGACAACACTTACCAGTCTTATCAACATAAGACAACACACACCAGTCGTATCAACATAAGACAACACTCACCAGTCGTATCAACATAAGACAACACTCACCAGTCGTATCAACATAAGACAACACTCACCAGTCGTATCAACATAAGACAACACACATCAGTCGTATCAACATAAGACAACACTCACCAGTCGTATCAATATAAGACAACACTCACCAGTTGTATCAACATAAGACAACACACCAGTCATATCAACATAAGACAACACTCACCAGTCGTATCAACATAAGACAACACACCAGTCATATCAACATAAGACAACACACACCAGTTGTATCAACATAAGACAACACACATCAGTCATATCAACATAAGACAATATACCAGTCGTATCAACATAAGACAACACTCACCAGTCTTATCAACATAAGACAACACACACCAGTCGTATCAACATAAGACAACACTCACCAGTCGTATCAACATAAGACAACACTCACCAGTCGTATCAATATGAGACAACACACACCAGTCGTATCAATATCAGACAACACACACCAGTCGTATCAACACAAGACAACACACACCAGTCATATCAACATAAGACAACACACACCAGTCGTATCAACATAAGACAACACACCAGTCGTATCAACATAAGACAACACACCAGTCGTATCAACATAAGACAACACACCAGTCGTATCAATATAAGACAACACACACCAGTCATATCAACATAAGACAACACACACCAGTCGTATCAATATATGACAACACACACCAGTCGTATCAACATAAGACAACACACACCAGTCGTATCAACATAAGACAACACACACTAGTCGTATCAACATAAGACAACACACACCAGTCGTATCAACATAAGACAACACACACCAGTCGTATCAACATAAGACAACACACACCAGTCGTATCAACATAAGACAACACACACCAGTCGTATCAACATAAGACAACACACACCAGTCGTATCAACATAAGACAACACACCAGTCGTATCAACATAAGACAACACACGCCAGTCGTATCAACATAAGACAACACACACCAGTCGTATCAACATAAGACAACACACCAGTCGTATCAACATAAGACAACACACCAGTCGTATCAACATAAGACAAGACACACCAGTCGTAACAATATAAGACAACACATCTGTCGTATCAATATAAGACAACACACACCAGTCGTATCAACATAAGACAACACACCAGTCGTATCAACATAAGACAAGACACACCAGTCGTAACAATATAAGACAACACATCTGTCGTATCAATATAAGACAACACACACCAGTCGTATCAACATAAGACAGCACACACCAGTCGTATCAATATATGACAACACACACCAGTCGTATCAACATGAGACAACACACACCAGTCGTATCAACATAAGACAACACACACCAGTCGTATCAACATAAGACAACACACACTAGTCGTATCAACATAAGACAACACACACCAGTCGTATCAACATAAGACAACACACACCAGTCGTATCAACATAAGACAACACACACCAGTCGTATCAACATAAGACAACACACACCAGTCGTATCAACATAAGACAACACACACCAGTCGTATCAACATAAGACAACACACGCCAGTCGTATCAATATAAGACAACACACGCCAGTCGTATCAATATAAGACAACACACGCCAATCGTATCAATATAAGACAACACACGCCAGTCGTATCAACATAAGACAACACACGCCAGTCGTATCAACATAAGACAACACACGCCAGTCGTATCAAAATAAGACAACACACGCCAGTCGTATCAATATAAGACAACACACACCAGTCGTATCAACATAAGACAACACACCAGTCGTATCAACATAAGACAACACACCAGTCGTATCAACATAAGACAAGACACACCAGTCGTATCAATATAAGACAACACATCTGTCGTATCAATATAAGACAACACACACCAGTCGTATCAACATAAGACAGCACACACCAGTCGTATCAATATATGACAACACACACCAGTCGTATCAACATGAGACAACACACACCAGTCGTATCAACATAAGACAACACACCAGTCGTATCAACATAAGACAACACACACCAGTCGTATCAACATAAGACAACACACACCAGTCGTATCAACATAAGACAACACACACCAGTCGTATCAACATAAGACAACACACACCAGTCGTATCAACATAAGACAACACACACCAGTCGTATCAACATAAGACAACACACACCAGTCGTATCAACATAAGACAACACACCAGTCGTATCAACATAAGACAACACACCAGTCATTATCAACATAAGACCAGCACACACGCAGTCATTATCAACGCCAAGACAACCGCCAGTCATATCAGCATGGACAGCACACCGATGCATTTATCAACGCCAAGACAGCACATATCAACATAAGACAACACACTCCAGTCGTATCAACATAAGACAACACACCAGTCGTATCAACATGAGACAACACACACCAGTCGTATCAACATAAGACAACACACCAGTCATATCAACATAAGACAACACACACCAGTCGTATCAACATAAGACAACACATATCAACATAAGACAACACTCACCAGTCTTATCAACATAAGACAACACACCAGTCATATCAACATAAGACAACACACACCAGTCGTATCAACATAAGACAACACACATAATTCATATCAACATAAGACAACACACCAGTCGTATCAACATAAGACAACACTCACCAGTCTTATCAACATAAGACAACACACACCAGTCGTATCAACATAAGACAACACTCACCAGTCGTATCAACATAAGACAACACACCAGTCGTATCAACATAAGACAACACACACCAGTCGTATCAACATAAGACAACACACATCAGTCATCAACATAAGACAACACTCACCAGTCGTATCAACATAAGACAACACTCACCAGTCGTATCAACATAAGACAACACACATCAGTCGTATCAACATAAGACAACACTCACCAGTCGTATCAATATAAGACAACACTCACCAGTTGTATCAACATAAGACAACACACCAGTCATATCAACATAAGACAACACTCACCAGTCGTATCAACATAAGACAACACACCAGTCATATCAACATAAGACAACACACACCAGTTGTATCAACATAAGACAACACACACCAGTCGTATCAACATAAGACAACACACGCCAGTCGTATCAATATAAGACAACACACGCCAGTCGTATCAATATAAGACAACACACGCCAATCGTATCAATATAAGACAACACACGCCAGTCGTATCAACATAAGACAACACACGCCAGTCGTATCAACATAAGACAACACACGCCAGTCGTATCAAAATAAGACAACACACGCCAGTCGTATCAATATAAGACAACACACACCAGTCGTATCAACATAAGACAACACACCAGTCGTATCAACATAAGACAACACACCAGTCGTATCAACATAAGACAAGACACACCAGTCGTATCAATATAAGACAACACATCTGTCGTATCAATATAAGACAACACACACCAGTCGTATCAACATAAGACAGCACACACCAGTCGTATCAATATATGACAACACACACCAGTCGTATCAACATGAGACAACACACACCAGTCGTATCAACATAAGACAACACACCAGTCGTATCAACATAAGACAACACACACCAGTCGTATCAACATAAGACAACACACACCAGTCGTATCAACATAAGACAACACACACCAGTCGTATCAACATAAGACAACACACCAGTCGTATCAACATAAGACAACACACTCCATCAACATAAGACAGCACACACCAGTCGTATCAATATATGACAACACACACCAGTCGTATCAACATGAGACAACACACACCAGTCGTATCAACATAAGACAACACACCAGTCGTATCAACATAAGACAACACACACCAGTCGTATCAACATAAGACAACACACCAGTCATATCAACATAAGACAACACACACCAGTCGTATCAACATAAGACAACACATATCAACATAAGACAACACACCAGTCGTATCAACATAAGACAACACTCACCAGTCTTATCAACATAAGACAACACACCAGTCATATCAACATAAGACAACACACACCAGTCGTATCAACATAAGACAACACACATAATTCATATCAACATAAGACAACACACCAGTCGTATCAACATAAGACAACACTCACCAGTCTTATCAACATAAGACAACACACACCAGTCGTATCAACATAAGACAACACTCACCAGTCGTATCAACATAAGACAACACTCACCAGTCGTATCAATATGAGACAACACACACCAGTCGTATCAATATCAGACAACACACACCAGTCGTATCAACACAAGACAACACACACCAGTCGTATCAACATAAGACAACACACACCAGTCGTATCAACATAAGACAACACACCCAGTCGTATCAACATAAGACAACACACCAGTCGTATCAACATAAGACAACACACCAGTCGTATCAACATAAGACAAGACACACCAGTCGTATCAATATAAGACAACACATCTGTCGTATCAATATAAGACAACACACACCAGTCGTATCAACATAAGACAGCACACACCAGTCGTATCAATATATGACAACACACACCAGTATCAACATAAGACAACACACACCAGTCGTATCAACATAAGACAACACACCAGTCGTATCAACATAAGACAACACACACCAGTCGTATCAACATAAGACAACACACACCAGTCGTATCAACATAAGACAACACACACCAGTCGTATCAACATAAGACAACACTCACCAGTCGTATCAACATAAGACAACACTCACCAGTCGTATCAACATAAGACAACACTCACCAGTCGTATCAATATAAGACAACACTCACCAGTCGTATCAACATAAGACAACACTCACCAGTCGTATCAACATAAGACAACACTCACCAGTCGTATCAACATAAGACAACACTCACCAGTCATATCAACATAAGACAACACTCACCAGTCGTATCAACATAAGACAACACTCACCAGTCGTATCAACATAAGACAACACTCACCAGTCGTATCAACATAAGACAACACACACCAGTCGTATCAATATAAGACAACACTCACCAGTCGTATCAACATAAGACAACACTCACCAGTCGTATCAACATAAGACAACACTCACCAGTCATATCAATATAAGACAACACTCACCAGTCGTATCAATATAAGACAACACTCACCAGTCGTATCAACATAAGACAACACTCACCAGTCGTATCAATATAAGACAACACTCACCAGTCGTATCAACATAAGACAACACTCACCAGTCGTATCAACATAAGACAACACTCACCAGTCGTATCAACATAAGACAACACTCACCAGTCGTATCAACATAAGACAACACTCACTAGTCGTATCAACATAAGACAACACTCACCAGTCGTATCAATATAAGACAATGTGCAGTGCAGTATGTGGAGGATCACCTCACCAATATGAAAAAACTTATATGAAGTCGTCTGATTCGATATCAGTTGAGCAAAAGAAGATGACCGTCATCACACCAAAGACATTACACGCACACACGCACGCACGCACGCACGCATGCATGCATGCACACACAAAGAAAGTGATTCCCAAAAACTCCCAAGACCTGCCTAATGTTCTACGGAAAAGCGGTGAAGATGTTGCTCTCCTGCATATGACACTTAAGCAGTGAAGCCGATATTGTCAACTTCATTGACAAACATGAATGCAGCCAGTTTTCACTGTCACTGTCCAAAGGAGAACTATGAGTATCCAGATGCAAAGACAAGTCTTGTTAAGACTCTAAAAGAAGAAACCAAAGTGGTCAGTTTTCCTGATCTATCAGAAGAGCAATGGAAGACACCAGTGGTGTTGGTGAATAGGTAGGCTGTGCCTTTTGGAGTTCTGCAAAGAAAAATCGTTTGGAGCCATTGCAGCAAGCTACCTTGATATATCTGCTGGTACATATATCATACATTTCTGCTTTGATCTGTGTAATGTCCAAAGCCTTAACCCATCCGTGCAGCACCATAGGTCTACCGGGTCAGGACCAGCAAGGCAGTTTGAGGTCAGTGAGCAGTCCAGAGCTGCACCTGACCCGAATGAATTCTTTCCTGTGTTGGCCAACAAAGCAGGACTACTGAGCTTCCTTTGTGAGACATGAAACAAGGAATAACAATTTTACTGTACCTGGGTACCTGTCTGAGGCAGACACAAGTTTAATTTGTCACGCCATATGCAGTGTCCAGAACTAAGTTTTCGACCGAGCTATAATCCGTGCCAACTTCACAGACATCATTGTCATGTACAGGTGTTATGTTGGTACACTGCTGAAAGATCTGTGTTTTAACTGCATCAGGTGATTATCTACCCATCCATGAGATTTGTGCCGCACTGGGACCTTTCCAATAACATGCACTTCCCTGCTGCCATCACAGCCCTAGTGGTTGAGACACAACCAGCTGTCCTATCCCATTGCTAAGAAGGTGCGGATCGACCACAGCAAGACAACGGACATATCTGCACGGAGAAACTTGGCCGATCAAGATCACGCTCATATAAGAGCAGACATGATGAACCACTAGAGTGAGCTTATGCTCGCTGTGTACGCCAACAAAGACGATGCGTTCGAAGGATCAGATCTCGGGAAGGTTAGAATTGATCAGTTCCAGAACAACACCGCTGTCGAGATTATTATCACCAGCAGAAGACGCATTCCTTCTGCATTTGAGAAGTGGGGCTTTGACAACTAAGATAGAGAAAAGTGTTCATGTCCGCAAGCTCACCATTCCTCCGTATAAAGAATATTGGTGGATTCTGGATTACGGAAAGCTTGTTCGAGTGGCATCCACACAACCTGCCTGCCGACAGCAGATGACAAAGACTACATCCTGTGGCTGCACCAACGGATGCAACAGGAACTGCTCATGTGCCATGTATAACATTGCCTGTTACAGTAGCTGCCGCTGCCTGGGATCAGCAAAGAAGTGCAATTGCGCATTGTATACTGCAGAGTTTGACAGCAGCGAAAGAGGCGACTCAGAGAGTGACAATTAACATCACTGGTTTGCTCTGCAGCGATCAGTTGTTTAATGAGAAAAATTTATCCCTGCTATGGTTTCGAGTGAGAAATGGTTGTTTGTGCCCTGCCTATAACCTAATGATGTTAAAATTGTCTTGATGCCCTTTAATTTACTGTAGGTAAATATGTATTCAAATCACTCATAAACTGATACAATGTAAAGCTGTGCTATTTCATATATGTAAAAATTAACATAATCAAGTGGTTGCATTTGAAAACGACAAATTTCCTTTATCCTTTATTTCGCTTGACGGTTGTGTTTTGGGGGTAAGGGTGTTTGGTGGGTCCTAATACTTTTTGTGTCTCTTTATAGTATATACGTAGCAGAAACAAATGGTGAACAAATGGTACGTGTGTCTCACTTTAACGAAAACATGTGAATTTCAATAGAAAATTACAAAATCAAATCCACAAATTCAATGCATTTTGAACCACCATTTCATATCTGGTCAAGTGGCTTTAATGTTATTTTGGCGTAGTTTGGTTGCATTAATAATAGTACCTTAACTTGTTCATATTCAGATTGTAAGGACTTCACTATACTCATCATGGGAAGCAGAAATACCATATTTAATGATGACCACAAAAAGCATATTTTCACGTATTGTGTGTTTGAGCACTGTTTGCATGTTTCCAGTAGCTTGTTTACAAGGTTTTCCACCCACGTTATGATCATAGATATATATGTATCTATAATTTTGGTAGGTAAACCTTTTACAGCATTTCATGTCTACTGTCACAAAAAACTGCATTTGGCCCCTTGGGTAATATGTGGAATCCAAAAACGGTACAAAATTCCATTTCACAATTTTGAAGCTTAAAACATACTTCGCTGTGAAAGGTCACATTTGTGTAAATATGTAAAGGAAGTATGTTTGCAGAATTGAGTGTCATTTTTAATTATTCATTCTGCTGATACTTTGTTATTGATGTTTTATCAATGACACGGGCTTGAGTGTGCGTACATGTGCACATGGATTCCCACCTGCTGCACCACTTTTCTGTGTTCTTAGTCAAGAGTTTCAACCAACTAATAACAATGTCAATTTGCAGGTTATTCGGCTGTATGAACAGTTTCGGCTGCCCGACCTCATTGTGACCCTCGCAAAGACGGCCATCAGCATTGCCGAGGACGACGACCCGTACGTTGTGAGTCACGTTTCTTTGTTGTACAAAACTGTACACCCAGATATGTCCTGCGTTAAGTGTGATCAATAAAACATTGCCAGTCTTATTAAAGGGACGTTTCCGTTTGTTTTTATCATAAAATCACATTGTATGGTATAAACTAAATCTACTATGTATTTTATAACATGCTGACTGTCGAAATATGTGTTAACGAACCATTTTTGGTTGCTGAAATTTAAGTGTTTCTAGAAGAAATTTTGTTATTTGATCAATATCCTCAATTTAATTTGTTCTTAGAATTTTCTCAAACCGTCATAGACTCGAGTAAACATATTGTCCTGGCATAAGAATGTTGACTTTAAAAATGAGTTGTGATGATTTTTGTTGGTGAAAACAGCAAATATCTTCTGTCACATTGTAACTTACTGAGGAATGGTTGCATTGGAAGTGAATTGAGGTACTTTGTACACAGATAATATGACAAGCAATTTGCACAGTACTTCAGGCGCAGAACGTAAAGAATAGCAATGGATGTATTGTAACTCTTGTGCAGAATCTAATTACCCTATTGCACATGACACTGCACTGCTAGGTGTTTACTGAATACATTCATCAGGTTATTGAAATAAAAGAACTCTAACATGCAAGTGCCAATTTAAACTAATGATCTGGTTTCAGCCAATGCTCTGGTCCAAAGTCTTCAAGCACCAGCTCGAGTTGGGACACAATGAGGAAGCTTACAACGCCATGATCGCCAACCCTGACTCATCCCGGTCAGTCCTCCTTCATCCTTCACTCATCCCTAGGTCACTCACTCATCTCTCAGTCCACATTCTAATTCCAGTCAGTCCTATATTCTCATCCCTCAGTCCCACATTCTCATCTCTCAGTCCCACATTCTCATCTCTCAGTCCCACATTCTCATCTCTCAGTCCCACATTCTCATCTCTCAGTCCCATATTCTCATCCCTCAGTCCCACATTCTCATCTCTCAGTCCCACATTCTCATCTCTCAGTCCCACATTCTCATCCCTCAGTCCCACATTCTCATCCCTCAGTCCCACATTCTCATCTCTCAGTCCCACATTCTCATCCCAGTCAGACCCACATTATCATCCCTGTCAGTCCCAAGTCTTCATCCTCCAGTCCCACATTCTCATCCCACAGTCCCAATTCCTCATCACAGTCAGTCCCATGTCTTCATCCCTCAGTCCCATGTTCTTATCCCTCAATCCCACATTCTCATCCCAGTCAGTCCCACATTATCATCCCTGTCAGTCCCAAGTCTTCATCCCCAGTCCCACATTCTCATCCCACAGTCCCAATTCCTCATCACAGTCAGTCCCATGTCTTCATCCCTCAGTCCCACGTTCTTATCCCTCAATCCCACATTCTCTTCCCAGTCAGTCCCACATTATCATCCCTGGCAGTCCCAAGTCTTCATCCCCAGTCCCACATTCTCATCCCTGTCAATCCCACATTCCCATCCCTCAGTCCCACATTCTCATCCCTCAGTCCCACATTTGTATCCTTCAGTCCCACATTCTCATTCATCAGTCCAACATTCGTATCCCTCAGTCCCACATTCTCATCCATCAGTCCCACATTCTCATCCATCAATCCCACTTTCTCATCCCTCAGTTCCACATTCTCATCCCTCAGTTCCACTTCCTCATCCCAGTCAATCCCACGTCTTCATCTGTTAGTCCCAAGTTCCCATCCCTCAATCCCACATTTTTATTCCTGGGTCATTCGTCCATCTGTTCAGATTAATTGATATTTTGCAAAGGAAAATTTTTTTGTATGTGATCTAGCGGGCCCATTGAGATGGTTCGTAGATTTAGACATTTTCGAAATTTGTCCGTGGCGTGGAGAACTTGGGGGCTCTATATTTCAAAAGACTATGTGGAGTTTGAGAAATTTTGAATAGTTTTTAAGTTATTGACGTTTGAAAATCCTCAACACTTAACATGCACCAGGTCTACCTGTCGCTGGTCACGTCCGCACGCTTACAAGTAGTGCCCTCTTTCGCATTTCATATATTTCCTACAGATGGAGCTATGTGTCATTTAGTGTATGTATTGGGCTTTCAACCCAGCATCCGCCCTCTGCCTGTTGCTGGTTACATCAGTTAGACGGGTGAGCGCATGCGATTTCTAGCAAAAGGTTGTCCTAACAACTAGGCCAGTGACCAGTTATAATTTATTAATGCGGGTAGGCTGGAAAGGTTTGGGATGGGTTTGTGGTGTCTGGTACATATGATTGCCTTTTTTCCCCGGGCAAGGCCAGGTAACTCAGCTAGTGCAGATTAATATTGTGTTTTATTTTCATGCATTTGTTCTTAAGATATGTCTCCGGTAAATATATGAGGTGAAAATGTAACTGTTATAGCTGAGTGAGTGTGTTGTAGTCGCATGGACTGCCTGTGTCAGTTCCTCGTTGTGTTGTAGTCGCATGGACTGCCTGTGTCAGTTCCTCATTGTGTTGTAGTCGCAAGGACTGCCTGCGTCAGTTCCTCGTTGTGTTGTAGTCTCAAGGACTGCCTGTGTCAGTTCCTCGTTGTGTTGTAGTCGCAAGGACTGCCTGTGTCAGTTCCTCGTTGTGTTGTAGTCTCAAGGACTGTCTGTGTCAGTTCCTCGTTGTGTTGTAGTCGCAAGGACTGTCTGTGTCAGTTCCTTGTTGTGTTGTAGTCTCAAGGACTGCCTGTGTCAGTTCCTCGTTGTGTTGTAGTCACAAGGACTGTCTGTGTCAGTTCCTCGTTGTGTTGTAGTCGCAAGGACTGCCTGCATCAGTTCCTCGTTATGTTGTAGTTGCAAGGACTGTCTGTGTCAGTTCCTCGTTGTGTTGTAGTCGCAAGGACTGCCTGCGTCAGTTCCTCGTTGTGTTGTAGTCGCAAGGACTGTCTGTGTCAGTTCCTCATTGTGTTGTAGTCGCAAGGACTGCCTGCGTCAGTTCCTTGTTGTGTTGTAGTCTCAAGGACTGCCTGTGTCAGTTCCTCGTTGTGTTGTAGTCGCAAGGACTGCCTGCGTCAGTTCCTCGTTGTGTTGTAGACTCAAGGACTGCCTGTGTCAGTTCCTCATTGTGTTGTAGTCGCAAGGACTGCCTGTGTCAGTTCCTCGTTGTGTTGTAGTCTCAAGGACTGCCTGCGTCAGTTCCTTGTTGTGTTGTAGTCTCAAGGACTGCCTGCGTCAGTTCCTCGTTGTGTTGTAGTCGCAAGGACTGCCTGTGTCAGTTCCTCGTTGTGTTGTAGTCGCAAGGACTGTCTGTGTCAGTTCCTCGTTGTGTTGTAGTCGCAAGGACTGCCTGCGTCAGTTCCTCGTTGTGTTGTAGTCGCAAGGACTGCCTGTGTCAGTTCCTCGTTGTGTTGTAGCCGCAAGGACTGTCTGTGTCAGTTCCTCGTTGTGTTGTAGCTGTAAGGACTGCCTGTGTCAGTTCCTCGTTGTGTTGTAGTCGCAAGGACTGTCTGTGTCAGTTCCTCATTGTGTTGTAGTTGCAAGGACTGCCTATGTCAGTTCCTCGTTGTGTTGTAGTCGCAAGGACTGCCTGTGTCAGTTCCTCGTTGTGTTGTAGTCGCAAGGACTGTCTGTGTCAGTTCCTCGTTGTGTTGTAGCCGCAAGGACTGCCTGTGTCAGTTCCTCGTTGTGTTGTAGCCGCAAGGACTGTCTGTGTCAGTTCCTCGTTGTGTTGTAGTCGCAAGGACTTCCTGTGTCAGTTCCTCGTTGTGTTGTAGTCTCAAGGACTGCCTTTGTCAGTTCCTTGTTGTGTTGTAGTCTCAAGGACTGCCTGTGTCAGTTCCTCGTTGTGTTGTAGTCTCAAGGACTGCCTATGTCAGTTCCTCGTTGTGTTGTAGTCTCAAGGACTGCCTGTCAGTTCCTCGTTGTGTTGTAGTCTCAAGGACTGCGTGTCAGTGTTGTGTTGTAGTCTCAAGGACTGCCTATGTCAGTTCCTCGTTGTGTTGTAGTCTCAAGGACTGCCTGTGTCAGTTCCTCGTTGTGTTGTAGTCTCAAGGACTGCCTATGTCAGTTCCTCGTTGTGTTGTAGTCTCAAGGACTGCCTGTGTCAGTTCCTCGTTGTGTTGTAGTCTCAAGGACTGCCTATGTCAGTTCCTCGTTGTGTTGTAGTCTCAAGGACTGCCTGTGTCAGTTCCTCGTTGTGTTGTAGTCTCAAGGACTGCCTATGTCAGTTCCTTGTTGTGTTGCAGTCTCAAGGACTGCCTATGTCAGTTCCTTGTGTTGTAGTCTCAAGGACTGCCTGTGTCAGTTCCTTGTTGTGTTGTAGTCTCAAGCACTGCCTATGTCAGTTCCTTGTTGTGTTGTAGTCTCAAGGACTGCCTGTGTCAGTTCCTTGTTGTGTTGTAGTCTCAAGGACTGCCTATGTCAGTTCCTTGTTGTGTTGTAGTCTCAAGGACTGTCTGCGTCAGTTCCTTGTTGTGTTGTAGTCGCAAGGACTGCCTATGTCAGTTCCTTGTTGTGTTGTAGTCTTATGTCAGTTCCTTGTTGTGTTGTAGTCTGGACTGCCTATGTCAGTTCCTTGTTGTGTTGTAGTCTCAAGGACTGCCTGTTGTTGTTGTAGTCTCAAGGACTGCCTGTGTCAGTTCCTTGTTGTGTTGTAGTCTCAAGGACTGCCTGTGTCAGTTCCTTGTTGTGTTGTAGTCTCAAGGACTGCCTGTGTCAGTTCCTTGTTGTGTTGTAGTCTCAAGGACTGCCTGTGTCAGTTCCTTGTTGTGTTGTAGTCTCAAGGACTGCCTATGTCAGTTCCTTGTTGTGTTGTAGTCTCAAGGACTGCCTGTGTCAGTTCCTTGTTGTGTTGTAGTCTCAAGGACTGCCTCTGTCAGTTCCTTGTTGTGTTGTAGTCTCAAGGACTGCCTATGTCAGTTCCTTGTTGTGTTGTAGTCTCAAGGACTGCCTATGTCAGTTCCTTGTTGTGTTGTAGTCTCAAGGACTGTCTGTGTCAGTTCCTTGTTGTGTTGTAGTCGCAAGGACTGTCTGTGTCAGTTCCTTGTTGTGTTGTAGTCTCAAGGACTGCCTATGTCAGTTCCTTGTTGTGTTGTAGTCTCAAGGACTGCCTGTGTCAGTTCCTTGTTGTGTTGTAGTCTCAAGGACTGCCTGTGTCAGTTCCTTGTTGTGTTGTAGTCTCAAGGACTGCCTGTGTCAGTTCCTTGTTGAGTTGTAGTCTCAAGGACTGCCTGTGTCAGTTCCTTGTTGTGTTGTAGTCTCAAGGACTGCCTGTGTCAGTTCCTTGTTGTGTTGTAGTCTCAAGGACTGCCTATGTCAGTTCCTTGTTGTGTTGTAGTCTCAAGGACTGCCTATGTCAGTTCCTTGTTGTGTTGTAGTCTCAAGGACTGCCTATGTCAGTTCCTTGTTGTGTTGTAGTTGCAAGGACTGCCTGTGTCAGTTCCTCGTTGTGTTGTAGTCTCAAGGACTGCCTGTGTCAGTTCCTCGTTGTGTTGTAGTCGCAAGGACTGCCTATGTCAGTTCCTCGTTGTGTTGTAGTCGCAAGGACTGCCTATGTCAGTTCCTTGTTGTGTTGTAGTCACAAGAACTGTCTGTGTCAGTTCCTTGTTGTGTTGTAGTTGCAAGGACTGCCTATGTCAGTTCCTTGTTGTGTTGTAGTCACAAGGACTGCCTGTGTCAGTTCCTTGTTGTGTTGTAGTCACAAGGACTGCCTATGTCAGTTCCTTGTTGTGTTGTAGTCACAAGAACTGTCTGTGTCAGTTCCTTGTTGTGTTGTAGTCACAAGGACTGCCTATGTCAGTTCCTTGTTGTGTTGTAGTCACAAGGACTGCCTGTGTCAGTTCCTTGTTGTGTTGTAGTCACAAGGACTGTCTGTGTCAGTTCCTCGTTGTGTTGTAGTCACAAGGACTGTCTGTGTCAGTTCCTCATTGTGTTGTAGTCGCAAGGACTGCCTGCGTCAGTTCCTTGTTGTGTTGTAGTCTCAAGGACTGCCTGTGTCAGTTCCTCGTTGTGTTGTAGTCTCAAGGACTGCCTGTGTCAGTTCCTTGTTGTGTTGTAGTCTCAAGGACTGCCTGTGTCAGTTCCTTGTTGTGTTGTAGTCGCAAGGACTGTCTGTGTCAGTTCCTTGTTGTGTTGTAGTCTCAAGGACTGCCTGTGTCAGTTCCTCGTTGTGTTGTAGTCACAAGGACTGTCTGTGTCAGTTCCTCGTTGTGTTGTAGTCGCAAGGACTGTCTGCGTCAGTTCCTCGTTGTGTTGTAGTCGCAAGGACTGCCTGCGTCAGTTCCTCGTTGTGTTGTAGTCGCAAGGACTGCCTGCGTCAGTTCCTCGTTGTGTTGTAGTCGCAAGGACTGTCTGTGTCAGTTCCTCATTGTGTTGTAGTCGCAAGGACTGCCTGCGTCAGTTCCTTGTTGTGTTGTAGTCTCAAGGACTGCCTGTGTCAGTTCCTCGTTGTGTTGTAGTCGCAAGGACTGCCTGCGTCAGTTCCTTGTTGTGTTGTAGTCTCAAGGACTGCCTGTGTCAGTTCCTCGTTGTGTTGTAGTCGCAAGGACTGCCTGTGTCAGTTCCTCGTTGTATTGTAGTCTCAAGGACTGCCTGCGTCAGTTCCTTGTTGTGTTGTAGTTTCAAGGACTGCCTGCGTCA
Source organism: Paraescarpia echinospica (assembly GCA_020002185.1). NCBI lineage: Eukaryota > Metazoa > Annelida > Polychaeta > Sabellida > Siboglinidae > Paraescarpia > Paraescarpia echinospica. Next base: position 23,277,085 of record CM034536.1, on the reverse strand, counting down.
GTTCCTTGTTGTGTTGTAGTCGCAAGGACTGCCTGCGTCAGTTCCTCGTTGTGTTGTAGTCGCAAGGACTGCCTGTGTCAGTTCCTTGTTGTGTTGTAGCCGCAAGGACTGTCTGTGTCAGTTCCTCGTTGTGTTGTAGCTGCAAGGACTGCCTGTGTCAGTTCCTCGTTGTGTTGTAGCCGCAAGGACTGCCTGTGTCAGTTCCTCATTGTGTTGTAGCCGCAAGGACTGCCTGTGTCAGTTCCTCGTTGTGTTGTAGTCGCAAGGACTGTCTGTGTCAGTTCCTCGTTGTGTTGTAGTCGCAAGGACTGTCTGTGTCAGTTCCTCGTTGTGTTGTAGTCGCAAGGACTGTCTGTGTCAGTTCCTCGTTGTGTTGTAGTCGCAAGGACTGTCTGTGTCAGTTCCTTGTTGTGTTGTAGTTGCAAGGACTGTCTGCGTCAGTTCCTCGTTGTGTTATAGTCGCAAGGACTGTCTGTGTCAGTTCCTCGTTGTGTTGTAGCCGTAAGGACTGCCTGTGTCAGTTCCTTGTTGTGTTGTAGCCGCAAGGACTGTCTGTGTCAGTTCCTTGTTTTGTTGTAGTTGCAAGGACTGCCTGCGTCAGTTCCTTGTTGTGTTGTAGTTGCAAGGACTGTCTGTGTCAGTTCCTTGTTGTGTTGTAGCCGCAAGGACTGTCTGTGTCAGTTCCTCGTTGTGTTGTAGTCGCAAGGACTGCCTGCGTCAGTTCCTCGTTGTGTTGTGTGAGCGAGCAGACTTACAGACACTTGTCCAGCTGCCTTACAAAGACAGACACGTCGACCTGGAGGAGGAGGTAGGAAGTCCTATGAGTTGCTTGTAACTTTGGGGCAGTGTGGCAATATCTAAACTAAATATTGTGACTAATTTATAAATTTTTGTGAGCATTGTTGGTGCGAGAAGAATTGACAGAATTACTGTCAGTAAAGTTTTATGGTATTGTTTATAATATCATAAAAATTATTAAAAGTCAACACTTTTTATTCTAGCATTTGTGAAAACCAAAAATATGTTTCATGTTCATTGTCATAATGAAAGGTACCAGTCAGTGTCATCATTATGTCAATGGTTTGACATTGTTTCTTTATTTATTTTTCTTTATAAAGAAAAGTTACCAGTGGTAGGAATCACAAGACCTTTGACATTGTGATTCATTGCCTTTCTCACAAGCATATCACAATTCATTAATCATGATCTGCTATGACAGTGTTTCTCAAACTTTTTTGCTGCATGACCCCTTTTTTCAGATAATCATCACAATGCCCCACCCCCCACCAACCATAATAAAAGTAAAAAACCAACATCTACTCTCAAGTCTAAAAGCCCGTTAGAGATGACTACACCTTTATTTGAAGTCACATTTAAAACATGATGCTGTTAATAAAATAGGTGATGCTGCATATCACCAGCAAGCTTCTTGATTGTGAATTATTTAAACAAGAACAAGAAAAAACAAGACATTTTTAGTTAGACCCCAATTATAATATGTGTATAATATCAAATTAATGTAACATGAATAGGCATATATATTCATATATACAAATGCAGTGTAGTTTCAAATTAGATGGGGTCTGTGACTCCTATTAAGACAATAACAGTCGCTCTCATAGGAGCCACAATAATAATTTGTTTCAACTCAATTTTACCGAAGGAAATGCAAATGTAAATGTGCAGGAAAAGAAAAGAAACCGAGATTACTTGATTACATATATGCATGTATTGGAGTATTAATGGTATGTTAAAATAAACAAATACTAGTTGTCAATATACTTGTAGAAAAGAAAAAAAAATGTGTATATGCACAAATACAATACATATCCAAACATATCACATACAATAATAGTCGTATCTTATTGACACTTCACAAAGAGATGTCTGTTTTGGTCCATTCCATCAAATAGGTGAAATGATTTGTCTTTCTGATGCTGCATAAAGAAACGTCTGCTTTGATTCGTTCAATGAGATGTGACGCTATATAACACCAACAATGATTTGAAGTCATATCTTACTGACATTACACAAAGAACTGTCCGTGTTGGTCGGTTCAAGCTTCAATGGGATGGATGATGCTGCAAAGCATCGACAGGCTTATTGACTCTTGGTTTTGTTATAGCGAGTGCACACCGGAGATCATGCGCCATCTTTAGCTTGTTGCGATGTTTTGTTTTAACGTGCGTGAGATCACAGAACGCAGCCTCACAGTGGTAGGTTGAAGTGAATGGTAGCAGGTGACGCAGGGCAAAGTCACACGAGTTAGGGTAGGTAACGTCCATGGATGACCAGAATTCTGCGACAGTTTCCGATTCGAACTTCATCTTGGCACCTGAATCTTCCTGGAGACCAAAAAAGCTTTGTGCAGCATTATTGTCATCCGGTACACATGTCACTTGCGCATTGAATGGATTCCTCAACAGCTGAGTTTGACTATATCTCTGGGAAGTATTTTGTGAATTCCACCTCCAGTGCTTTCAGGTGCTCAATTATCAAACTCTGTGTTGTGTCATCACAGTCTTTGGCGACTTCTGGTACCGTTTCCAATATTGCGATGTTGTCTAAGCCAATCTTGCACCTCCTATTCTCCACAAAAGCTTTGACTTTTTCAACAAAATCAATTATCAAGGTTTCTTTCCACCTGAAGTTCAAAATTCAGATTGTTGAGTGTCCAAAGATGTCAACGAAGTACCCATCCATCTTCTGTCCAGGCTGAAAGAAGATCCACTTTGTTCTGGACACTGAGGAAGAGCTTGATTTCCTCTCTGTCTGTCGGACAACATTGCCTTTGGAGAGCCAGCGGACTTGTTTGTAGAACAGAAGGGTTTCATGGACAGAGTCCATGTCCTCACAAAGGTTCTTGAACAAGTGTGTGTTGAGGGCACTTGCTGTCACAAAGTTCACAGTTTTTATTAATGTCACAGGATTCCAGGAGCGCCTGGGGTAGAACCCTTGACACAAAGGCCTGTCTGTGTATCATGCAATGAATTGAGAAGGCACATGGAGCTTTTCGTTTGACGAGGGTTACAAATCCTGATCGAGATTCATGCATTGCAACGGCCCCGCCGGTACACACACCACAGAAATTGTTCCAGCCAAGGCCTTCGACTTAAAAGAATTCAGTCAGTTTGTTCATCACGTCTTCCCTTTGGATGTTAACTCGAGGTCATCACAAAACAAGAATTCTTCCTTCAGGTTTCCATTGTGAACGCACCTGGCAACACCACCAGTTGGGAGCAGGACTGAACATCTGTCGATTCATCAAGTTGGATGCTGAACACCATCAGTTGGAAGCAGGACTGAACGTCTGTCGATTCATCAAGTTGGATGCTGAACACCATCAGTTGGGAGCAGGACTGAACGTCTGTCGATTCATCAAGTTGGATGCTGAACACCATCAGTTGGGAGCAGGACTGAACGTCTGTCGATTCATCAAGTTGGGTGCTGAACACCATCAGTTGGAAGCAGGACTGAACGTCTGTCGATTCATCAAGTTGGATGCTGAACACCATCAGTTGGGAGCAGGACTGAACATCTGTCGATTCATCAAGTTGGATGCTGAACACCATCAGTTGGGAGCAGGACTGAACATCTGTCGATTCATCAAGTTGGATGCTGAACACCATCAGTTGGAAGCAGGACTGAACATCTGTCGATTCATCAAGTTGGATGCTGAACACCATCAGTTGGAAGCAGGACTGAACGTCTGTCGATTCATCAAGTTGGATGCTGAACACCATCAGTTGGGAGCAGGACTGAACGTCTGTCGATTCATCAAGTTGGATGCTGAACACCATCAGTTGGAAGCAGGACTGAACGTCTGTCGATTCATCAAGTTGGATGCTGAACACCATCAGTTGGGAGCTGGACTGAACATCTGTCGATTCATCAAGTTGGATGCTGAACACCATCAGTTGGGAGCAGGACTGAACATCTGTCGATTCATCAAGTTGGATGCTGAACACCATCAGATGGGAGCAGGACTGAACATCTGTCGATTCATCAAGTTGGATGCTGAACACCATCAGTTGGAAGCAGGACTGAACATCTGTCGATTCATCAAGTTGGATGCTGAACACCGTCAGTTGGGAGCAGGACTGAAGTCTGTCGATTCATCAAGTTGGATGCTGAACACCGTCAGTTGGGAGCAGGACTGAACGTCTGTCGATTCATCAAGTTGGATGCTGAACACCATCAGTTGGAAGCAGGACTGAACATCTGTCGATTCATCAAGTTGGATGCTGAACACCATCAGTTGGGAGCAGGACTGAACGTCTGTCGATTCATCAAGTTGGATGCTGAACACCGTCAGTTGGAAGCAGGACTGAACATCTGTCGATTCATCAAGTTGGATGCTGAACACCGTCAGTTGGAAGCAGGACTGAACATCTGTCGATTCGTCAAGTTGGATGCTGAACACCGTCAGTTGGGAGCAGGACTGAACGTCTGTCGATTCATCAAGTTGGATGCTGAACACCGTCAGTTGGGAGCAGGACTGAACATCTGTCGATTCATCAAGTTGGATGCTGAACACCGTCATGAACAAGTTGGATGCTGAACACCGTCAGGACTGAACATCTGTCGATTCAGTTGGATGCTGAGTTGGACAGGACTGAACGTCGATGTCAAGTTGGATGCTGAACACCGTCAGTTGGGAGCAGGACTGAACGTCTGTCGATTCATCAAGTTGGATGCTGAACACCCTCAGTTGGGAGCAGGACTGAACATCTGTCGATTCATCAAGTTGGATGCTGAACACCATCAGTTAGAAGCAGGACTGAACATCTGTCGATTCATCAAGTTGGATGCTGAACACCATCAGTTGGAAGCAGGACTGAACATCTGCCGATTCATCAAGTTGGATGCTGAACACCATCAGTTGGGAGCAGGACTGAACATCTGTCGATTCATCAAGTTGGATGCTGAACACCGTCAGTTGGGAGCAGGACTGAACGTCTGTCGATTCATCAAGTTGGATGCTGAACACCATCAGTTGGAAGCAGGACTGAACATCTGTCGATTCATCAAGTTGGATGCTGAACACCATCAGTTGGGAGCAGGACTGAACGTCTGTCGATTCATCAAGTTGGATGCTGAACACCGTCAGTTGGAAGCAGGACTGAACATCTGTCGATTCATCAAGTTGGATGCTGAACACCGTCAGTTGGAAGCAGGACTGAACATCTGTCGATTCATCAAGTTGGATGCTGAACACCATCAGTTGGAAGCAGGACTGAACATCTGTCGATTCGTCAAGTTGGATGCTGAACACCGTCAGTTGGGAGCAGGACTGAACGTCTGTCGATTCATCTAGTTGGATGCTGAACACCGTCAGTTGGGAGCAGGACTGAACGTCTGTCGATTCATCAAGTTGGATGCTGAACACCGTCAGTTGGAAGCAGGACTGAACGTCTGTCGATTCATCAAGTTGGATGCTGAACACCATCAGTTGGGAGCAGGACTGAACGTCTGTCGATTCATCAAGTTGGATGCTGAACACCATCAGTTGGGAGCAGGACTGAACGTCTGTCGATTCATCAAGTTGGATGCTGAACACCATCAGTTGGGAGCAGGACTGAACGTCTGTCGATTCATCAAGTTGGATGCTGAACACCGTCAGTTGGGAGCAGGACTGAACATCTGTCGATTCATCAAGTTGGATGCTGAACACCATCAGTTGGGAGCAGGACTGAACGTCTGTCGATTCATCAAGTTGGATGCTGAACACCGTCAATTGGGAGCAGGACTGAACGTCTGTCGATTCATCAAGTTGGATCTTGAAAACCCAAGCACTTTTGATTTCCTGGATCACCTGTTCTTTGATGTTTGATGTCCAAAGAAAGCTCACATTTTCTGCGGCGGACAGTATCATTGGAAAGAGAAATGACACCAAGTTTTTTAGCATTCTTCTCCCCCAGACTGGGGCTATCGACTGCTCTCCGATAGTGTGAGGTTTCTTGACACTGCAGCGGCATAACGATTTTATTTGCGCGTTTTGTGAATATCAAGCATTTTAATAGTAAACAAATTATTTTATGAGACTTTGTCCCATGGCCCCCTGAAATTGCCAAACAGCCACAACCCCCAGTTTGAGAACCACTGTGCTATGAAAAGCAGAGGGGAGAAAAGAACAGTTGACGTAACATTAAATTGTTGTGTAATCTATAATATATTTGGCATCAGTAATGACATAACATTTGCATTTGCACTTTCTAATTAAAAATATTTGCTCCCACCCGTATAAACCTTGCATTGAAAGGGCCTGAGGGGGAGGCATTACATTTGAGTCATGTCTGTTTCAGGTGGTGAACATCCTCGCATCCCGAGCTCGTTCCATCGATCTCAGCAAACACAACTACTACGATCTGCTCTACGCATTCCACGTGTTCCGTGGAAACTTCCGCCGAGGTTTGTACAAAAGCAGGGGTATGCAAGTGTACATGCAGCTGGTGTGGCTTGTTTAAATGATATAGTTTGTATAACTGTCAGCCATCTTTTTGTGGGATACATTTTGAGGTGATTGACAGTTCCATATATTATATGATGCCTAGTGGACATTTATGAAGTACCATTATTTGATCTTGTGAAATGGAAGACTGAATCCTCTGAGAAATTGAGTTGGTGGTCGAATGAAAAGGTGTGCCAAGAGATGAAGTGAGATTAAAACACTAAGCATTCCTGAAGCGAGAGATTCTGGGTTCAAATCCTCGCCATTTCAAACCTGAGGCAAGTTCATTCACTCCACTTTGCTCCAGTTCACTCAGCTGTATGAATGAGTACCTGGCTATAGACAGTGGTGGATATATATATATGATAGTTTTAGCCCCAGTAATTGCAGTGTGGCTGAATGCTTCCCAGAGAAGTTGAGGTGCTGTTTAATTGAACAGGTCTGCCAAGGAGTAAAGTGTAAAGCACTCTGAGCAGTCCTATGGACTGGGTATCACGCAAAGAAGAAATTACTTTACTTTTATGTAAGAACTTATATTTACTGTGATGTATCTTATAACTGACATATCCATCCTGTTGCCTAGCTAAAGCTTTGTCAAGCCATCAAAAAATGGAAGCCAAACACATGGTGTTTGTGCATTCCGTCATATATTTTGTTGAAATTATGGCACCAAAACTTGTTCTTTATGACACAAAAAAGTCAAACAAGAACTATATGTGGAATGTTTGATTTATCAGATGTCATTCATGTATATATAACAATTATAAACATTATTGGTAAAGGCAAAGCTTGACGGAGGTCATGGACAAAGTTTTGATTGTGACATAGGCAAACTGCGGCGTACTGGATACATAGATTACGTGTTGCAGCGGGCACAGTGATGTATGAGTACGGCCTGCGGGTGGGGCAGGAGTTGTCCAACCTGAAGGGACTTCAGCAACAGGCCAAGTGTTACCTCGCCATGCTCAATGCACTCAGACTCGTTGACCCAAAGTACGCATGGATCGTCAAGCCAATCCCAACCACAGTGCAGGTGTGTTTGTATATCAGGCCTTTATGCAAGATCAAATTTTTACCAGTCCAAAATTGTCTTGGATTGTATGTGTGTGTGTGCACGGATGCATATATCTATGTGCATCCGTGCACACATACACACACACACACACACACACACACACACACACACACACATACAATCCAGTCCACACATGCATATAACTATATATATATATGTATGTATGTATACAGCAATATATACATACATACATACATACATAAGTGTGACACATTATTAAGTCTTATTGGATATGTGACAGTCAATAATATATAAGGTTTTTTGATCCTCAAATTTCCATCTGACCAACTTCAAATTTCCACCTGTCTTTAGAAAATGAACTGTCCTTACAAAAGATGGGTGGACAGGTCTCTAGATAAAGCTGTGGTGTGAATGCGAGTCTATATGTGTGCGTGTGTGTGTGCGTGTGCATGTAACAAATGTTCAAGCATGTTCACATGCACATGTGACCAGATATGTATGTGTGTGTGCTATTTACAGTGACTATGTTTACAAACGTTTTACCGCTTCTCAGTTTTTGACTTGTTCAAAACGGTAATGCGTTGCTTCATGATGGCTTTGGCATGGGTGTAGAGCAGGGGTGAAATGAGAATGTTAAATTCCCAATGTGCATCGCCACCTCTCCACCACCGGCTCTCAATTTGAGTAATTGTTTTTGTAAAAATGTCTAGATGAATACAGACAGTTCTGTACACGTGAGGAGAACAGTTTCTTGAAGTGTCATTTATTTACGTGGAATATTGAAGATCTCTTACAGCATTTCAACGAAATGTTTGCAAATGAAACTAACACACCCTATTAGAATGTACCTCTGGTAGTTACTAAGAGAATTAATACCATTTGCTGAGTGGTGTGTTATTCTTGCTTGCAGATAGAAGTGACGGCAGCATCACCCAAACGAGATAGTGACGGAAACGCCTGCTGTCCAACATGTGAGTGCCATTCAGAATGTGTCCAAGTGATGGGTAGAAATAGTCATTAGGGAGCATTTGTTGTTGTGCTCTGGGCTGATTGTTAATGGCCGATAATGGTCAACAAATAGTTGATATGAATTCGACAGCAAGAAATAAACTTACTTTGGACTAAATGTTGAAACATATATGATGTTTTGACACGTTTACAGTGGAGCTTGTTCATGCGTGATGTCATGTGACATAAGTTCAACGTTTGCTCCAAGGTAAGTTTATGTCTTGCTGTCTAATCGAATCTTGGAGCCATGAACAGTATATTTCATGTAGTTAACATGAATGTGTTTCAGACATATTACACCAGTATCATTGTTTTTGCTATGACTAATCTAATTATTATGCAGATGCGTCTGCCTTATTTAGTCTATAATGTTTGCTATCTTTGAAAGCAAACCTCCTTTCAGACTTGGCAAAGTAATCTTAATTTGGAGAAAATCTAGATATACAGGGTTCATCATTTCTACTGCTGTAGAGACAGAACATGGTTTCATTACAGTGACAGTTCTCCTTGGATTCTAAGTAAAATTGTCGTGAATTAGTTGTATGCTGTGGCCATATTGCAACACTACCCAGGAAACAAAAAAAACAGATATTTTCCTCTGCAAGTATTAACTTTGTAAGTTTTGCTAAATCGACGTCGTAACATGTGTAGGACTTGCTGCCATGTCTGATTTGTTTCTCCAGTGCACCGCCAGGTAGAGCTACTTGAGCTGGAGGATATAGAACGAGAATACATGCTGGTGCACGCTCGACTTCAACTGCTTCAGAAAGACGCTGACCCTGCACATATGACTGGTAGGACATTCCTTACGCATTATGCATTTTCAGTACGTCATCTGGTCTAGCAGTTGGCATCAGTCAGTGTCAGTTCATTATTAGACCCATTGCTGAAGCATTCGATAAACAATCCCAAAGCATGTCCTTCACTCTTACTACAGAAATCTTGCTAATTGACCTATATATCATGTGACCTGTTGCCTAGCAACATTGTTCATCAAACCATCAAAAATGGTAGTCAAACACATGGAACATTCTAACATTTCATTGTGCATTTTGTTTAAATTCTGGCCCCAAACGTTTCTCTTTACGCATAAGGCAAACATAAGGCAAAGTTGTAGCAAGGCAAAGCTTCACGGAGGTCATCACACAGTTTTGTTTGTGGTGTAGGCATCCAGAGGATGGGCATTTTTGCTGGGTCAGTTATTGAAGATATTAAATGAGAACCATCATGGTAGAGTGACTGGGGTGCTGTGGTGCACAGAGGCTAGAGCTTTGGACTCTCAACCAAGAGAACCCGGGTTCGAATCCTGTGCTGTGCTGTCGGCCCTTGGCCAAGTTCATTCACTCTAGGTTGCGCCAGTTCATTCTGCTGTATGAATGAGTACCTGGCTATAGACAGTGGTGGACACTTTTGTACAAACAGTCTTCACACATTAATTGCAGTGTGGCTGGATGCTTCCCAAGTTGAGATGGTGTTCGATTGAACAGGTCTGCCAGGGAGTAAAGTGTAAAGCATTTTGAGTAGTCCTGAGGACTGGATACAGCACTATATAACAACTTACCTTTATCTTTTTACCTGCTTACCTGACTTCTTGGTACAACACACTGCAGTGTTTGACCGTGTCCTAGGTCCCACGCCACCAGCTGATGAGACAGTGGGTCTACTGGTGAATGCGGGGCTGTTTGACAGTGCCATCAACATCTGTAAGCTCTACAAGATGCCGTTCACAGCTGTCTTTGAAGGACTTGCTTCAAGGTTAGTTGGCAACCTCAACACTTCGTTTGGCAACTCGTTTGATTGTAGACTTTGACGAACACTACCAAAATGATCTGGCTCAATGTAATGTAGCATAATGCTATTTACACTTTTGCATGTTACCCTATCAAAGTAGATTCTTTTGATCACTGGAACCACACTACTGATTTGAATATCAATTAAATGAATGAACTTGATTCATGATGGATTAAACCAGTAAGGTCCATACTTTAGCTATGCCGTAAACTGCTGAAACAACATTTAACTTTGTACACAATAGCTGGAATTCACGTTAGAGACATAAGTAATTGGATATGTCGGTGATCGGGATTTAATATAATCTGTTTACAGTTCCACTACCAGTTGATAATGTACACATTTTATTCAGTCCACTCCAGGCATTGTGTAAACAGTGTACTATTGATGGTCTTTTAAAATGATGCTATAATAGCAGAGGCCTGTTCCTGGGTAATATATCAACAAAGTCAGTAGTCCTACTGCAGGCAAAAACACACGCTTTGATACGACACCGTGTGCTGCTTCAAAGTAATTATTAATATAACATTTTGTGGATATGGCCAACATATCTCGGATGCTACCATTTGAACAGAGTTTGAATGTCACACACCAATGTTGTACGAGACTGGTTTGCTGCTTTCAGGATGTAGATAGATGCTGATTGAGTTTGGTTGTTGTAGGTGTGTGTCGCTGGCAGCCAGCTCTCAGGACTATATGCCGGTAGAGAGTGCCTACACAGCCGCAGCCTGGCACTGGCTGCAGCAGAATGAACTCGCCTCCACCAATGCCACCAGAGATACCAGGTACACTCATGCCCTTCTTCTCCATGTCCTCCGGGTCTTCTTTGTTCTCTTTGTCATCTCCATATTATTCTGGTCTTCTCTATATTCGTCTTCCCCAGTCATTTCCATATTCTTCTCATCTTCTTTTTTTTTTTAATTAAATTATTTTAAGTTTCAATCATGAATTAGTTTTCATGCCATACAGTAATATTTCATTGAATGCCATATAGGCAGTTATAGCGAATCTTTATTCTACAGCCAAAACTGGACTTGCCATGTAAAGTACAATTCATAAAATTACTAGCTCTAAGTTTCATGTGTGTGGTGCTGGATCATTGGGCGGTTATCGGAACTCTGGAGGTTGTCATGTTACCTATAGTACTTTAGCACCACTAATGGTCTGACTTGCCACCGACTGTTTGTGTATTGCCACTGACTGTTTGTGTATTGCCACTGACTGTTTGTGTATTGCCACCGTTTGTGTATTGCCACTGACTGTTTGTGTATTGCCACCGACTGTGTTTGTATGTGTTGCCACCGACTGTTTGTGTATTGCCACTGACTGTTTGCATGTGTAGCCATTGACTGTGTTTGTATGTGTTGCCATTGACTGTGTTTGTATGTGTTGCCATTGACTGTGTTTGTATGTGTTGCCATTGACTGTGTTTGTATGTGTTGCCATTGACTGTGTTTGTATGTGTTGCCATTGACTGTGTTTGCATGTGTTGCCATTGACTGTGTTTGTATGTGTTGCCATTGACTGTGTTTGTATGTGTTGCCATTGACTGTGTTTGTATGTGTTGCCATTGACTGTGTTTGTATGTGTTGCCATTGACTGTGTTTGTATGTGTTGCCATTGACTGTGTTTGTATGTGTTGCCATTGACTGTGTTTGTATGTGTTGCCACCGACTGTTTGTGTATTGCCACTGACTGTTTGCATGTGTAGCCATTGACTGTGTTTGTATGTGTTGCCATTGACTGTGTTTGTATGTGTTGCCATTGACTGTGTTTGTATGTGTTGCCATTGACTGTGTTTGTATGTGTTGCCATTGACTGTGTTTGTATGTGTTGCCATTGACTGTGTTTGTATGTGTCGCCATTGACTGTGTTTGTATGTGTCGCCATTGACTGTGTTTGTATGTGTTGCCATTGACTGTGTTTGTATGTGTTGCCATTGACTGTGTTTGTATGTGTTGCCATTGACTGTGTTTGTATGTGTGTTGCATTGGCTGTGTTTGTATGTGTGCCATTGACTGTGTTTGTATGTGTTGCCATTGGCTGTGTTTGTATGTTCACCATTTGACTGTGTTTGTATGTGGTACTTACATTGGCTATTGTTTGTATGTGTTGCCATTGGCTGTGTTTGTATGTGTTGCCATTGGCTGTGTTTGTATGTGTTACCACGACTGTTGTGTATTACCTGCCACTGACTGTTGCATGTTTACCGTGAAGCTGTGTTTGTATGTGTTGCCTTTGACTGTGTTTTGTATGTGTTGCCATTGACTGTGTTTGTATGTGTTACCATTGACTAATGTTTGTATGTGTTGCCATTGACTGTGTTTATGTGTTGCCATTGACTGTGTTTGTATATTATTTGCCCGTGTGGCTTTGTGTTTGTATGTGTTGCCATTGACTGTGTTTGTATGTGTTGCCATTGACTGTGTTTGTATGTGTTGCCATTGACTGTGTTTGTATGTGTTGCCATTGACTGTGTTTGTATGTGTTGCCATGTTTGTGTATTGCCACTGACTGTTTGCATGTGTTGCCATTGACTGTGTTTGTATGTGTTGCCATTGACTGTGTTTGTATGTGTTGCCATTGACTGTGTTTGTATGTGTTGCCATTGACTGTGTTTGTATGTGTTGCCATTGACTGTGTTTGTATGTGTTGCCATTGACTGTGTTTGTATGTGTTGCCATTGACTGTGTTTGTATGTGTTGCCATTGACTGTGTTTGTATGTGTTGCCATTGACTGTGTTTGTATGTGTTGCCATTGACTGTGTTTGTATGTGTTGCCATTGACTGTGTTTGTATGTGTTGCCATTGACTGTGTTTGTATGTGTTGCCATTGTGTGTTTGCATGTGTTGCCATTGATGTGTTGCTGTGTTTGTATGTGTTGCCATTGACTGTGTTTGTATGTGTTGCCATTGACTGTGTTTGTATGTGTTGCCATTGACTGTGTTTGTATGTGTTGCCATTGACTGTGTTTGTATGTGTTGCCATTGACTGTGTTTGTATGTGTTGCCATTGACTGTGTTTGTATGTGTTGCCATTGACTGTGTTTGTATGTGTTGCCATTGACTGTGTTTGTATGTGTTGCCATTGACTGTGTTTGTATGTGTTGCCATTGACTGTGTTTGTATGTGTTGCCATTGACTGTGTTTGTATGTGTTGCCATTGACTGTGTTTGTATGTGTTGCCACCGACTGTGTTTGTATGTGTTGCCACCGACTGTGTTTGTATGTGTTGCCATTGACTGTGTTTGCATGTGTTGCCATAGACTGTGTTTGTATGTGTTGCCATTGACTGTGTTTGCATGTGTTGCCATTGACTGTTTGCATGTGTTGCCATTGACTGTGTTTGCATGTGTTGTCATTGACTGTGTTTGCATGTGTTGCCATTGACTGTGTTTGCATGTGTTGCCATTGACTGTGTTTGTATGTGTTGCCATTGACTGTGTTTGCATGTGTTGCCATTGACTGTGTTTGCATGTGTTGCCATTGACTGTGTTTGCATGTGTTGCCATTGACTGTGTTTGCATGTGTTGCCATAGACTGTGTTTGCATGTGTTGCCATAGACTGTGTTTGCATGTGTTGCCATAGACTGTTTGTATGTGTTGCCACTGACTGTGTTGATGCGACTTTCCACTTATTTGCGTGTGTTGCCACTGACTGCGTTTGTATGTGTTGCCACTGACTGTGTTTATGTGACTTTCCACTTATTTGCGTGTGTTGCCACTGACTGTGTTTGTATGTGTTGCCACTGACTGTGTTTATGTGACTTTCCACTTATTTGCGTGTGTTGCCACGGACTGTGTTTGTATGTGTTGCCACTGACTGTGTTTATGTGACTTTCCACTTATTTGCGTGTGTTGCCACTGACTGTGTTTGTATGTGTTGCCACTGACTGTGTTTATGTGACTTTCCACTTATTTGCGTGTGTTGCCACTGACTGTGTTTATGTGACTTTCCACTTATTTGCGTGTGTTGCCACTGACCTTGTTTGTGTGTTTCAGTGCGGCCGACCAGGCATGGCGTTTGTTGCAGTCCTACCTGAGCAAGTATGAAGATCGCACGACAAGATACCACCGCTGTGTCGCCGTGAAACTACTCTCACACAATTTCCATCTGCCCGACTGGTTCATTGCTTCGTACAAGGTTCGGTTGTCATTCCGTAATAGAAGTTAACAGTACAAGAAACTATGTATTGAAACTATAACTGGATTGATAGGTATTGATTCCAATGAAGGACCCAGTTACACTCAGTTGTATCTATTAAGTTAATTGTAATGTATGATTCAACAGTAAACCTATATTTAATAGAATCTGGATACCATAACAATAACACACACATGGCAGAATATAGCACATCCTTGATAATGTATGCACAACCTTAATAAAAAAATTGAGTTATACATGTGGCTAATATTTTCAAAGCTGTCCCGTCAATAAAATGCCATTCATGAAAACTGAGGACTGAATCGTCATTGATGAATACAAATTTATTTTGGGTTGCAGAAAATCAATGCGCCAGAGTTGCTGTCGTTGTACTTGAACTACGACCTTCTCGAGGAGGCAGCATTGCTGGTCATCGAGTACATAGATGCCGTACTTGGCAATGGAAAAGAATACTTTGGTCTACAGGTACTGAAATCTTTGTGTACATGGCTTTCATTTATTTAGGTGTGTTTATAAACCAGTTGGTGGGAAAGTGACATAATCTAATGACACGAGATTTATGCGTGGGCAAGGAATTTAAGGCCTGGTACGGGTGCTAATTTACGCTTTTTTGAAAAACTTCACTTTTAGACCAACAACATACCTCTAAATGACTTTTATTCATGTATAACGTCCACCCCTATCACAATTATATATCCATATTTATTGGGAAGAAGCGAAATGCGCTGAAAGTTGTCGATGTTTACGCCATGACAACGCAGTCCTTCCTTCGACTTATGCCATCTTGTTTTATATTTTTGGAACCGCCAAAACGTCGTCTGTCAATCACCGTAGTCGGTAACCCCGCCCTTGTGAAAGCATTTGGCCAACATCGTTATTTATGCAAGCTATAGTTTGCCGAGAATGACCTTATTTGGCATTC
Source organism: Paraescarpia echinospica (assembly GCA_020002185.1). NCBI lineage: Eukaryota > Metazoa > Annelida > Polychaeta > Sabellida > Siboglinidae > Paraescarpia > Paraescarpia echinospica. The sequence goes on along the minus strand of CM034536.1, from coordinate 23,261,712 downwards.
GGTAACCGTTGTGTCGTCATCCGCTAAGTTCCGTGACGCGCCTCGTGTCTACGAACACTCTGATTGGTTTACGAAGTTGCGCGAGCACAAAACTCTCCCAGCATGCCACTTGTTGCTACTTCCCATTGTTTATAAAATATGGCGGTTTTCTCGAGTGATGTGAGTTTTGTCTCAGACGATGTTGATAAGAGATAGTTTAGAGTTAGCATAGAGAAAAGTTGCGGAAAGGGAAGGTGTGGCTGAATGTCATTTGTGAAGAAAAGGCTGCAGTTATTGGCGGCTTCTGCGTGGGAAAAACGCAAGTTAATTTCGTCGCCTGTCAGAAACGCTGGCGAAGACGCGGCAATGCCAGTCGGAGCTGTCACTTTGACTTCGCTGCCCGTTGCCGTGGCTGAGTGTGGGGCTTGTGATAATGTTACTGTCGGTACCAGTGACGGTACGATAGTTAGAGACTGCAGCTTTGCCAAGTAGTGCATCCTGTAGCCGAACAAAGCTAGCACTGATGCGTGATGACAGCAGGCCTATTAACTGGCCTTGCCTTGGACTTGACATGTTAATTGTTTTGTGTGTCTAAGACTAAGTTATTGCTTTGTTAACTTATATTTTCAGATCTGTGCAATTTATATATGGGCGTCTGTTCTTTTCAGTAAAACATGTAACCAGATTTGTTGGCATATAAATAAAATGTTATTATTATCATGTGGATATATTTCATCATAAATGTTGCTTGTTATGCATAATTTATGTTGTGAGAAAACAAACACTTTTAATTGGATTGTTTTGGCTGTTTACAGCTATTACTATTCACCTCATGACAATTCAGTGTCAGATGGACGTTTACAGAAAATCAGATGATGATGCAAATAACCTTTATATTTAAAAAAAATGCTAAATTGTGTAAATTCTGGGGGTGTATTTCATCTCAGATATTATTTATTGTGCATAATTAATGTCTGGGAGATAAACAAACACAATTTATTGAATGTTTTACTTGTTTACAATAATATTATTCATATTATCACTGTGTAAACTTTGACGGCCGTTTACAGAAAATCACGTTTTTATCCATATAAACTTTGGAAATAAAAATGATATGATAATCTAGTTTGGATTATTGTGTTCTGGATATTATGCACAATCTGTATAAAAAACATTTTGGATTTGTGTTTTATCTTTGTAGTTATATATAAAAAAAAATTAATGTTGCATTTTCAATAAATTGGTTTTGAAAATTCAAAATAAAATATAAATATCCAAAAAAATTGAAATGTTTTTTATACAGATTGTGGAGAATATCCAGGAGAATACAACAGGCTAAGTCAGATTACCATATCATTTTTACTTCCAGAGTATTGCAATTTTCTAGATGTGCTATGAATACCACCATTTGGCGGCCATTTTGTTTATTACCATGGAAACGGGGGTCTGGCAGGAAAAAATGTCATACTTTTTTTTACTCAGTAATAGCTTTTCTACAGCTTGGATGCAAAACAATTATATTAATTATGCATTTTAAAAAGTGTCCTATCTAGCTGCCATACCTCCCCTTAAGCATTAGGCTTCATCTTACACTTTCAACATGTACCATTGATGTGTAAAATTCTGTTGTTTCTGTTTATTTTAGAGGTTGTTGGAATAAACATTGTTATAAGACCAGTGCTTGTGCAAGTGAATGGTTGTTTTCATGTCACTGCAGCAAAGATAACAAAAACAAATGTCATGGTGTTAGGTTATGACAGATACTGTAGTGCTCGTGAAATGTTTGTTAATAATAATTTACCGAATTGTGCTGCAGTTATTAGAAATTTGTTCTGCCCAATGCATGAAATGGGTCTTACTGAGTAAAATATATATTGAACCTTTTTTCAGCCAGGCTCCCATTTCCATGGTAACAAACAAAATGGCCACCGTTTTGAACAAATATTGGCAAATTTGGAAACACTGCCATATTTTATTGAACCCATATATAGTTATAATTCTTGCAAATCCATGTTCTCTGTACATTCTATTGTGCAATGATCAGAGCATTTGTTTTAATGTTTTAAATTTTTTTTTGTAAAATACGAAAAAAATAAAAATTTGGCAACAAATATGGCTATATCTTTCAAACTATTCATGATTGTTTTTAAGTGTCTGATCATTGCACACAGTAGAATATGCTGAATGCAACACTGAAAACATTATTTATATAGCGTAATTACTCCCAGAGATATCCCGTTTCCAAATGCAGAAATTTTATGAAAAATGTTTTTGAGAAAATGGCAGTCAAAGATTGCATAATGGATTTAATTACATGATATCGACATGCTTGATCCATGACTAAAACTCACTTAGAGGTATGTAATTGTCATAGAAATGAACTTTGTTGATAGTATGCAATGAATGTGTAATAATCTGGCAGAAGACCGTTTTAAGTATTTTGTGTAAAAAAACACCATTTCACCTGGGGTGTCTGGCCTTAAACCAGTGTTATTGAAATAAGTGATTGTTATACAAAACTTTAAGGTACATCATTACAGTAAGCCAATCATATTGCAGACATCACTTCACTGCGGAGCTCCTGCTGTCTGGTTGCCGTACTTGTACATCGACCAGTTGTTGACAGCCCTCTCAGAAGTACAATCGGACAAGTATTACGCCCAGGTACAAGGTCTTGTCACATGATCTTAGTTAGTTTTGCAAGCTTAACATTCACTTCTTACACATTAAAATAGTTGCACTGAAGAAAACTAGAGGGATGTATAAAGAATTTCTTTGCATTTGTTCAGTGTAAGCAGTGCATAACTTACATATGGATATGTACATAATATCGCAAGAAATGGTATGGATATTTATTGTAGGTGATACACTGGATTATTCACTTTTCGTAATTATGGAAAATGTGTGATGTCACTGCAACCTACACACTGTGTTGTCAGATACAATTAATATATAGTTTATAAATAACTACTATTCACCAATGCCAATTTCTGAATCCTCTGGAAGTAAAAAAATCCACTATCATGCAAATTTATCTTTAAAATGGCACCATTTATTTATAGTGTTTCCAACATTGTTGGCTAGCATATTCCATAAAACATGAGCAGATTCTGGAAGAGATCTACCCATCTCAAAATGACGCCAATGAGCTGGGTAATTGCACAATTTATTGCTGGTAATTGTATGCATTCAAGTATCTTGCGTATGTACATATCAATTGAAACAACTGTAACACTAATTTCACTTCTTTCCAGCTGCATGACCAAGTGAGCTGCAAATTGAATCGCTACTTTCAAACGGTCGAGTTGGTTTCCGACGACACAGTGTCCGTTGCTATCACTGCCGCGCAAACTGCCTCGTCGATGCGAACCAACAGGTCCAATCGGTCGTCAGTTCGTTCATCTCGTCTCGGTAGTACTGGCAGCCAGTGAGGCTTTCTAGTAGAACACCGCTACAGAACTGTGACATTGTCTGAGTGATGTGTCAATAAATATTGTCTGTGTGATTAAACAGACACAAGAGAACAGCTACATACTTGATATGTTGTTTGAACAACACTGCCAGTTCTTTATCCTCCTACAGTACATACGGTTTCATCAGCAGCAGAGAACCCTTGAAAAGGAAATTTGTCTCCTACAATTCAAGGCCTGAATATTTTGTTCAAGAAACAGGAATGAAAACCAGCCAATGTTAAAACGCGAAGACATTGTTATTTATCTCACATTTCAAGATAGCATGCTGGACATAAACAGGGTGATTATTTGGAAGTAATAACTATCAAAAAACAATTTCAGGTTTTTGTAATAGATTTTAAAAACTGGAATGGTTTTTCATTACATGGTGTGTATGAAATCATGAAACTTAAGAGATGTATTCGAACAGGATGACTTTTTGGTACATAAAATATGTTTACCACATCTAGTACTCTTGTATGTTTCTTTAGCAAAACTGTTAGATCCTTGATCGCGGAACCGTTTACCATGCCCCGTTTCCTCTTTTCCTTTGGATCTCGAGTTCCGCCTGTGTCACAATAAACGTGTTCATACTTTCTCTACGAGAATCTTCATTCTATAATGTCGTTGTACGCACAGCCCACGGCCATAACACGACATTAATTGGCGACGAGGTAAACTGACAACTCTACGAGTTACTTTGAACTAGACTACGTCTAATTTCTGTGTGAAAATGGAAACCGTCGCTGACGTAGCACCTTTTTCGCTGGAGCCGACTGACAGCGCAGGCCAACGCTGGGAGCGTTGGGTGCGGCGCTTCGAAAACTTTGTGGTGGCTAAAGACATTAAGAACGATACAAGAATGAGAGCGATGTTGCTTCATTATGCTGGTGAGGCAATGTTTGAATTGAGTGAAGCAGTGGGGGTGACAGAAAATGATGATTTCGCAGAAACCAAGCGGAAGCTCACTGCTTGCTTCAGGCCGCAGTGCAATGAAGAATATGAAATATTCAAGTTCCGACAGGCTGAACAGACGTCGTCAGAGACGCTGGACCAATTCAATGCACGATTGCAGCAACTAGCCAAAAACTAAGTTCCATGAGAAAGACAGAGAAGTGAAGTCGCAAATCATCCAACAATGTGCGATGTCAAAAGTGCGTGACAAGGGGTTAAGTGAACCTACAATCACGCTAGAGAAGTTACTGACGTTCGGGCGCACACTGGAAGCTACGCTACAGCAGTCGAAGATCATGGAAAACTCTTCTTCGTCCGTGCCGAGGCCTGTCCACGCCGTATCGAATGACATGGGGCGGCGCAACTCTTCACGTGGAGGTTCCAGTTTTGGTCGCTAGGTGGCGACACACAGATCGCAATCCACCAAGAAAACGCTTTCCGCCTGATCGCCAGGGGACGCCACATCGAGACGATCGACCAGTCAGCAGCGGTACAGACGTCACAAGGGGCAGCACCGGCATGCTCAGGCTGTGGTGGACCGCCACACGACGATCGGCGAATGTGCAAAGCTTGGGGCAGGAGATGCTACAAGTGTCAAAAGCTAAATCACTTTGCTAATGTGTGCAATGCAAACACTCAGCAGACACACTTAGTAGAAAATGACACACACTCGCAACGCAATGACAAGTTATGTGACATACACACTTGGCCTGTATCACGCAAGTGCCACCCACACCATACCACCGTACATTTGCAATGTCCAGATAGAGGGAAGTGAAGTGGCTATGGAGATAGATACCGGAGCAACAGTTTCGCTTATATCGGGGGATGAGTGGGCTAAAATCTGCAAGACATCTGTGCTCACTCTCGACACGCGTAACGTTCCGAGGTTGCGAACGTACGCAGGTACCACAATTGAACCTTTTGGGCGAGCACAGGTGAACGTTTGTCACAACAATCAACAGCACAGGCTGCAGGCAATCGTAGTGCCTGGGTCGGGACCTAACCTGCAGGGAAGGGACTGGCTAACAGTGTTGAAAGTGAACTGGGCTACCGTGAACCAGGTAGACAGAGAGGACTTCCTAAAGCCTTACGAATCAATGTTCAGTGAGGGACTAGGCACTCTAAAGGGGCTGACTGCGAAGTTCTACGTTGATGACCCGGTTAAACCGAGGTATTGTAAACCTCGACCTGTACCTCTTGCTTTACGAGCCAAAGTAGAGGACGAGCTAGATCGTATGCAGAAGGCCGGAATCATCCGTCCTGTGGAGTATTCTGAGTGGGCCGCGCCCATTGTACCGGTGTGGCGACTATAAGGTAACCATCAACAGAGCCGTAAAGGTAGACAAGTACCCGATCCCGAACGTATCTGATCTGTTTACAAAATTAGCAGGTGGTACACTGTACACCACGCTGGACATGAGCCATGCGTATCAACAGGTCGTACTGGATGAAGAATCACGTCCGTTGACTACAGTCAACACGTCGAAAGGGATATTCGCATTCGAACGTCTGCCTTTCGGTGTGAGTTCTTCTCCAGGTATCTTCCAGAGAATCATGGAGCAGTTACTACAGAACATACCCATGACCGTAGTCTACCTCGACGACATCCTGGTCACAGGAAGAACGCCAGAAGAGCACGATCGTAATGTGGCTACTGTGCTAACGCGACTACAAGACGCAGGGTTACGCCTGAAGAAGGAGAAATGTGCGTTTCGTCAGAAATCGTGCACTTATCTAGGTCATGCGATTGATGCTGACGGTATTCATCCTACGGAAGACAAAGTGCGAGCAGTACAGAACGCGCCTGCACCGCAGAATGTACAGGAGTTGAGGAGTTATCTAGGACTCATTCACTACTATCACAACTTCTTGCGCAATCTCAGTACGCTGCTTGCTCCATTGCATGAAATGACACGCCAACACACAAAGTGGAAGTGGGGTCCGACGCAACAAAAGGCTTTCGATGAGTCTAAGGCACTGCTCTTTTCTTCAGATGTGCTTGTACACTACAACCCTGAACTTCCGATCATCTTGTACACGACAAAAACAGAAGTGGTCTGGTTTACTAATCATAACCACATGCTTAGTAAACCATGAAAATGAATGTTAAAATGTGTAAGACGTGTGTATATATACTGTTAATAAAGCATTTATATTGGTCCAGCACCACTGCTTCTGGTATGAGATACATGTACATAATTATTATGTATAATAAGTGACATTACCTTGTAAAATAAGATTAAATTGATAGATTTGTTTTATGAGTGGCCACATAAGCTCACAAAGTCCAAAAACCATGTACATATGGGTGGTCATTATTACATAATGCGGGGAAAATAAATAGACACAATTATGCCACCTATTAAATGGAATAAATATTGATGCTGTTGTGGATATCGGAAGCATGCAGCACGTTGAAAAATGTCTAGGTAACCACGCCACATTAGTTTAATGCAATGATTTTGACTATGGCTGTGGGAGCCATTTTAGATCCTCAAAATTGCAAGTTCCACAATATGCTATTGTGGGGGTGGGTGGTGGTTTGAAACAATACAACACTACATTTTTGTTTCTGGACTTCACAAAAAATATGAGACCACACCTTAGCATACTATTGTATTTGTATTATGGGAAACACTGTTTACATTGTTTATACAATGTTGTAAAATAATAGTCTCTGTGGGAATACACAGGAATACATATCTGAGTAGAACACATTTATTGAGCTAGTAATTAACTACTAACTGAAAATGGAAACGATGACAATGCATAACACAAACTTGCAAAGTAAACTTGACGTTGCATTCTTCATTCAAGAAACGAGAATAATAGCTGATGCACATTATGTAACAATATTTTTAAATGAAAGAAACACTATATGGCAGTAATTCAATAAAACAGTATATATACATATAAACTGAAAAGGTTTCACAGAAGCATTTTCAAAAAGAAAGCTTTACGTGTAAAATCTATGTACCACCAATGTGTTGTAGTTGTATGTAATACCATACAACTGTACATATACAAATAAATAAGAACAATTAGGATACAGAAAAATTAATGAGTCTTCACCTAACCTTATGTCTTTCAGATGTTTAGATTGCCAGTTTGAAATAAGAATATGGTTTGTAGCTGATGAAACTTCAATAGTAACAAAATACATGCTAACCAAGAAAGCTGCCAAACAAATCTGGAACATTCTTATCTAAAACGGCAAAGTAACACTGAATAAACCAATGGAGTTTCAAACAAGCTTAGATCGTCATGTGACATTCTGACACACAAGTTGAATAGTTGATATAACTAGCACAAAATATACAACCTATATAAACACTTATGCACGGCCACACATACACACTGTAATTATCTATGTCCCATATATGCTATCGAGGTATAAGTATCAATGGCAACTGTCACATTATACACCTTTTTTCTTGAGCATGGACATTTATATTTAATACATGTATGCATTGCACATGTCAAATTATTCTGACAAGAGATGTTCAACTGTCATGGATGGGTCGAGCAAAGGAAAACTGTCCACAGTTGTACATTTTAATAAACTTTAAACTAGAAAAAAAAAACATGCCGTCACTTGTAACTAAACTCAACAACATACACGTTGCAACTGTTTTAGACCACCTATTATATACCAGGGCACGAGTTGATTTTGAAATGTCCTGCATGATTGCACAACGCAAACTGAAACAGGTGTTGTTATCTGACCTGAGCAACTAGTACATTTCTCCTCGGCAGGAGATGATTCTTGCTGAAGACTAATGCCATGGTTAGTATGGACTGCACTGTTTCAGGAAGTCCTGAAACATAAACCACGGATGCATGGATGCAGGTCAATGCTGCAGATTCTCAGAGTCACACAGAAACATTGCTGAACAAACAGTGAATCTTGAATATATTTTTTTATTGTTGAAATTATGCAATGGTTGTGAAAAACTGTCCAAATTTGTCGTTTGTTAAACATCATGTACAAATAATTCAGGAAACCATCTTCTGCATCTGTGCGTATGCAGTGCCATCTGCAGAATGGGCATTTTTGCTAGTAAAGAATATTTCTAATATTGTAATGGTAAAATTGTCAGTTCAAAATATGGCAAATATCTAGCTGATGCCTGCTTTGCGACATGGAATAGCGGTCTCGAAAACAATGCAACAAAACCCGGATCAACACCTTTTTCCCCAATACAGTTGAAAAAGAATAATAGTAATTGCATAATAATATTTACCTTGTCATACTGTGGACCCACTAGTCTCTTCAGAAATGCCAAATACTCGACGGCAAACTCAAACACAGTGGCCTTATCAGTCTTGAGGGTGATTCCAGGTACGAGTTCTCTCAACTTCTCACAAGAAATCTTGATTCGTGCTCTTGCAACAGAATAAAGTTTCTGTTCAGAGAAAGCATCAAACCTTCAAAAGTTACAATTATGAGAATGTTCTTATTTTGCAAATATAATGCTGCTTAGTAATCTTCATGTCATGGTGAACATTCTTGTTATTTGGGAAACTCCATTTTCATAGATGGATGAATCTTCTTCAGTCTTGTGATTACCTCTATGCAGAAGAATATTCCACAGTTCGCACATGCACAGTTTAAAAAAGGTTAATAAAAACAGTATTTTATATTTTTGAGGTTTTTTTAAGAGGTCTAGGTGGTATTTTTTGCTGCTTTGAAAGCTGAGGGTGCTGGCCGAGGACACTTTGTTGGGGATCTTATTCCACAAACGGATGGCTGAGGGGAAGAAGGAGTGGAGGTATGTGTTTGTTCTGGAGTGAGGCAGGAGCTTGTTGGGCTGTCCCCTGGTGAGACGGTGGTTTGTTGTCAGTGTACCCTCAGTTGGCGTGATGTCCACAAGTCCACTCATTATCTTGTACATAAAGGTGGCCTTGTTGACAGTTCTTCTTTCTTGGAGGGTCTGTAGTTTGTTTACAAGTTCTGTGGCGCTGGTATAGTGGTTAAAATCATGGTAGATTCTCCTTGCGGCAGGGCGCTGGACAGCTTCGATGGTGTTTACCAGGTGTTGCTTGCAACACGGGGCGGACTAGTCCTTTGTAGCAATGTGAGTGCACCTGTGAGGGGCACCCTTTAAGGTTTCTCTATATGAAAGTGCTTGTACGGTTTGCCTTGGCAGTGGTGGTCTGTATGTGGTTTCCCCAGTGGAGTAGTCAGTTCTACACCCAGGTGTTTGGTGACTCTCTCCAAGGGCTGCTGATGGAGTGAATACGTTGCTGTGATGGGCTTGTGCTTCTTTGTGACTGATAGGACATGACACTTTGATACATTAAAGCGCATCTGCCATTTTCTCTCCCATTCCTCCAATGTGTTGAGGTCCTGTTGTAGTTGGTGAGTGTCAGCCGTGTTGTGGATGGTGTGATATAGTATCGTGTCGTCAGCAAATAGTCTAGCCTTGGTTTTGATGTTATCGCACAGGTCGTTGATGTAAATGACGGAGAGTTGGGCCTAGGACGGAGCCTTGTGGCACACTGGAGATCACCGGGCCTGTTGTTGAAGTCTCCCCCTCTCGACAACTACTTGCTGTGTTCGATCACAGAGGAAGCTCTGGATCCAGTCTTGGGTCTTGCCTTGAATGCCGTAGAAGTTCAGTTTTAGAAGCAGTCGTTTATGGGGCACCTTGTCAAAGGCTTTCGAGAAGTCAAGAAGTATGGTGTCTGTTTGGCCTCTTTTGTCCATCTCTAAAGCCAGGTCGTCATCAATGATTTGGATCAGCTGGGTCTCGCAGGATCGTCGCTTAAGGAATCTGTGTTATGCGTCCGTTATGATGTGTTGGTCAAGGTAACGGGTGATCTCGGCTCTCACAATGTGTTCCAGCAGCATGCAGCAGATGGAGGTGAGTGAAATGGGCCGGTAATTTGTAGCTTGGTTTCGGTCACCTTTTTTAATACAGGCTGAACCAAGGCATGCTTCCAGATCCTGGGAACTTGGCTGGTGTGTAGTGACTTGATGAAGAGAAGGGTAAGTGCAGGAGCAATCTCTTCTGCTACCATCTGAAGGAGGCGGCAGGGAGTGTTATCCGGACCAGATGCGTTTCGTGGGTTGAGTTTCTTCAGGAGTTTGAATACCCTGCCATTGCTGACCAGGATCTCTGGAAGTTCCCTCAAATCAACATGTTTTTAACAGTGTACTGTATATCTGAAACAATGTGGAATGGTGGCATAAACACACTGAGGTATCAAATCGGTTCGATTGGACGAGCGACTGGCATGATCGGCCCCGGGATGGGAGTCAGTCTATTGTCGCCGTACGATCTGTCATTTGTTTGGTGATAACAAGCGGCTAGTTATACAAACGAATGTTCGTAAGTTGCTTTGTTTTTCATCACTACAGCTCTAATAAATTAGGAATTCACACAGAAAAACACACAGATTTTTGCTCGAAAAAGCAACACTATTTTATTAACAAACACCCACTATCCCAAACACCCGTGTTCCGCATCTGTCTTTCAGTGCTCAGCATTGTAAATGCCAGTGGCACGTTTAGCACTGGCGATCAACTGATATTTTCACTCCGCCAAATGGCGGAGTGAAAATATGCAGAGAAAATGTTATACTCCAATCTCGACGTTGTGGGTTTTTTGTTTTCACGTCGGGTGGGGCTGAGATCATCGGCCATGTCCATAAAAAGCGAAAGATTTTCAAAACAAAGCGGGTAAGCGTCAGATTTATATAAAAAAAACCTAGGACTCGTGAAAAGAAATAACAAACGAACTGATTCGGTAATAAACTACCAAGTTAAATTTAAAGGCATTCGTATTCAATATAATTTTTTTTATCTGTCATAGATATGCATGTGTCCCATGGGACGCAACGATTATTTTGCACGTGTCCAGGTACTGTTTCTTTGGATATAGGACGCAGGATCTTGCATCCCGTAAACCTCTGCATCATATAGTTAAACAAATAGAACTGGCAACAAAACCAATTTGCCCTCTGGAAAAATGGACCTTTTTGTAGAAATATGCTTCGAGGCCTATAATGGTTGTTCTGATAAGGCATTGTTTTTAGCGACTCCACCATCATGTTCTTTCATGTAAGCTAGTGCAACGGCGGCTGCAATAAAATGCTATATGGACAGCATACCTTCTGGCGCGTTCCTTGGCATTGTGCGCATGACGTCCCAGATCATAGTCTGATTCACTGACCGAGTCATTCTTCACTTGAAACAAGGCAGCATTCAACTGCGTAGCTGATGGGATGACTGGAGTGGACATAGAGAATCCTTTCACGGGAGTGTTGTATGGTAGATTCCCAGAGGTGTCGGGACTGCTCTCATTAGCTGTGCTCGCCTGCTCTTCTGAGCCAGTGCTGTTCAAACTCAGATTGCTAATGTTGCTCATGCCAACGTTTGTGCCTGAGAAGCCAGTGCTCTGAACAGTGAACAATAGATACATATTACGTAATTTTATGCATCATGGTTGATGCACCACATACACATGGGTGTTTCTGTCTATAGCATGGGCAAGGGGAGGTACTTGCTCGCCGGATTTGAAATTGTGGCAAATGTATCTCTGGGTTGGATGAACCATAGTTATATCACCAGCCACCTGGAGGAAAATAACATTAGCGTCATAAATGTTTTAAGCACAGATTAACAAAAGAACTACAAAAATGAAGGTAGTTGATTTCTTGCTACAATGACAAGAGTTTAGTTGTTCTGTATCTAGAATTCCTAACTGGAGCAGGTAGTTAGTAGATTGTTCATTAGGTACATGTTAAATCTAGTTTAGTTGTTAACTGATTCTACAAAATGTTATATCATTATTTTATGTCGAAAGTGGAAATTTTGATCAATCTTATTCTGGTCGAAATTTGACAGGGCAGATGTTATTACTTCACCGATCACATGACATCACTCAGCATGAGAATCCATCTTGATTAAATGAATGCTCACTAAAATGAGTTCCATCTTTGTTATAAATTTAGCTTTTTCTAGACATAGTAGTTACTGAATATATTCATCGAACTTAGATTACACATCTGACTGCGTCTGCATACAGCAATGTAAATTTGACTTTATATTACAATCCTAGCTGACAACCATGGAACTACAACTGAATAAGTAACGACATTGTAGATGGTTACTACGTCACATTCCTATTTTTTAAGAATATACATAGTAATACCTATGGTTATGTTTGCTATAACATACCTGCCCTGTTGTTGATGCTGGGTACTGCAGGTAGAGATGGTCATGTTGAGATCTGCTGTTTTCTTGGCCATCAGTAGCACCAATATATTTTGACACAACATTGGAGCCAACAGAATGTACAACTGGCACGAGGTATTTGTCGGCAATGCCTGGGTGGGGAGTGCCGTTGTACTGGCCCGGGTTGTATGCATGACTCCATTTATTTATGAGGTCCTTTGTGGCCTGCGAAATGAGTGGTTTTGCATCTGGTGTCACCTGTAGCTTCCATGTGTCCGAAACTGTAGATTTTTGTGTGGATGTTCTACTGCTGTCTGGTGTTGAATTTTCTTCGATTGTTCTAGTTGAAAGAAGGCATCATCAACGTATAAAAACCAATATATAAAAGTTTGTAAAATAATGTTCTGAATATCAAATCCCTACAATCCCTGTTATATATTTTGTACATTATGACGATGGATTTTAAATCAATCAGCTCAAAAATAGTAAGTGCATTACATTTAAAGAAAGCTGGCTTTGAGTGAGCTCTATAGTCCAACCGACAGCATATTCTGATTGCACGTTTCTATAGAATTCTATTTTTGTAAGTGTTTCCTCATATATATCTCAAAACAATAGTCACTATAAGGTACACCTGTAGTACAAATTAACAATACAAACTGTACAATGCAGTCTCATTCAGCAACCATTTAACACGATGCATTACTGACAGATTCTTTGCAGTTTTAGTATGTACAGCATTCACATGTTAAGACCATGTAAGTTTGCAGTCAATATATACACCAAGGAATTTGATACAATTTACTTATTCAATATTAGTATTGTCTATGGAGATATTACATTCACATGGGGCATCAGTGTGACTGAAAACCATGAAATTTGTTTTTGATCAGTTTAGTGAGAACTTATTTACTTTAAAACCACTTGTGTAGTTTGTTCATTTCAGTTGACAGTTTTGTACAAATTTCCAACAAATCACTTCCTTCAACAACAAAACTAGTGTCATCAGCAAACAGTATGGACTTTAAGTGTGACGACACATTACATAAGTCATTAACATACGTAATAAAAAGAGTTGGCCCTAAAATTGACCCTTGTGGTACACCACATGTAACAGTAGCATGTAACATAAATCACACCATTGAAGCACACACACTGTTTCCTGTTTTCTAAATAACTACTGACCCATTGTTTGGCAACAACCCTAACACCATAATCTTCTAGTTTATCAATAAGAATTTTGTGATCCACTGTGTCGAAAGAAAATAAAGAAATTCATTATCCTCTTGTTAAATAAGTTTTCCAGAATTTTAGAAAACTGAGGTAGTAAAGATATAGGTCTGTAGTTGGAGACAATTTGGTCATCCCCCGCTTTGAATAAGGGAATCACTTGGGCAATTTTCATATCATCGGAAACACACCTTGTTCTAGTGAGGAGTTACATATATGCTTTAACGGAGGTAGAATATGAGGAGTTATATTTTTTACTAAACACATATTAATGCCATCATAATCTTTACATGTTTTACTTTTACAATTATACACAATATTTAATAATTTTTCATCAGTGACTGGTTTCAAAAATAATGTTTCTTCTACCCTGTCACACAGGAAGGACACAACATTTGCATTACATTTGGGTATATTTTTAACTAAAGTTGGCCCATTAATAAAAAAATGTGTTGAAATGTTCTGCAATATTCATATTCCCTTAAATAGTTGATCCATTGTTCTTAAATCCAGATGGATACGATGATTTTTTTGATAATTGTATATTATGTTATGAGTGATTGATTTGACATGGAATGACCCAACAGCAAACAAATTTAATTTAATGTTGTGTACCTACCCAGACCCTGTGTCTTTATTATCTGCTTGTTCATTCCTTGTGTAGAAGCGCTCATTTTTTTCTGTACTGGTCACATAGTAAATCTGTTGATTTGCAATTGCCTCTGCATTAAGCAATTCTCTCTGTGTTTCTTGTGCATTGCACAGTTCATTTTCTTCTTTTTGCTGGTAGTAGAAGGTTGGATCCATGCAGCTTGCTATGCCAGATACACATTTTTGTTTATCTGGTGTCTCAGTGTCCATATAACCTGAATATGACTCGGAATTAGTCTGACAATGTTGGTTAGTATCTGTTAAAGGTGTACTTGTGAAAGCATGTGCTGCAAATTGTGTAGTAACATAACTGACTGGAGTTAATTCATGGTATGTTTGTTGTGTAGAATTGTCTTTAGTACTACTGCTTGCATTTTGCACAGCTGCCTCATTTGGCAAGTTCGATTCTTCAGTTTTGTGTCTGAGAAAAGTATCAGAACTGTCAGATGTCACAAAAGATAGTTCGTGGGTAGTGGTGTCAGACTGTGGGTAAATAAGTGTCACGTGTTCAGGATGTTCTTTGGTTGTCGTTTGATCATTACAAAACTTATCTTGGCATCCTTGTTGCTGTGGAACAGCAACTTTGACTGCATTTTTGTCTCCACATGTTTCATTTGGTGCTGCCAATTTGGTCTCTGGCTGCGACTCGATCATGGATACAATCTGCATTTTCATTGGCGGTTCACCATTGCTAATGTAATATTGCTGATGTAAACTACTAGTGCGGTCTTGTTCAGTTGGCGGTGGTATTTTGTTGAAATCCCCACACTGCTTTAGTTGTTCATTCAGTTGAATCACAGATTGACGTCGAGTTGCATCACAGACAGATGTAGGCTCATTCAGCTGTAACGTTTGTGTGGTCGTCGTTTCGCATGGTCTATCGCATTCGACTGTCTGTTTAACAACAATTTGCGTTTGGTTGCATTCTGACACATCGTGTGGAGAAGCTTTACTAGTTGCGGTCGAAAGTCCTGCAAGTTGGGGCGACGGCAAATTTGACAACCCTATTAGCCTACGAGCTTCCGAAGCATCATGGGAACTGTTCGTCTGATGCATACGAATCGAATCGTCGACGTATGGGCTGAGATTCAGAGCCATATCTGCTGCCGAGACGCAGAGCTTTATTCACACAAATTCGTGTCCCTTGTGTAATATGTAGATATGTGTCTTCTGTGTAACGTAAGTGTAATTATGTTTGCCAGAGATGTGCAGTCTACTCTTACACAGAATCAGAGACGCAATCTCAGAATAATATTTAGTGTAACCAGCGTATATACTGATGGTTGACTAAAACTGACCAGTCAAATTAATGGAGCGTGACAACCAAGAATACTCACTACACTCCACTTGTTATGAAAACGCACAACAACAAAAACGTATCGTGCATTTTCGCACCAAACGGTAAACATCCGTCAGCGTTCACGCTCGCCATGTTTGCCTCGAAAGCGTTCAAAAGCAGCCGATTCGATGACGTCACACGAAATATTCATAGTCGCCGACTAGCGGAAATGTTAGTACTTGTCCCTAGCGTACACATTGTGCATTACTGCACGGGGTCAGTCTCGATCCGTATTCCATACATTCTAGACCTAGAATTCGGAACAGGGGCGATTCCAGCGATGGTAGTCTAGGGGCACAAAAACCTCCACTGGCGGTCGATCGAACCAAATGCTGTAGAATGTTTTTGCCCCCGCGCCGGCGGCCATAATTTTAGTTTCTCCACTGTCTCTGCTCGACTGATGACATCGGATGACGGGGGCATAAGCGTGCCCCCTAGACCTTTAGAATTTAGGCGCGCTATGCCTGCGCTAGAGTGACGTCCCCCTAGACCTGTTGAATATGCCACCGCGAAACATTTTAACAGAACCCGCGACCCCCACTGATGTCATCAGTGGAGGCGAGGCAGTGGAGAAGCATAAGCTATACTGAGATGCTGAAATTGCGGCGGCGCATTTTTTTCGAAAGAACCCGGCCCCCTCCTCCACAACACCACCGCCACCACTCCCCTCGCCTTTTCCGTTGTCATCAGTGGAGAAGCTGAACTTACGGCGGCGCGGCGGCGAAAAAAAAACCAACAGCCCCCCCTGTATTCCGCGATGTCATGATCCGACAGCGCGACAGGCGGTGCCGTGTTGAAGTTGTAGCTCAGGCAGCTCAGCCCACCCAATATGAACTTTGGTTCGACCATCGGGGAGGTTTGTGTCCCCGAGACTACACATTATGGCACATCCGCTGGGGGTGCTGTTGAAAAAGATTTTGCCGCTGCGCCACCGTCACTTCAATAACGGGGACACATTCGAAAGGTCTAGGGGGCACGTACGCCACTCTAGCTCAAGCATAGCGCAGCCAAATTACGAACGTCTAGGGGGGCACATGCCCCTGGACATGCATATGCGGAGCCACATATAATATACCTGTCAACCCCCCTTGATTTTCCGGGAGTCTCCCGGATATCTGGCATAACTCACACCCTCCTAGAAATGAAGAACATCTCCTGGATTGTGAATCTCTCGGTCAAGGATCTGTTGTAGACATTCACAGAAAACATTAATAAAATAAAGAAAAAACGTCCATCGTGAAATTGAACACCCCAGGACGTTACACAATGAAGAACAGTGCGAGCTGCTCCTAGACGAATTGAAGAAATTCAATATCGACAAAGCTGGCGTAGAGTCACAGGTAATGTATTATCCGTTTTGAGCCAAAGTTGGAATGGCAACCTTGGACCAGTGTGGGTTGTACGTCAGTTGTTATATTGCACAGCGGTAGCTTGGAATGCAAACATTGAGCCAATGTTGGTTGTACGTATCCAGCCAGCACGCCACCCTCGGCCCGAGAGCGGATCTGAGTTGCTGGCAAGCGGCACTCTTCGGTACACGACAGCCGCCTGCCAGTCATTTATCACAGTCGGGCCTCCCTCGGCAGGAGCACTGGGGTTGTGACATTTGACATTATACGGTGTACCGCCATTTTTGAACAGACTGACAGTTAGAGGAAACGGTAAAAACAGAGCTCCGAGGAAAAGGTGCGTTTTTAGATTAGTTCTGTTGTAAATCTTTGTATATTTCTAGATTATTCAAATACACTAATTTTGGCACGAGCACACGTTTGATTGTGTGGAAACTTGTTATTTATGCGTAAAACATGATGTCATTATTGTGGCCGCCCTATAGGCTATAGATGACGATGATATGATGAAGATGAACGTGTTTCATCAACAACAAAAGCTGTCCCTGTGCTGCGTGGTCCTGTTTGTTAGTGTGACAAGGTGAATGTGTGATGGATGAAGTGCTTACACTAGGCGCCTTAATTTCTGTCAGTTTATGGCCCATATAATTTATTTCTGCCGTTTACGTCGCTTTACTTTAGGGCTATATAAAACACTTCCAGGTTTCTCATCAGAACTTTATTAAAATGTAAATGAGGGGTGCGATTTATGGTAAAGGTGTCTATGTTGATCCTGATGACGGTACTAACAACTACCAATGCAACTCACCGTCAACAATTAACAACTTAAAAGTCTTAAGATGTCTACAGAATGTATTTCTTACAAGTAGGCACACTCCTTTGGTTTGGTGTGAGTAGTAATAGAGGTCCCTTACCGCGGATGGTGTCGCGTCGCGGAGCAAGAGCAAAGTACCCGGATGTAGGTCAAGGTCAAGTACCCGGATGTAGGTCAAAGTCAAAGGTCAAGTACCCGGATGTATGTCAAGGTCACGTGGCGCCCCTACAGGAATTTTTCGGAACTAAAATAGCACCACCTAGCGTATAGTTGGTGAACTAAAATATTTCCCGCCAAAAAATTATTTCCCGCCAAAAATGAAATCGCGCCCCTGGCGGATAGTTGGTGAACTAAAATATTTCCCGTCAAAACTAGATAGCGCCACCTAGCGGAATTTTTCGGGACTAAAATATTTCCCTTCAAAACTGAAAAGCGCCCCTGGCGGATAGTTGGTAAACTAAAATATTTCCCGCCCAAAAATAGATAGCGCCACCTATCGGAATAGTGTCATCTTGTGGAACTGCCCAATTTCGTGCGTCTTAGTTTGACCATTAGCGCCCCTGGCGGAATTTGTTGGAACTAAATTCCCCTTGAGGATATGTCGTGAACTACAAGTGGTGCCACCTGGAGGATAAGTTGTGAAGTAAATGTTCGAGTACTGCAAATATTCGTGTCTCTTGCACGCTTGCGTGCAATAGAGCCCCCTGACGGATACATCACGAACTACAAACATCATCCCCTAGTGGACAAATGTTCGTTCGGTACGACCACGTGACCTTTATGTTCTGTCGAACTGTTATAAAAGGCCTGCGTCTGTTTTTTTGTGGTCATAATATCTTACATTTTGGAAGATGAACAACATGACTAGTGATGACGTCCGACAAGGGATTTTGCTACCGAAGGCGCAGCCTTCTCCGGTTACGGGACCACTCGATCTCTCGACCCCGACAATCAACCCGGACCAACAGCCAACGACCAGTCCAACGATCAGTTCAACGACCAGTTCAACGACCAGTTCGACGACCAAACCAATTTCGTCTCTGTCATCAGCTCCATCAACCGACCCAATCATCAACCTGACATCGTCACCTCCGACGAAGCGTCAGAAGCTGTTGCCTCGTTATACTTGCTGTATGTGTGGCAGTACCTTCAAGTATAAAGGGAATCGGTCCGCTCATGTGAAGCAGGGCTGCTGTCGAAGGAAGCAAGATAAACAGCGGCGACGTAAAGAACAACTTGAAGAACAGCTTGAAGAACAACTTGAAGAGATAACAGTAAGCTTCAATTTTTCATAGTGTTCAAATGGTATTCATGCTATTTTGTTAGAACATTTTCAAAAGAACATAATATTATATTTTTTCTTATACATACCAGTTGACCATTCATTATTAAGCTCATTCCTTCACTGTTTCAGCGTCAAGAAAAGGAGTGTATTGCTGCAAACGTCGCTACTTCTCCCTCTTCCCCCCTGTTGCGGCAAATATCGGCCCTCCAAGCGACTGCTGAACACACCCAAGCAGTGCAAGGAGAAACGACGACAGTCTTTACATAGTAGAGTTGAACTTACGTCAAATGGTTACCTGTTTGCAAACTGGTTTGAACTGGTATTCGCTGTGCAAGTCTGATCTACTCTACAGCCCGTGAATGTATACTTTCTACTCTACAGTCCTTGCTCGTTCGGCACGACCACGTGACTTTTCGGCACATTCACTAACTATATAAGTGCTGTGTTTTGTCAGTTGGCTCATCATTCGTATTACGATGCCATCACACCTAACATCATGTTGAAGACACCTTATTACCGACCTTGCGATGCGGCAGACTCGAGCGATGAGGACGAGCCAACGAACCGATCCATCATGCCGATGACCAACCGTCCTTCCGTGCCGACGGAACCAGAGGGCGAGGACATCTGGTACACTAGGCTCTGCGATGTACCAATTTCTACCCAGCCTGCCAACGTCGCAACTTCCGCCGACACGTCCAATGTGACAACTTCCGCCGACACGATTGATGTGACAACTTCCGCTCCTGACGATGTCACAATTTCTACTCACGCAACTAATGTGACAACTTCCGCTCCCGCCGACGTCACAACTTCTGGCGATACGACCGATGTGACAACTTCTATCGATGGTACCAATGTAACAACGACCGCTCCTGAAGACGTCACAACTTCTACTCAAGTGACCAATGTCACAATCGTTGGGTGGTTAGCATTAGGATTAGGGTTGGGGTTAGGGTTAAGGTTAGGATTTCGGGCAGCGTTAGGGTTAGGGTTAGGATTAGGCTTAGCGTCAAAATTAGCTCCATAACCAAGGTGTGCAAAGCTGAACACTCAAGACGACACTATCTATGTGTAGTATCAAGTGTTGGTTCCAAGACTCGAAACAGTGGCGAAACACTATGAAACGTCTCAAATCACACATCACGTCCATGAACTCAGACCAACTAGATGGTGAAAGATTGTTTGAGTGTTTTTGTTAGACGCAGGTGTGAAACTATCCGACGTGACAGTCGAACAGTTGTGTAATATCAATATTTGGTTGCAAGAATCCGTTTCGAAACAGTGGCAAAACATTATGAAACATATGGTTCTTGCAGTTATGGAGCGTGACATGTAAATACGTTTGTGTTGTTCACGAATAAACTGTGCAAACCTCATATCTAGCCCTCCTCCCCCTCCTCCTCCTCCTCCTCAACGCGTTCATCTCTAGCCCTCCTCCTCCTCCTCGTCCTCCTCCTCAACGCGTTCATCTCTAGCCCTCCTCCTCCTCCTCCTCCTCCTCAACGCGTCCATCTCTAGTCCTCCTCCTCCTCCTCAACGCGTCCATCTCTAGCCCTCCTCCTCCTCCTCCTCAACGCGTCCATCTTTAGTTATTGTGTGAGATTTGCTTCAAAAGGAAGCAAAGCAAACACTCACTCACTCACTCCCTCATTCACTCACTCACTCACTCACTCACTCACTCACTCACTCACTCACTCACCTTTCGTATCTGTTCACTCACTCACTCACTCACTCACTCACTCATCCTTTGTGTCTGTTCACGCAGTCACTCACTCACGCACTCATTACACTATGCTTTGACCAATACGCTGCACAAACATCACACGAGAGTACCGACGAGACAAGAGACGAGACTATGGCCGAGATATGTCACGAGACTATGGATGACACATCACACGAGAGTACGGTCTATAGACACGAGTTGTACAAACGAAACACTACAATTTGACCAACACGTGTCACAAATTGAACTCAGATCAACTACGAATTGAACTCAGACCAACTAGTTGTGCAAACGAAACAGAAACTTAACCGATTACGCTGCACAAATTGAACTCAGACCAACTAGTTATACAAACGAAACACTATGCTTTGACCAATACGTGTCACGAATTGGACTTAGACCAACTAGTTGGACAAACGAAACACTAAGCTTTGACCAACACGTGTCACGAAAACGAAACACTAAGCTTTGACCAACACGTGTCACGAATTGAACTTAGATCAACTAGACACATCACACGAGATTATGACCGAGATATGGCAAGAGACTTCGGATGATACGTCACACGAGAGTACCGACGAGACAAGAGACGAGACTATGACCGAGATATGTCACTAGACTACGGATGACACACCACACGAGACTTCGGATGACACGTCACACGAGAGTACCGACGAGACAAGAGACGAGACTATGGACGAGATACACCACAATAGACGGGTTATCGCATGAGATTCCGCCACCACCACCACCACAATTCCGCCACAATAGACAGGTTATCGCGTGAGATTCCGCCACCACCACCACCACAATTCCGCCACAATAGACGGGTTATCGCGTGAGATTCCGCCACCACCACCACCACAATTCCGCCACAATAGACGGGTTATCGCGTGAGATTCCGCCACCACCACCACAATTCCGCCACAATAGACGGGTTATCGCGTGAGATTTGCTTCAGAAGCAAAGCAAAGCAAAGCAAATAGACGGGTTATTGCGTGAGATTTGCTTCAGAAGCAAAGCAAAGCAAATAGACGTGTTATCGCGTGAGATTTGCTTCAAAAGGAAGCAAAGCAAAGCAAATAGACGTGTTATTGTGTGAGATTTGCTTCAAAAGGAAGCAAAGCAAAGCAAATAGACGTGTTATCGCGTGAGATTTGCTTCAAAGGGAAGCAAAGCAAAGCAAATAGACGTGTTATCGCGTGAGATTTGCTTCAAAAGGAAGCAAAGAACTCACTCACTCACTCACTCACTCACTCACCCTTCGTATCTGTTCACTCACTCACTCACTCACTCACTAACATATCTGTACTGAAACGAGACTACGGATGACACATCACACGAGAGTACCGACGAGACAATGTCCGAGATATATCACGAGACTACGGATGATACATCACACGAGACTACAAGTGGTGTGTCTAATGTTCACGAGACTTCGGATGACACATCACACGAGAGTACCGACGAGACAAGAGACGAGACTATGACCGAGATATGTCACGAGACTTCGGATGACACGTCACACGAGAGTACCGACGAGACAAGAGACGAGACTATGACCGAGATATGTCACGAGACTACGGATGACACACCACACGAGACTTCGGATGACACGTCACACGAGAGTACCGACGAGACAAGAGACGAGACTATGGACGAGATACACCACAATAGACGGGTTATCGCGTGAGATTCCGCCACCACCACCACAATTCCGCCACAATAGACGGGTTATCACGTGAGATTCCGCCACCACCACCACAATTCCGCCACAATAGACGGGTTATTGCGTGAGATTCCGCCACCACCACCACAATTCCGCCACAATAGACGGGTTATCGCGTGAGATTCCGCCACCACCACCACAATTCCGCCACAATAGACGGGTTATCGCGTGAGATTCCGCCACCACCACCACAATTCCGCCACAATAGACGGGTTATCGCGTGAGATTCCGCCACCACCACCACAATTCCGCCACAATAGACGTGTTATAGCGTGAGATCCTTAGTGTTGGTCGGACTTAGAAATTTTTAGTGTTGGTAGGACTTAGAAATTTTTAGTGTTGGTAGGACTTAGACATTTTTAGTGTTGGTAGGACTTATACATTTTTAGTGTTGGTTGGACTTAGACATTTTTAGTGTTGTGGGACTTAGAAATTTTTAGTGTTGGTCGGACTTAGAAATTTGTAGTGCTGGTAGGACTTAGACATTTTTAGTGTTGGTAGGACTTATACATTTTTAGTGTTGGTAGGACTTAGACATTTTTAGTGTTGGTAGGACTTATACATTTTTAGTGTTGGTTGGACTTAGACATTTTTAGTGTTGTGGGACTTAGAAATGTTTAGTGTTGGTCGGACTTAGAAATTTGTAGTGCTGGTAGGACTTAGAAATGTTTAGTGTTGGTAGGACTTAGACATTTTTAGTGTTGGTAGGACTTAGAAATGTTTAGTGTTGGTAGGACTTAGACATTTTTAGTGTTGATGGGACTTAGAAATTGTTAATGTTGATCACACTTAGACCAACGAGTGATAAGTGATGGTACAACTTAGATATTTTTAGTGTTGATGGGACTTAGAAATGTTTAGTGTTGGTCGGACTTAGAAGAAATGTTTAGTGTTGGTAGGACTTAGAAGAAATGTTTAGTGTTGGTAGGACTTATACATTTTTAGTGTTGGTAGGACTTATAAATGTTTAGTGTTGGTGGGACTTAGAAATACCGGGAACATCGGAAGCGTAGAGGCCGCCATGACAGTCAAGTAACTTCCGGTGCGACGGCACTTCCGACGTAGCGTCCCTAGTAGAGGCTGCCATGACAGTCAAGTAACTTCCGGTACGACGTCACTTCCGTCGTAGCGCCACCTAGCGGGTAATCAGAGTACTATGTCACATGGTGGCGCCATCTAGCGGTTAAAAATATCTAATTAGGTTAGCTAGAGAAAAAATGTTGGGGTTAACCTCGCGAAAATTTAATGTTTTTGTCCCTCTGGGACAAAAACAGAAAATTTTCAGAAAATTTATACAACAACCACTTTAGTGGTTGTTGTTAAAATTTTCGCGAGGTTAACCCCAACATTTTTTCTCTAGCTAACCTAATTATATATTTTAACCGCTAGATGGCGCCACCATGTGACATAGTACTCTGATTATCCGCTAGGGGGCGCTACGACGGAAGTGACGTCGTACCGGAAGTTACTTGACTGTCATGGCAGCCTCTACTAGGGACGCTACGTCGGAAGTGCCGTCGCACCGGAAGTTACTTGACTGTCATGGCGGCCTCTACGCTTCCGATGTTCCCGGTATTTCTAAGTCCCACCAACACTAAACATTTATAAGTCCTACCAACACTAAAAATTTATAAGTCCTACCAACACTAAACATTTCTTCTAAGTCCGACCAACACTAAACATTTCTAAGTCCCATCAACACTAAAAATATCTAAGTTGTACCATCACTTATCACTCGTTGGTCTAAGTGTGATCAACATTAACAATTTCTAAGTCCCATCAACACTAAAAATGTCTAAGTCCTACCAACACTAAAAATGTCTAAGTCCTACCAACACTAAAAATGTCTAAGTCCTACCAACACTAAAAATTTCTAAGTCCGACCAACACTAAGGATCTCACGCGATAACACGTCTATTGTGGCGGAATTGTGGTGGTGGTGGCGGAATCTCACGCGATAACCCGTCTATTGTGGCGGAATTGTGGTGGTGGTGGCGGAATCTCACGCGATAACCCGTCTATTGTGGCGGAATTGTGGTGGTGGTGGCGGAATCTCACGCGATAACCCGTCTATTGTGGCGGAATTGTGGTGGTGGTGGCGGAATCTCACGCGATAACCCGTCTATTGTGGCGGAATTGTGGTGGTGGTGGCGGAATCTCACGCGACAACCCGTCTATTGTGGTGTATCTCGTTCATAGTCTCGTCTCTTGTCTCGTCGGTACTCTCGTGTGACGTGTCATCCGAAGTCTCGTGTGGTGTGTCATCCGTAGTCTCGTGACATATCTCGGTCATAGTCTCGTCTCTTGTCTCGTCGGTACTCTCGTGTGACGTGTCATCCGAAGTCTCGTGACATATCTCGGTCATAGTCTCGTCTCTTGTCTCGTCGGTACTCTCGTGTGATGTGTCATCCGAAGTCTCGTGAACATTAGACACACCACTTGTAGTCTCGTGTGATGTATCATCCGTAGTCTCGTGATATATCTCGGACATTGTCTCGTCGGTACTCTCGTGTGATGTGTCATCCGTAGTCTCGTTTCAGTACAGATATGTTAGTGAGGGAGTGAGTGAGTGAGTGAGTGAACAGATACGAAGGGTGAGTGAGTGAGTGAGTGAGTGAGTGAGTGAGTGAGTGAGTTCTTTGCTTCCTTTTGAAGCAAATCTCACGCGATAACACGTCTATTTGCTTTGCTTTGCTTCCCTTTGAAGCAAATCTCACGCGATAACACGTCTATTTGCTTTGCTTTGCTTCCTTTTGAAGCAAATCTCACACAATAACACGTCTATTTGCTTTGCTTTGCTTCCTTTTGAAGCAAATCTCACGCGATAACACGTCTATTTGCTTTGCTTTGCTTCTGAAGCAAATCTCACGCAATAACCCGTCTATTTGCTTTGCTTTGCTTTGCTTCTGAAGCAAATCTCACGCGATAACCCGTCTATTGTGGCGGAATTGTGGTGGTGGTGGCGGAATCTCACGCGATAACCCGTCTATTGTGGCGGAATTGTGGTGGTGGTGGTGGCGGAATCTCACGCGATAACCCGTCTATTGTGGCAGAATTGTGGTGGTGGTGGTGGCGGAATCTCACGCGATAACCTGTCTATTGTGGCGGAATTGTGGTGGTGGTGGTGGCGGAATCTCATGCGATAACCCGTCTATTGTGGTGTATCTCGTCCATAGTCTCGTCTCTTGTCTCGTCGGTACTCTCGTGTGACGTGTCATCCGAAGTCTCGTGTGGTGTGTCATCCGTAGTCTAGTGACATATCTCGGTCATAGTCTCGTCTCTTGTCTCGTCGGTACTCTCGTGTGACGTATCATCCGAAGTCTCTTGCCATATCTCGGTCATAATCTCGTGTGATGTGTCTAGTTGATCTAAGTTCAATTCGTGACACGTGTTGGTCAAAGCATAGTGTTTCGTTTTCGTGACACGTGTTGGTCAAAGCTTAGTGTTTCGTTTTCGTGACACGTGTTGGTCAAAGCTTAGTGTTTCGTTTGTCCAACTAGTTGGTCTAAGTCCAATTCGTGACACGTATTGGTCAAAGCATAGTGTTTCGTTTGTATAACTAGTTGGTCTGAGTTCAATTTGTGCAGCGTAATCGGTTAAGTTTCTGTTTCGTTTGCACAACTAATTGGTCTGAGTTCAATTCGTAGTTGATCTGAGTTCAATTTGTGACACGTGTTGGTCAAAGTGTAGTGTTTCGTTTGTACAACTCGTGTCTATAGACCGTACTCTCGTGTGATGTGTCATCCATAGTCTCGTGACATATCTCGGCCATTGTCTCGTCTCTTGTCTCGTCGGTACTCTCGTGTGATGTTTGTGCAGCGTATTGGTCAAAGCATAGTGTAATGAGTGCGTGAGTGAGTGACTGCGTGAACAGACACAAAGGATGAGTGAGTGAGTGAGTGAGTGAGTGAGTGAGTGAGTGAACAGATACGAAAGGTGAGTGAGTGAGTGAGTGAGTGAGTGAGTGAGTGAGTGAGTGAATGAGGGAGTGAGTGAGTGAGTGTTTGCTTTGCTTCCTTTTGAAGCAAATCTCACACAATAACTAAAGATGGACGCGTTGAGGAGGAGGAGGAGGAGGGCTAGAGATGGACGCGTTGAGGAGGAGGAGGAGGAGGAGGAGGGCTAGAGATGAACGCGTTGAGGAGGAGGACGAGGAGGAGGAGGAGGGCTAGAGATGAACGCGTTGAGGAGGAGGAGGAGGAGGGGGAGGAGGGCTAGATATGAGGTTTGCACAGTTTATTCGTGAACAACACAAACGTATTTACATGTCACGCTCCATAACTGCAAGAACCATATGTTTCATAATGTTTTGCCACTGTTTCGAAACGGATTCTTGCAACCAAATATTGATATTACACAACTGTTCGACTGTCACGTCGGATAGTTTCACACCTGCGTCTAACAAAAACACTCAAACAATCTTTCACCATCTAGTTGGTCTGAGTTCATGGACGTGATGTGTGATTTGAGACGTTTCATAGTGTTTCGCCACTGTTTCGAGTCTTGGAACCAACACTTGATACTACACATAGATAGTGTCGTCTTGAGTGTTCAGCTTTGCACACCTTTGTTATGGAGCTAATTTTGACGCTAAGCCTAATCCTAACCCTAACCCTAACGCTGCCCGAAATCCTAACCTTAACCCTAACCCCAACCCTAATCCTAATGCTAACCACCCAACGATTGTGACATTGGTCACTTGAGTAGAAGTTGTGACGTCTTCAGGAGCGGTCGTTGTTACATTGGTACCATCGATAGAAGTTGTCACATCGGTCGTATCGCCAGAAGTTGTGACGTCGGCGGGAGCGGAAGTTGTCACATTAGTTGCGTGAGTAGAAATTGTGACATCGTCAGGAGCGGAAGTTGTCACATCAATCGTGTCGGCGGAAGTTGTCACATTGGACGTGTCGGCGGAAGTTGCGACGTTGGCAGGCTGGGTAGAAATTGGTACATCGCAGAGCCTAGTGTACCAGATGTCCTCGCCCTCTGGTTCCGTCGGCACGGAAGGACGGTTGGTCATCGGCATGATGGATCGGTTCGTTGGCTCGTCCTCATCGCTCGAGTCTGCCGCATCGCAAGGTCGGTAATAAGGTGTCTTCAACATGATGTTAGGTGTGATGGCATCGTAATACGAATGATGAGCCAACTGACAAAACACAGCACTTATATAGTTAGTGAATGTGCCGAAAAGTCACGTGGTCGTGCCGAACGAGCAAGGACTGTAGAGTAGAAAGTATACATTCACGGGCTGTAGAGTAGATCAGACTTGCACAGCGAATACCAGTTCAAACCAGTTTGCAAACAGGTAACCATTTGACGTAAGTTCAACTCTACTATGTAAAGACTGTCGTCGTTTCTCCTTGCACTGCTTGGGTGTGTTCAGCAGTCGCTTGGAGGGCCGATATTTGCCGCAACAGGGGGGAAGAGGGAGAAGTAGCGACGTTTGCAGCAATACACTCCTTTTCTTGACGCTGAAACAGTGAAGGAATGAGCTTAATAATGAATGGTCAACTGGTATGTATAAGAAAAAATATAATATTATGTTCTTTTGAAAATGTTCTAACAAAATAGCATGAATACCATTTGAACACTATGAAAAATTGAAGCTTACTGTTATCTCTTCAAGTTGTTCTTCAAGCTGTTCTTCAAGTTGTTCTTTACGTCGCCGCTGTTTATCTTGCTTCCTTCGACAGCAGCCCTGCTTCACATGAGCGGACCGATTCCCTTTATACTTGAAGGTACTGCCACACATACAGCAAGTATAACGAGGCAACAGCTTCTGACGCTTCGTCGGAGGTGACGATGTCAGGTTGATGATTGGGTCGGTTGATGGAGCTGATGACAGAGACGAAATTGGTTTGGTCGTCGAACTGGTCGTTGAACTGGTCGTTGAACTGATCGTTGGACTGGTCGTTGGCTGTTGGTCCGGGTTGATTGTCGGGGTCGAGAGATCGAGTGGTCCCGTAACCGGAGAAGGCTGCGCCTTCGGTAGCAAAATCCCTTGTCGGACGTCATCACTAGTCATGTTGTTCATCTTCCAAAATGTAAGATATTATGACCACAAAAAAACAGACGCAGGCCTTTTATAACAGTTCGACAGAACATAAAGGTCACGTGGTCGTACCGAACGAACATTTGTCCACTAGGGGATGATGTTTGTAGTTCGTGATGTATCCGTCAGGGGGCTCTATTGCACGCAAGCGTGCAAGAGACACGAATATTTGCAGTACTCGAACATTTACTTCACAACTTATCCTCCAGGTGGCACCACTTGTAGTTCACGACATATCCGCAAGGGGAATTTAGTTCCAACAAATTCCGCCAGGGGCGCTAATGGTCAAACTAAGACGCACGAAATTGGGCAGTTCCACAAGATGACACTATTCCGATAGGTGGCGCTATCTATTTTTGGCGGGAAATATTTTAGTTTACCAACTATCCGCCAGGGGCGCTTTTCAGTTTTGGAGGGAAACATTTCAGTTCCGAAAAATTCCGCTAGGTGGCGCTATCTAGTTTCGGTGGGAAATATTTTAGTTCACCAACTATCCGCCAGGGGGCGCTATTTTATTTTTGGCGGGAAATAATTTTTGGCGGGAAATATTGTAGTTAACCAACTATCCGCTAGATGGCGCTATGTTGGTTTTGGCGGAAATATTTAGTTCACCAACTAT
Organism: Paraescarpia echinospica; assembly: GCA_020002185.1. Lineage (NCBI taxonomy): Eukaryota > Metazoa > Annelida > Polychaeta > Sabellida > Siboglinidae > Paraescarpia > Paraescarpia echinospica. The sequence goes on along the minus strand of CM034536.1, from coordinate 23,232,348 downwards.
CTGCTAGGGGGCGCTATTTTAGTTCCGAAAAATTCCGGTAGGGGCGCCACGTGACCTTGACCTACATCCGGGTATTTGACCTTGGCCTTTGACCTACATCCGGGTACTTGACCTTGGCCTACATCCGGGTACTTTGCTCTTGCTCCGCGACGCGACACCATCCGCCGTAAGGGACCTCTATTACTACTGGTGTGGAATACAGTTTTCTCTTTTTGCGCAGAATTATTGCATGCATATTTAATCAAAGGATAATTATATTTCAAAATAAAGTTTTGTGGAAGCTATTTAAATTTTTGTTGTGCTGATGAGAAACCTGGAATTATTTTATAAATGTAAAGTAAAATTATTTTATAAAGGTAAAGTAACATTATTTTATGTTACCTTATTGTGAAACAAAATATGTTTAATATTTTACACATTTTACCGTCATTGAAGAAACTAAATATGTCTACGTTAATATTACCGATGCTGTCAGAAAGAATGAAGAGGCAACATTGTCACTGACTACAACATCAGGAGAACATTCGAAAGTACTCCAACACTGCCTCTGACGGGAATGGTGTTAGACAGCACCGGATGAGAAATGCAGCTGGATATAGGAGAAAAGAGTTTATGGACAATAATAATTAAGCAGCCTTTTCATAAAATATTTGAGTTGTCATGTGCCGCATTTGAGTTGTCATGTTGACACTAATTGCACTTTTGCTTTTCTTGTATTAAATTATGTGTTTGTTATGCGCATTGGACTTGTTTGCGTATTTAATTTTAGTTTATAATAATTGGATGGGATACTCGACACCCATTCTCTTTTTGAAGCAGATTACATTTGTTATGTTCCTAAATACTATATTTATATGTTATTTTATCGTTTTGAACTTCCAAATTCCAGTTAATCCTAATAAATTGATGATACTATATTTATATGTTATTTTATCGTTTTGAACTTCCAAATTCCAGTTAATCCTAATAAATTGATGAACGTATATCAAGTAATGTTCATTTTAATATTAAAATGACAATGCCTGATAGTTACTGTTGAAATATTCAAGTTATAAGACCAATACACATAAGTGTATGTGTATAATTTAGTTTTATTACTTGAAAACACACACATACACACATTTAACAAAATTAGGTACAGTCGGCATATGAGCGGCTAACCATCGGCACAGTATCGGCGTCCGACTATGAGCCGCCCTCGGCCCGAAGACGAGCCGCCGGACAAAAATCACTCAGCCCGCAGGCGGATGCCGACAGCGGGCCGATGACTTTGCCGCTCTCGGCCCGCTTTCGGCTCGTTTTCGGTGTGCTATCTGGGTATGTGTGTGTGTGTGTGTGTGTGTGTGTGTGTGTGTGTGTGTGTGTGTGTGTGTGTGTGTGTGTGTGTGTGTGTGTGTGTGTGTGTGTGTGTGTGTGTTTATATAGATATATATATGCAGCCATTGCATGGCAATAGCTCGGAATGCCAACATTGGGCTAATGTTGGTTGTACGTAGGCATCCATTGTATGGTATCCGGTGCCTTGGGGTGCCATCACTGGGCCAATGTTGGCTGTCATTCGGCAATAATTGCTTGATAGTAGCATTGCATGCATGCCAACCTTGGTTTAATGTTGGTTGGTGTAGGCATTCTTTGTTTGGCAATAGCTTGGTTTGGCATCATTGGGCCAAAGTTGGTTGTACGTCGGCATCAATTGCTTGGCAGTAATTTGGGTTGCCATCATTGGGCCAAAGTTGGTTGTACGGCGGCAACTATTGCATGGCAGTACCTTGGGTTGCCATATTTGGTCGGTTGTATGTTGGCATTCATTCAGCCTTTGCTTAGCGTAACATGCAGTTTCGTATTAGTTCGTAAAAGGGAGGCCAATATTAGGCATCAATTAGTTTTTCTTGCTCAAATGTGGTGTTGCAATCGGTTACAGAGTAAAGTTAAAGAACATATGTCTAAACAAAGACAAATACGGCACTGCGCTCGGGATAGAACGACAGTAGCGGACATAGAGACCGTTATTTGGGTTTACGGGACTATGTGGTCAGACACACCCAGTAATTAATGGGAACTCAGTGCATGAGAAGTCTCCAGCCCTGTAGGCAAAAGCGCGGGAAGAGAGGGGGCAGGGGGCAGCTGCAGAGTAATGATAGACCATCTATAATACACCGGGGAAACTTCAACTTCCGGTCCCGTGACTTCCGGTTTGACACTACTTCGGTGTCCATGGTGTCCCCATGCAGTACTTTCTTGACATGCACATTGTTTTCTTTTGTAACAATATAGCCGGGTGAATATTAATCAAATAGGCATAAATTATGTTTCGACGTTAAACCTTGAATAATATAATTCGGAAACATCGCGTGGACGCATTTGCGAGAGGTCGTCCTTCCTCGAGATCGACCGGCAGTACCCCAAATATCCACTGAAAGCGCTGTTCTTGCATCAATTTATTTGCACTTAGGCTTGCTGTAGCACCGAACACGTTCTCCTGAAACACATATCAGTGCATAGGTCGGTGGAACCAACTAAGATGAAGGCCTAAATAAGGTGACAAAATTATGCTAAGGAGTGTGGGAAAGAAAAACAGAGATCATATCATTCATGGTACGTAGTCCCCCGACCTCAACCCAATGCACATGAGGATTACATAAGTTTATTCGTTTCAACCCTGTATTTCTCCAATTCGCCGACTTCTTCTCGCCTATTTAGCATGCCCGTTTCCTAAGAAACGGCTAATCTAGACCTACAGCTCCTGTTCTCCATGCTGCACATAATGCGTCGCCGGTCTTCACTTAAATCGTCTTCCTCTTCTTCGTTGTTGCCTCATTCAAGTTTTTACACATCCCGATTTCTTTTATAGTACTAGAGTAATTTTCCAGATACCAGAAGTTTTATGTATGCTGTTTTTTAAGTACATCGTTTATTTCAATGCATTATTTTTTATAATGCGATGCTTCATATTAAGTCTAATTCATTAAAAATTGACACATTTATACTATATTGATGCACATTCGTTTCGGGACCATCCAGATGTCACTGGTGTTACCTGTCGTTGGTTCCACTTGACATGTTACACCCACTAATGCAAATAGTTTGGTGAGTAATTGGAAACAAAACACATGTTTCCTATACCGGGAACATAGTCAAATATCTGGTTATCCATGACTCGGCAAGTTATTTTGAATAAATGAGGAGATACTTATTTGAGCATGAATCGGTGTGTTCGATTATTTGGTCACTGGTATTACTTGGTGTGATTTGGGAGCTTCAGTAAAATCAGGAGCGCTTCTGATACTTCTAAGAGACGAGGCGTGTACGAGCTTGCATCATACACGGGGAGTCGAATGGAAGGGAAAGTATTTTCTTACAGGTTTTCAACCACAAAATGTATTAAATCGGTGCGTAGGTTTAATAGATGTCACTGGTGTTACCAATTTTACAAACACCACTGATACCGAATTCTTACAACATGTGTTTATCTCCGAGTTTTCTGGCAATTTCATATTTATGAAGCTTGTTGTACTAAGCTTGAAGATGGGAAAAATGAATAATGCTCCAATGTAGTGACTTTATCATCTTTAGCATTGACAGTCATTGTTTCCTGGAGATTTTCAGTAACTTGTCGAAGGAATCATTATCGAACAATTTTGTTTGCGAATTTTAATTGTTATATTTCGTGATATCTTAGTCGTTTATTACAGTATTCGCTTTGGAGAGGCGCGTATATCTTAGAAAAAGATAGTGATTCATCGCATTGTCACTGGTGTTACTCCACCCGTCAAGCGTTATTCCCTTCATTTTGATTGCTAGAGCCAACGACCGTCCCTAAATATAGCTAGCTGTTCAAGCGTAGACATGCATGCACCGAGTGTGTGTGTGTGTGTGTGTGTGTGTGTGTGTGTGTGTGTGTGTGTGTGTGTGTGTGTGTGTGTGTGTGTGTGTGTGTGTGTGTGTGTGTTTATATAGATATATATATGCAGCCATTGCATGGCAATAGCTCGGAATGCCAACATTGGGCTAATGTTGGTTGTACGTAGGCATCCATTGTATGGTATCCGGTGCCTTGGGGTGCCATCACTGGGCCAATGTTGGCTGTCATTCGGCAATAATTGCTTGATAGTAGCATTGCATGCATGCCAACCTTGGTTTAATGTTGGTTGGTGTAGGCATTCTTTGTTTGGCAATAGCTTGGTTTGGCATCATTGGGCCAAAGTTGGTTGTACGTCGGCATCAATTGCTTGGCAGTAATTTGGGTTGCCATCATTGGGCCAAAGTTGGTTGTACGGCGGCAACTATTGCATGGCAGTACCTTGGGTTGCCATATTTGGTCGGTTGTATGTTGGCATTCATTCAGCCTTTGCAAGGCAACAAATGACGGAATTAGCCCTCTACAAGAAATCGCATGGTACTGGTATCTGTCACCATCTACATTCTTGCATCCGACGGAGTGAAACAAGCAAGATTTTGATATAGGAACACGGGAGAGGGGACGGGCAAGGGGTGCTGTTGGAGATTTTTCGCCGGAAATTCAGCCGTTCAGCACGTCTCCAATGATGTCGCGCTGTCTCAAAGACGAGGGGTGGGGTGCTGTTGGAAATGTTCAGCGAAAATCCGGGAGATTTTCCTGTATTCCGGGAGACCGCGGGAGATACACAAACCATCCGGGAGACTCTCGGAAATTCCGGGTGAGTTTTGGCAGGTATATACATACATCAAGGAGGTAAACAAAATAGAAAACATCCATCTGGCACGGCACAGGTGTAGGGACCTATGCACGCGCACGCACACACACACACACACACACACACACACACACACACACACACACACACACACACACACACACACACACACATGCAACGCACATCTACACCGGTAAAACAGTTTACCTATTATTGATCTTGCATATAAGCGGGTAGGTTAACGTTTTCGTCTTGGACGGCATGAACCTCGAGCGCCAAACTTTCAGGGATTAATCTACGACCCCCAGAATACGGCACAAGACCTATATCTTGTCAACATACCCCATATATGTCAAGATTCTCACCTTTTATGGGGTAAATCAGTTGTTCGAAAAACGTAACGTGCGCGTAATACGTAGAACGTACTTAACCTAACAAATGCAGGAACCACGCGCGCGGCAAATAGTTCGGGAAACAGGCCCCTGTGTCATGGGCTTGGCACACTTAATTAGACGCTGACATATCATATGCATATAATATGTCTACCGTCAGGCCAGTAGCATAGCAATATGAACATTATTTGACAATTCTAAACTATAACGACTAAGGACTATCGATGGATGTGAACATCACATTCGCTCCGACCGTCGTTATTTTGAACAAACAACGAGCATCTTCGAGTGCGTTATGGTGTTTATGTAACGATGCTGTGTGTTTTCTAACATTTGGTAAAGATTACTATCACGACTGTCAACTACCAAGGCATCCCGTCAGGTGACGGGCATTTTGCTATTTAAAGTGATTGGGTGATTCCCTGTAGCCACCTACTTTACTACGCCGAAAACAAAAATGACAAAATTTTGACGTCAAACGCTGCAAATATAAGGTAGCAAACCACAGAGCGGTAAAACTGCTCGATCGTTTACGAGAATTTCAAAGCAAAGACAACTTTTTTTACAAAAATACCACGTGGAAAATTTACCTTGATCAATCAACCTTGTTTTGGTGTGACGGAAATGTTAAATTGCAGATCCATTGTTTTGTATATTTTTAATTGGCCTAATTTAATTGATGTTCATGGAAATTAAGTCATTCATTTTATTTGTTTTAATTATTTATATATATATATATATATATATGTAATACGGTGGCTGGGAGAGGACATAGCAAAATTTAATTTTTGGGGAGAGGATATAGCAAAATTTAATTTTTTGGAAGAGGATATAGCAACATTTTATTTTTTGTCTTTGAAAAATATTTTTTACGGTGCCTGGGAGAGGACATAGCAAAAATTTATTTTTGGGGAGAGGATATAGCAAAATTTTATTTTTTGGAAGAGGATATAGCAAAATTTTATTTTTTGTCTTAAAAAAATATTTTTTACGGTGCCTGGGAGAGGACATAGCAAAATTTAAATTTTGGGGAGAGGATATAGCAAAATTTATTTTTTTGGAAGAGGATATAGCAAAATTTTATTTTTTGTCTTCGAAAAATATTTTTTACGGTGCCTGGGAGAGGACATAGCAACATTTTATTTTTGGGGAGAGGATATAGCAAAATTTAATTTTTTGGAAGATATAGCAAAATTTTATTTTTTTGTTCGAAAAATATTGTTTATCTCGAGATCTCGACGTTTTATCTCGAGATCTCGAATTCTAAATTCTAGGCTGATCAAAGGACGAAAGCCAGCATGGATGCTACCGTGAAAAGTCTTTTTGATCTTGGACTAAGTCAGCATGAAATACGGTGTGTTCTATCAAGAAGATTCAGCTGCAGTATAAGTGTAAGACAGTTGAGGCGTGTCCTTGCCAGGTTGCAGTTATATAGGCGGAAATATTTTACTGATTTTGACGAAGTAGTTGACTTTATCTGGAATCAGCTTGCAACCTCAGGGCAATTACACGGATATAGGTTCATGCATTTGAAGTGCATTACCAATGGACTTGTGGTCAGTAAAGAGACGGTCAGAATTCTTCTTGGTATTCTTGATCCGGAAGGCGTGGAACTACGAAGAGCGAGGAGGCTAATTCGCCGTCGGTACAGTGTCAAAGTGCCGAATTACGTGTGGCACATGGATTCATATGACAAACTTAAGCCGTTTGGAATCTGCATCAACGGTTGCATAGACGGCTTTTCAAGGTACATTTTGTGGCTGGAAGCATACAGAACAAGCAGTGACCCGGCAGTTATTGGCGGATATTACATCAGAGCTGTTCTGAACTATAGCTGTTGTTCAAAGATTGTACGTGCAGATCGTGGTACGGAAAATGGACACGTTGAACAAATGCAAACATTTCTTAGAGAGAATGACGAAGGCAATGAGGAGCGATCTTTCCAATACGGTCGTAGCACTGCCAACCAAAGAATTGAATCATGGTGGGGAATACTGCGAAAGGAGAATTCCGAGTATTGGATGGCACTATTCCATGAGCTACAAGGCCAAGGTCATTTCGGCGGGGAAGAACTGGACAGGGAGTTAGTGAGATTCTGTTTTCTGGATTTGATACAAGTAAGTGAATTTAAATCATGGGTTTCAATTCTTATATATGTAGACCCCCTATATAGGCCACTCTTTCTTGTCATATTGTAATTCTGTCACACCGTAATCACCCTCACCTCAATGATGAAGATGCAAATGTACATGCAGCCAATGGTACAGTTTGTATATATATATATTGTATACTTCCAAAATTACCTTTAGTAATATCCTTGGGGTACCAAGTATGCCCCAAAATTCAACCATTGTTGTTTGCATAAAAATTAGGTATATATACAACTGTATATATATGCCCAAAAATTCAACCATTGTTGTTTGCATAAAAATTAGGTATATATACAGCTGTATATATATATACAGTTGTATAAATACCTAATTTTTATGCAAACAACAATGGTTGAATTTTGGGGCATACTTGGTACCCCAAGGATATTACTAAAGGTAATTTTTGAAGTATACAAACTGTTCAGTATTGCGTCCCAAAATGCACGATCATATTCAAAGAAATCCATATCCGACTATGATGGCTGTGTTTTAAAAATTATTTACATTTCTATACTATTAATTGGGTCATAAAACAAATAATCTTGTCTCTATTTCAGGATGAATTGTGTGAAGTATCTCATCTTTGGAACGTTCACAAGATCAGGAAATACAACATGAACCTTAATCAAGGACGGCCGTTTATGATGTACAACATACCCGAGTTGTTTGAAGCTGACGATTATCTTCGTCCAGTGGACCATACCAAGATCAGGATCTGCCAGGAGCATTGTAGATTTAAATCTGACTATCCATGCGATGAGGACATGTTTGAGCTATGCTGTATCTTGATGGAGGAGAATGAACTTGTTTTCCCAAGCAATCCACACGAGGCTATCCATTTGTACAAAACTCTTAGAGACATCGTGAATGTAGCTCTAGCCTAAAATTACACATTTTGGTGATGACGGTATGTAGAATTAATTCGGATATAAACCGGAGGTATTGAGTGAATTGTACAACATACACAGTACAGTGCCCAGGTAACAGACAGACTTTGGACTAATGTGGTTAAATTTTGCGTTAGCCCAATGTTGGCACCACGACGGTCCAACGGGTGGTTGACCCAACGATGGCCCCAGTTGTTATACCAGAATATATATATGTCTAATTACGTGTATTTGGTCAGTCGTTGAACCAACGTTGGACTAGTGTTGGAACGTTAAGCTCGTTTGACTTGAACATTGTTTTGATTACACAACGTTGGCCCAACAATTATCACCCAACGTCAACGGTACAATGGCTGTCCCAAAACGGTCTTGCTATTTGGATGTATACTGGTACATTTTTCGCTCTTTGTAATTTTTTGATCAATAAATTGATAACTGTTATTAACTGAAGTGTACTGATGTTAGACCCTAGCAGCTAGCTATATCACAGCCTCACGCACGTTTACCTATTTATTCTGGGTAAAGCAAAATTCAGTTGATGAATCTGCATGACTTTTAATCAAGAAGAGACCTGTCTAAATTCTTTAGTATATGACATTTTGATGAAACGCTGATGTTGTATCAGTTATGGAATATTCAAGACTTTCTGAAATCCAAGATTTATATAATGGTGTGTGTGTACGTGTAATTTTTCCGTATCAAAATGCTTTATCAATTTAACATAATGAAATTGTGCTTTGATTACTGATTAATTTTAGTGTGACACCCCTAGTATAAATTGAATGAATAAGGAAAAAGCAAACAATCAATATTTATCGATTGGGTGATTCCCTGTAGCCACCTACTTTACTACGCCGAAAACAAAAATGACAAAATTTTGACGTCAAACGCTGCAAATATAAGGTAGCAAACCACAGAGCGGTAAAACTGCTCGATCGTTTACGAGAATTTCAAAGCAAAGACAACTTTTTTTACAAAAATACCACGTGGAAAATTTACCTTGATCAATCAACCTTGTTTTGGTGTGACGGAAATGTTAAATTGCAGATCCATTGTTTTGTATATTTTTAATTGGCCTAATTTAATTGATGTTCATGGAAATTAAGTCATTCATTTTATTTGTTTTAATTATTTATATATATATATATATATATATGTAATACGGTGGCTGGGAGAGGACATAGCAAAATTTAATTTTTGGGGAGAGGATATAGCAAAATTTAATTTTTTGGAAGAGGATATAGCAACATTTTATTTTTTGTCTTTGAAAAATATTTTTTACGGTGCCTGGGAGAGGACATAGCAAAAATTTATTTTTGGGGAGAGGATATAGCAAAATTTTATTTTGTTGAATCTCAGTTGAGTTTCAACCAGCATTCAACTGTTGAATCTCAGTTGAGTTTCAATCCGCATTCAACTGTTGAATCTCAGTTTAGTTTTAACCCGGGTTCAACTGTTGAATCTCTGTTGAGTTTCAACCCACGTTCAACTGTTGAATCTCATTTGAGTTTCAACCCGCATTCAACTGTTGAATCTCTGTTGAGTTTCAACCCACGTTCAACTGTTGAATCTCAGTTGAGTTTCAACCCACGTTCAACTGTTGAATCTCAGTTGAGTTTCAACCCACGTTCAACTGTTGAATCTCAGTTGAGTTTCAACCAGCGTACAACTGTTGAATCTTAGTTGAGTTTCAACCCGCGTTCAACTGTTGAATCTCAGACTATTCTCAGTTGAGTTTCAACACGCGTTCAACTGTTGAATCTCAGTTGAGGTTCAACCAGCGTTCAACTGTTGAATCTCAGTTGAGTTTCAACCCGCGTTCAACTGTTGAATCTCAGTTGAGTTTCAACCCGTGTTCAACTGTTGAATCTCAGTTGAGTTTCAACCCGTGTACAACTGTTGAATCTCAGTTGAGTTTCAACCCGCATTCAACTGTTGAATCTCAGTTGAGTTTCAACCCACGTTCAACTGTTGAATCTCAGTTGACTTTCAACAAGCGTTCAACTGTTGATTCTTAGTTGAGTTTCAACACGCATTCAACTGTTGAATCTCAGTTGAGTTTCAACCAGCATTCAGCTGTTGAATCTTAGTTGAGTTTCAACCCACGTTCAACTGTTGAATCTCAGTTGAGTTTCAACCCGCGTTCAACTGTTGAATCTCAGTTGAGTTTCAACCCGCGTTCAACTGTTGAATGTCAGTTGAGTTTCAACCCGCGTTCAACTGTTGAATCTCAGTTGAGTTTCAACCCGTGTTCAACTGTTGAATGTCAGTTGAGTTTCAACCCGTGTTCAACTGTTGAATCTCAGTTGAGTTTCAACCCGTGTTCAACTGTTGAATCTCAGTTGAGTTTTAACCCGCGTTCAACTGTTGAATCTCAGTTGAGTTTCAACCAGCGTACAACTGTTGAATCTTAGTTGAGTTTCAACCCGCGTTCAACTGTTGAATCTCAGACTATTCTCAGTTGAGTTTCAACACGCGTTCAACTGTTGAATCTCAGTTGAGGTTCAACCAGCGTTCAACTGTTGAATCTCAGTTGAGTTTCAACCCGCGTTCAACTGTTGAATCTCAGTTGAGTTTCAACCCGTGTTCAACTGTTGAATCTCAGTTGAGTTTCAACCCGTGTACAACTGTTGAATCTCAGTTGAGTTTCAACCCGCATTCAACTGTTGAATCTCAGTTGAGTTTCAACCCACGTTCAACTGTTGAATCTCAGTTGACTTTCAACAAGCGTTCAACTGTTGATTCTTAGTTGAGTTTCAACACGCATTCAACTGTTGAATCTCAGTTGAGTTTCAACCAGCATTCAGCTGTTGAATCTCAGTTGAGTTTCAACCCGTGTTCAACTGTTGAATCTCAGTTGAGTTTCAACCCGCGTTCAACTGTTGAATGTCAGTTGAGTTTCAACCCGCGTTCAACTGTTGAATGTCAGTTGAGTTTCAACCCGCGTTCAACTGTTGAATCTCAGTTGAGTTTCAACCCGTGTTCAACTGTTGAATGTCAGTTGAGTTTCAACCCGCGTTCAACTGTTGAATCTCAGTTGAGTTTCAACCCGTGTTCAACTGTTGAATCTCAGTTGAGTTTTAACCCGCGTTCAACTGTTGAATCTCAATTTAAATCTTTTAGCAATTCTGTCACACTTATTTCATATGAATATTTAGATTGTGTCCATCTTGCTGCACGTCTTTGAATTACCTAAAGGCTGTTAATTTCGTTCATTAGGAATGGATCCCAGATTGTTGCAGCATATTCCATTCCAGCTCTTACTAATGAAATGTATGCAATTGTTTTACATTTTTGTGAACAGCCCCTAAGATTTCTACGTAAAAATCCAAGTTTTTGATTACCTTTCTTAACCAATTCAGTAATGTGCTTAGACCAAGTTAAATCATTTTATAAAATAACCCCCAAATATTTTGCATCATTGACCTCTTTCAAAATTTGATGAACATAAATGAAGACCAGAAGTTTTTGTGCTCATTATATTGCATTTAGAAATATTAAATGTCATGCCCCAATCAACACTCCACTTAACAAGGCTGTCTAAATCTTGTTGCAATATTAGTTGATCTTGTAAAGACTGAACTGGGCTATGAATCAAACAATCATCAGCAAAGAGTCTCACTCTTGCACCTGGAGAAATAACACCTGGAAGATGATTACAGTATAATAAAAACAATAGTGGTTCCATTACTGTTACCTGAGGAACACCGGATGCTACTTCTTCATCATCAGAAAATTCACCATTTACCAATACACGTTGAGTTCAACCCATTAAGAATGACTTATCCAACTTTTAATATTTCCATTTATACCAAAATAATTCAACTTATTTAACTGTCTGTGGTGTGGTAGAACATCAAAAGCTTTAGAAAAATCGAGAATAGCAATATCCACTTGTAGATTCTGATCATGTAATTTTGCAATGTCATTTGTTGTTAGTAACAGTTGAGTTTCATAAGAATGTTTCTTTCTAAAACCATGCTGAAAGGGAGATAGAATGTTGTGGTCATCTAGATGTTGACAAATATCGGAACGAATCATGTTCCATTATTTTTGAAACAATACATGTTAGTGATACAGGCCTGTAATTGCTTGGATCACATTTTACACCTTTCTTAAATATTGGTGAGAACCATTGCTTACACCATTCAGCTGGTACTTCCCCAGAATGCAACGATTTTATGAACAAAAATGTTAAAAAAGGAACTTTAAATTAAATATGAGATTATCAATATCTGGAAAATGAGGACCATCAAGTTTCATATTTCTATTAGGACAATCGGTGTCTTTAGTGAATACCGGTTTGAATTGCCTAGATAAAATGGAGGCTTTACTGCTAGAATCAGAATAAAATTGACCACCAGTTTTTAGAGGGCATATACCAACTGAATCTTGCTGTTGAGACTTTATATAACGCCTAAATGGTTTTAGGTTACCGTTATCCTAAGCAGTCTTAAAAATACCATTCAGGTTCTGCCAGTGAGCTTTACGTATCTGTTTTCTATTTTGCTTAGCCAATTCTTAGTATTTTAAGCAGTGTGTTGGGTTTTTAGAATGTTTTGCCCGATTATAGAAACGCTGTTTTTTCCTACAGTTCCTTTCAAACTGTTTGATAACCAAGGTAAATCAACTCTGGTTTTAGACCAGTATGTTGTTACATATTTATCCATCATATTATGTATATGTTCTGTGAATAATAAATAAAGAGACTATACACTTTGTTCTTCTGAACTCCGTGAAACATCCAGTAAATGATCTGTGAATAATTGAGATCTCTTTTCATTTGACCCCAATCTGCTTTAGACCATTTATACAACTTCCTTTGTTGACATTGCTTTAGTCATAATATCCACTACTATAAATCATGATCTGAAAAACCTGGTACAGTATTTATAGATTTAAGTACACCTGGTTTATTCGTACAATAAAGATCAAGAATAGCATCATGTCTTGTAGGAATTCTTTGTAACTGATTTAAGTTATGCTCCTCCAGTGTTGGTAGAATAACATCACCTAATCCTTTCTGGTCTGAATGTAAGGACACCATACATGAATTCCAATCAATATCACCTGCATTAAAATCACCACCTACAATTATACTTGCATGAGTGTTGTTCCTAGTAATATGAGAAATATATGCCTTAGAAGTGACTGAAGACTTGTATTAGATTCGAATGAGTAATCAGAGGTCGGCCTATAGTACGAAGCTATATAAACTGGACTTTCATTATGAATAGATAAACGTGCCCACACAATTTCATTGTAATGAGGTAAATCTGGTTTATCTAACTCAATTTCATCTATAACCAAATCTTTCATATGAATTATCATGACACCACCACCATTAAGCGTACGTTCATTTCTCAAATGACCTACATAATTAGGAGGCAAGAACTCAGAATGTTTTATTGATTTATCTAATTTAGACTCACTAACTAATATGATATCTGGTTGCATGGTATTACAAAAATGTGCCAACTCTGCCTTTCTACCTCTAGTACTATTAACATTTTCAATTGTTATTCTTAAATTGTCTGATGATTTATCTGAACCATTACTTTCCTCAGATAAACAGTTTGCAGATAAAGATGTGATATTTTTAACTTGTTTATTATGTACTGTAGATGTATACAGGCGTGGACTACTATGAGCAATAGGTCTAAAGTAAACAGATCTGGTCAGAGACTCCACTGAGTGCTGAAAAACTGAGTCATCACCAGGTATACCTGATAATAAACCATCACTGTTTGAAACATTAATGTTATATGCCTGATAAAGGAATGAAGAACAATTGACAGAATTACAACGACAAC
>CM034536.1:23193215-23217433 GCA_020002185.1 Paraescarpia echinospica | reverse complement strand
GGGGTTTGACACGATCCAGATAGGGCAGGCGCAAACCCTTACACTCCCCTCTCGACGGAATGGATTTATACAGCCGACGAGAATACCCCCGTTCGAAATAATTTTAGTGGACCTAACCCCGCACAAAAATAAACCTGGCGGAACATTGTACATTGGTCGGCGCCGTCGTCACACGCCGCCTACCGAAAATTAATAACACTGCTGCTTTCCTTTCCCCCACAGAACGAACCTATATATCATATCGCCAGAACTCGTTCATCGGACGTACGCCATAGGCCGGGGCGTTGTCGTCCACTTCGTAGAGCCAGCACATCGCCAAATCATTTTCGCATCAACGCCACCTTCACGTCCGACATTATCCGTCGAGCCAAGACAACACACCGAACCACAAAACAGCGACGACGACGAACTATTATTTCTCGATATCACCCCCGAAACAGAAGAAGAAGACACTTTCATCGAACCATTCTCATTTGCATCCATATTCCCAAGGCCTCGTTTTCTCGCCCCATCATTCGCTCCACCCATGCCAGCCCACCTTTCCGTCCATTTAGGCTATCCTCCACCACCACCCGGTCGCCAAGGATTCGGGCCTCCCCCATCCGATCACCCCCATCAACGATTTCAACCACCCCAATAGCACCGACATGTTCATCATAATTTAAATAAAATTCTCTCACCGTTTGTTTCTGTCTTTCTTTTCTCACAATACGCGCCACCAGCATTCCAACTAATGCACAAATAAAACCATTCCAACTAATGCACTGACTATATTCCAACTAACGCACAGCCAGCTTATTCGGACAGCCAACAACAAGCACCAGTACAGCATCCCAGCAACAATAACAGGTCTTCGGCACCACAAGCCTAATGCACAAGTATCAGCTGTTACCGAACGCCTGCCTATGGCCAATTAGCACACATAGCACACCGCGTATGCTGGCGCACAGCCAGCTGACAGCCAAAATAAACAAACCCCGCTTAACGCTTAACGCTCATACACTGCATGACAATACACGCCGACATACGATTCCCCCATTCGGCAGTGAGTCGTGAAAACTAGGCCACCAGGTACTACGCCGCGCAAACTAATCCGTCCGATTAGCCTCGCTGATCCCACCAGGCACGCCACTGCACAGCGTTACAGCCTAGAGGCCCCTAGAAGCTTCTAGAAGCTTCCACACCTCACACAGTCCCCGTATACCTAATTAATACTAATTAGTTGAGAATTACTATGTTTAGTTATTGCTAACGCTCTCCTCCAATGATTGCGCTACTCACTTGTTACTAATTAGTACTTAATTACCCTAATTAGTCACTAAATGACTAATTACTATTTTTAGCTTCTTGCTAGTGCTCCTCTCTAGTGATTGCGCTACTCACTTGTTGCTAATTAGTACTTCTTAATAGTACTTATTTACACTAATTACTTACCTAATTAGTGCCTGATTACTCACTAGATGTCGACACACTCTTTCTAGGGGGAGGGACCCGGAACCCATCAATCACTCTGTTTTGACACATTCCTAAGGGCGCATGGCTGCTAAAAAACGTAGGAATTCTACTTATAAAAAACTCAAACATCAAAGGATTTGGGGTCAAACCGGGGATGCTCCCACCCTCCTTACTACTGATGGCGCGGGAAATATGTCCGGCTCGCAAAGGGGAACAGCAGCAAGAATACGGGAGAAGAGTTCAACGGCTATATACACACAGTGTTCTAGCCACAAACTGAACCTTGCTTTAGTTAAAGCAATGAGTATTACCGCCATTAGGAACATGATGGACATTGCACACAATCTGATCAGATTCTACAATTTTTCGTCGAAGAGGCAATGCAATCTGGAGAAATGGATTGAGGAATTCCAGGGTGGGGCAGATAAGGTGAAACTAAAGGAACTCGGTCGTACCCGGTGGGTTGCACGCCATGATGCGTTCAACATCTTCGTCGGTTTACACGTCAACTCCCTGGAGGAAATACGTAGCAGCAGGGAGGAGTGGACTGCCCAATGCGCTAATGAAGCTACGGCGCTTCATCGTTCCACCATACCGTTTCCCTTCATTGCTGCATTGATAACAACACGTGATATCATGGCATATGCACAACCAAACAGTGTCAGTTTGTAATAAGAATCAATCGACATTGCCAAAGCAACTGACCATATTAAGACTGTGATATAACATAGCAATACCTGTGATATAACATAGCTTGACCAGTTGCTAATGACTTTGTGCAGTAGATTTGGAGAAGGGCAGCATGACTTCACTTGCGCATTCAACTTAGTATCATCACTGATCCGACACACGGCCGAAGAAGTCTTCTTTGAAAACATAGGCGAGAGTTTAGCTGTTTACAAGGGACATCCGCCAAGTCCATGTAACATGGATTCAGAGTTACACTGTTGGCAAAGACGATGGCGGCAGGATGATGTCACTGTGCTGGCCAACAATGCAGCGTGTGCGCAGAAAGCTGCTGACAAAGCTTTCTTCCCCATTGCGCATACCGCATTGAAGCTGTTGTGCACCCTTGGCGTGACAAGCTGTGAATGTGAACGCAGCTTCAGTGCCCTAGGGAGACTGAAAACGTACTTGCGGAGCACGATGCTCGAGGACCGCATGACTGACTTGGCCTTGCTTCACATACACTGCGGAAATAAATAGACGAAGACGCCATAATTTACCGGTTTGTTCAAAAGCAACAACGGCGAATGGAACTATGCAATATTTTAGCAGAGATTAATGTAGATTGATAAGCCGCCAAGTGATTGATCATTTGTATCAGGTCACAGTGTAGAGTTACTGTACAACGTTACGTGCATGCCTAGTAGCAAAGTGAAGCTAGATCAGAATGAAAGAGCTACTTAATAATTTACGTAGTATAGACTATTATCATTTGAATGTCATAATTAAAGACGCAAAACCTGACGTGGATTATGTTGCAATGCTTTTATTCTACATGAACCGTTTATGAACTTGGCTTTTATTATAGACCTACACACATCTATCCACATTCTGCATAGGCTGTGTCTACGGTTTGTGTACGGGTGGGATAGGAGGAAATCCATGCAGCGGACCCCCCCTACAAAAGCTGCTGGATCCGCCACTGATGTGTGTGTGTGTGTGTGTGTGTGTGTGTGCAGGTGGTGTGTGGGGGAGTGTTTTTGTTATTTGTTTTGTTTGTTTGTTTGTTTGTTTGTTTGTTTGTTTGTTTTGTTTGTTTGTTTTGTTTGTTTTGTTTGTATGTGATGTACGCCTGCATTCCTGCTTCTATCACCCACTAATCATGCTTTTGGCTTCCTGCTCTTGGTGGCAGGTTCTTTGATTTCGGAAAGTGTAGGGGCCCTGCTAGCAGACCTCCACTAATTCGAGGCTAAATTCTAACCCTGATAATTATATATTGTATTTAAGCCAGAAATAATAATCTAAATAATGTGTTACTTTTCGTCCATTACATTTTTTCTGTTTATTCCTTTTCTGCTTGTTCATTACATTTTTCCTATTTCTTTCTTTTCAATAGCCACAGAAAAAGGATATCAGAGATTGCTATTTTTTTATTTTTCTCTGCGTAAATGGCTTACCTGTGCAGTCGGTCACACTGGTAGCCTCAGTGAATGGAGTCGTTGTACCGTCGGGACAAGGCTTGCACACCAGCTGTCCTGCTTCATCTTGGTACTGTCCCTCTTCACAAGGGACACACTCTGTACTGTTAGTGTAGGTGCCGGGGGGACACTTCACTACAACATGCAAGGTTGTCAACATTATTACATCAGCATACACTGTAGGGCACAGTGGCATGCTGGTTAGAGCACCGTATATTTTAGAGCTCAGAATGTATAGCTGAATGCTTCCCAAAGACATCAAGATGGTGTCTGATTAAACAGGTCTGCCAGGGAGTGAAGTGTAAACCACTCCAAGCAGTCCTAAGTACTGGGTACTGCGCTATATAAGAATTTTTTTCTTAGTGTTAGATCAGTTGTAAATATTAAAAATACCGGTCATTTAAAAAACTTATCTTTACAACCCTGCTTATCCACTACAGTCTGTTGATAACTTGAATATTCCTTATCGATTTTGAGACTGACCTACCCTGTTGTCTTGATGCGCCTCTGAGCTTGGTTACAAGGATTCAGGCACAATAGAAGTTACCATATTATTATTACTAAAGCTGAGTTAGCGGGTATCTATGAGATCACAATGTTTGCCGAAATTTTAATTCAAGTGATTCTCAAAACTGGAATATTCTGAGTGACATGATTATACATGTTTCCATGTTGATGTCCTTGGCATTTCTTGTGCTATCGAAAGTCACATAGCTGACAAATTCAGTGGCATGCAGACTAATTGTTGGAAATGACTAGCAGATTACCACATGTAATGACCAAAGTCAATTCTTTCTGACAATTAAACAAAAGTAAGCATTTTTATTCAACCAAATGTGGATATCACTTAAATTGATAACACACTGAATATTTGGACATAAAAGAACCTGCGCTGGCTAAATCTGTTGATCTGCCGGAAATTTAGAATGAAACTGACCGCACAGTAGAGTCACTGGACTGGTGATCATTGGTGGAAGACAGAGCTGCATCCCCAGCTGCACCAAGGAGGATGGGGAGTAGGTGACACCATCTACCGTCACAGACAGACTGCCATTCTCCTCTGCCTGCTTCATCAAAGCGCTCACAGCCATCAAACTATCAGTGATGTATGCCCAGTTGTCCATTGCAACAGCCGCTGCAAAGAAAGATTAGCAAGACTTGTAATTGTGTGTGTTTTACTGGTGCTGGATTTGTATTTATTGGAGCGGTTGCTTTCATAACGCTTTAATGCAGAAACCATATGTACACTATTTCTACTTTCATTTCCATAACTTGCAGTTAGCCCATACTCCCATATGTAATGACTGTTCAATTTTAAAACACAATCAATTATTTTAATAAAAGTGTATTACAAAACTTATGATAATTATAGTTATATCAAAGTAATGTATTTCTGCATATAATATAAATCATGAATGATGATGACATAAACTTAATATGTCAGCAATTTCCAAAACAGATGTGTGCAATGTTTTTCTGTTGAATTTATTACCTATTTAAAAGGATATTTGAATAGAAAATAGAGATACTCTACCCGGTTTAATTTCAGTTCAGGTTTTATAATACTATTTGTGGGATGTCGATCAAGTAAAACTGAATGCTTTATGGATATTCAGCTATACTCATTGCATATTACCTGCACTGGCATTGTATATGCCATTGGAAAAGTAGTCAATTTCTGGTGAAACCGCCGAGACACTGATTAGCAACAGATATTTGCCAGATGTGTCTCTCCGTCTTCGACTGTCTCCAGTGAGTGGAACCACTTTGCTGCCCACTGTGCATGCTCCAGACTGAACGCATTCATTGTTGCCCACCAAACTAGCACTGTCCACAGAGGACAACGTATCAGCATTCGGCACATCGTATGTCACTACAGTGTACGCTTCAGCCTTATCAGGCATCCTACTCCCTACAAAGAAACACAACATTATATATAAATGCATATGTGTGATAACTAGTACAGACAGAATGAAAACATGTACGAGTAATATGACTAATACAAAGAAATTGTGTGTATCTGTGTGTGTGCATGTGTGAGTCTGTGCTTTACATAACAATTATGCAGAGCTAGCATGTCTACCAATTACAGTGCAACACGCTTATAACGAACTACTTTGTGGGTAGCTAACGAGTTCGTTATATCCGTGAATTCGTTACATGCGTGTAGGCGTTTACCCGCTAGGTGGCATTGTTGTATGTGAGTTTTTAAACTACTCGCCAAGTGTCTATCAAACGCAAAGATATTTTGTTGTGTAACATTTATTTAGATGATACATAAAACAGTTACAAATGTTACTATTAAGTGCAGTCATAGTATAAGATCACAGTCCACTGTCTGTGAAAAAGTAACGAAATACAGTATGACGTAAACACATGGTGAACACGTCGCGTTCAAGCACACTAAAACACGAACTGTGCCGTGGCAAGATGAAGCCACGCCCACGGGCACGGTAACTACTAATTCTTGTACAACACACACCGAATGACACCAGTTAATCTGCTTTGAAGAAGTCATCCATTGTTGGTTGTTTGCTGTTGGCTAGGGCACCAGACAACAGGAAATCCTCCAGCCAGTCGCGGTGCGCTGCAGCGTCGTCTGACTGCGAAGCCGTGTTATGGATGAACTGTCGTATAATGCGCAGCTAACAATCACCTTTGATGATTTGCCTCATTCACCTAACACACAGAATGACACCAGTTAATCTGCTTTGAAGAAGTCATCCATTGTTGGTTGTTTGCTGTTGGCTAGGGCACCAGACAAAAGGAAATCCTCCAGCCAGTCGCAGTGCGCTGCAGCGTCGTCTGACTACATAGCCCTGTTACGAATGATTTCCCTCATTGACCTAATTACTTTGGCACAGCATGGTTTCCAGGTCATGGGCGGGAAGTATTTGCGAACAACCGGGCGAATTTTAGTTGGTCAGAAATTCGTTATACTGTGAAATTTGTTCGGGAGAAGGTGTTCGTAATAACCGTGAATTCGTTATACCCGTGTTCGTAATATGCGTGAACGTTTATAATGAAAAAGATAGGGAAAAAATGCGTACGTAAGAAATTGTGTCATTGTATCCGTCAATTTGTTGTATGCGTGTTCGTTATAAGCGTGTTGCATGTACCTGTGTCATTAAGTGATGTAACTATGACACGGTTATCTTGTGCAAACGTGAAAATTGGAGAAGTGACAGACACGAGACAGTTGGATGTGGAGCCTTTGTAACCAACATGTACAAAGCAATAACTATATGTTTCTTGAGTCGAGGTGCCACAAAGCAAGACCTTCACACCAGGTCTGAAACATCTTCGCAAGCCAGGGGTGTGACTACGTACACTACCCCAGGGATGTGACTACGTACACTACCCGAGGGTTGTGACTACGTACACTACCCCAGGGGTGTGACTACATACACTACCCCAGGGGTGTGACTACGTACACTACCCCTGGGGTGTGACTATGTACACTACCGCAGGGGTGTGACTACGTACACTACCCCAGGGGTGTGACTATGTACACTACCCCTGGCAGATCTCCTATGAATTGTTTGCATGTTAGCAAAGTCAAACTCATAATTGACTTCCCCGAACCACCCATGGGAATGTGAGAACAGGGTAAACACCCGTCCAACTCACACCCCAATTCCAGGAATCCCAATATAATTACCCATTCGACCATTCTCACAAGCTACTGAGCGGTATTGTGTATTCAAATAATTACGTCTACTGCCCAAACAGTCCACGAAGACCACCCAGAAGACCACCGGAATTTTCGGCGAGTTATATTATGTGTTTCTGTGGTTTTATATATATATATATATACATACCAGAGACATTGAATTTGTCATCTGCATATGAAATGGTTATGCAGCATAGGAGATGAGTGCAAGCCAAGGGTGACTATGTGACTATGTACACTACATAACTGTGAGAACAGTGCAGACACCTGTCCAACTCGCTCACAATTTCCAGGAATCCTAATATAATTACCCATTCGACCATTCTCACGAGCCGCTGAGCGGTATTGTGTATTCAAATAATTACGTCTACTGCCCAAACAGTCCATGAAGACCACCCAGAAGACCACTGGAATTTTATGGCAGGCGATATTAGTGGCTGAGCTTATCTTCAGAGTTTGGTAAGGCGATCGGCCAGGGGGTACTGAGACTGATGTAATCAGCCAGGGGGTACTGAGACTGATGTAATCAGCCAGGGGGTACTGAGACTGATGTAATCAGCCACGGGGTACCGAGACTGATGTAATCAGCAGTGCCCCCTGGCGGGCAAGGATGGATGAATGTCCTAAATTTATATTTTGACATGGTTTGGAAGATGAAGCTAAGCCATTACTGAAATTATCTACTGCAGTTTTCAGTCTTTAATAAACTTTAGCTTTTTGTGTCAACTCATTTATATATTTGTCACAAGATGTAAAACAGTAATACATGGTAAAAAGGTAACTAGCGTTTATTGCATCCTGTGGGTGTCTGCGTTGTTATGAATTATAAGAGTGGCTGTGCCAAGGAAGACTCTGAATTGAATCCCAGGTGCGCAGCCCTGCTATACACGCACGTGTAAGGGCTTATATAGGGGTGTCATTGCACACCCCTATGTGGACTACAGTATGGCGCAACAGAGGAGACTATTCTGGACCTGGCTCCATCACACTCTTCCCTCCTGACGTCTTTTGGAGACGATTAATGTAACCAATAAGACCAAGCCGCACCACATATTCACCTGTTCAGATCGATGTTATTATTTTAAATGTTGTTAGTGTTTAGATTAGTGGAACGGGTTACATACGTTCGCAGCTTGGAAGACGAGCACTAGGGTCATTGATTTTATGTGACCACTTGTAGTTGGTGCTCGGCCCGCATAAATACGGGCTCTCTATTTGACGGACTGGGGTCATCCCAGGTCGGCACGACACTTGACATGTGATTTCATCATTGCTATCTTTGGTGCAGTTCACTGTTGTTCCTCTCAGACCTCGGAAGCTGGTAAACTGGCGGCATTCTGCATGGGAAAGAATGTATTGTTCTTAGTTATTGTTTAAAAGCCGGACAACACAACAATGGATGATGAGTACAATTTGGGACATAAAAAACCTGATTCATCATACTTATGATGTTTAACTCCAAACAGCCCTATCTAGGGTTAAAGTAGGAGCCGGTGGTTTATTTTCAGAGTTTTCCTTTTCTAGAGTTAATAAATTACACGTTTAAATTACCATCTTACATCAGAGCTTTTATTTCCCCTGGCAAAAGCACTAGATGGAAGGAACCAACAGCTTAGTCTCTTCCAAAAGACACAGACAATGTGAGGTGAATGAAATTGCCCAAGTTTTGAAACAGCAGTTGGTACCAGGATTCGAACCCTGGATCTTTCGATCGACAGTCTATCAATCTAACTACTCGGCTTCCGCACCTCACTGACGGTGACATGCACCCCAGAAGTGACCACCCTCACTGGTGGTAAGTGTTCTAAAAAATGGGCTAGTTTAATGGGGCCTCATGTAAGACTCTGAAATTCTACTAACTACAACAGGGGTCAGCAACCTGTGGCCCACGGGCCAAATGCGGCTCGCGAAGCAATTTCATGCAGCCCGCAGACTAAAACTGAAATTGTCCACAATGCGGCCCACTGGATGACAACAGTATTTGCAACTTCCGTGGTATGAAAAACTGCTGCATCTTCCATCAAGAACGCCTGAATGCCAAGTAAATGAAAATGATGAACACAATGAGTGCCATCATGAAGACCGTGAACTACCGGTACGTTCGCATTCATGGCCTAAACCACTGGCTGTTCCAATACATTCTGGCAGTGAGGACTGTGCAGTATCAAAACCTCCTCTATTGCGAAGAGTGCTGGCTGAGTCGGTGTGCTAGGTTGCATCGCACATAAGCCCTATCAGCTGAGATATTGGATTATAGGGTGTGCTGAGATATTGGATTATAGGGTGTGCACGGAGCAGGTGGGTACAGAAGTATCGAAATTTGCAGACCACAAATGGATTTGCGAGAACATCATATCAGTTCGCCTCACCTTCCAAGATCACACTGCTACTGCACATGGGAGACACAACTGCGAAACGCAAAGCTGTGTGTCTTTCCGATCCGACTCGTCATGAGGAGTCACTTTATTTTCCAACCCATACCACGTGGAACTCGATGATGCACCAGAACCTGTGCTGGTAGAGTTCTACAAACTATGACACTCAAAGCTACCACCACAGAGTTGACACTTGCTGATTCTTACTACATGCGTCTTGCGATGGAATACTTTCATGACCTGATCAAACATACTAAGGTCATTACCAATATGGCTGGTGGCACTGCAACTGCACAAAGTGTCAAACTAGTCGCGATGCTGCCAACTCTGTTCCAAGAACACTGACCATGAATAATTGGTGTTTTTTAATAGCGACGTCCAAGAATTGTTCACATTTAGACGTTGATGTTTTGATGATAATAATATGTCTTATTCTTAACTGGTAACAATTTGTAAGTTAAATTTCAATGCATAGTTCTAAACAAGATTGCTTATATTCAGATTCCAAAGATAATTAGGCTAACGATCAACAATATTCAATAATAATGTGTGGCCCACTGACTGAGCCCAAGTCATCTGTTTGACCCTCCATTCAAAAAGGTTGCTGGTCCCTGAACTGCAACTTATAATCAAATTTGGTTAGCAAATAACCTTGACCTTTGCTTCTGCCAAAAATAGCTACAACGTCAATGTATTGCTATGCCAATGTTGTGTAAATAATGCCATAATTTGTATATTTTTCATCACTCAAATGTTGCAGACTTATTTGGCTATGAAAACTTCATCACTGCATAAAACCGAACTAAAGATAACAAACAGTTAACTAAATTTGATTGTTTATGATGCATATATGTTTTGCTTATGAATAGTCTCACTTCATTGTTAATAACGAGATTGTTAAGAGCATGTACAGTTAGAAACAAGTATAGCCATTTACTGCATCACTGTAGCGATCTTGAAGTGATCCATAACAATTTATAATTTGATTCTTATTGTTACTGCTTATTACAGTGTAAGGACATGAGGCAATGTTTGTGATGAAACCGTGTAGATTAGATATCAGAAATAATTTTACGTGGGACAAGGCTCCCTGTTAATGCGTAGGAGTTACCAACTCGGAATCGTGACTCGTTTGCTGTAGACAGATATAAGTTTGTATCAGAGCCTTGTATTCAGCCAACAGGATTATATAATCCATATAAAACATATATAATTTATATATATATATATACAATGTGAAAATGATGTGCATTAGCCTATATAATTCTAATACATAACTCAACCTCAACAGCAAGGGTGGGGGAACCAACCTGACACATGACAACCATCCATGTTTAAAGATTATGATTTGCTGAAATAAGGGGAAAGCGTCAGAATTTCTCACAGAGGACTGTAAATAAAATAGGAATGGAATAAATTATGCCTAATGTGTATAAAACAAATATCGACAAATGTCTCAGAAGGGCAGAAAACATTGGCTTCTCAATAAGCCTAATATGGCTCTCTTGTCTATTAGCCATGTGTGATTTTTGCGCTGGTTAGCAATCTTGCTGCACTGATGCACTACAGGTCATAATGTGACCGAGCCTTGGCATTACTGCTTGTCAATACAATGGTGAGCTGCATACCTGGGCACTGGTCTGTGTTGCATTCTTGTGATTCACCGTTTGGACCAACACATGGCAGACCATCCTGGTCCGGTTCAGGATGATTACACAGGCGACTGCGAGACTGGACCCCTCTGTTGCAGGTCTTACTACACAAGGACCATTCACTCCATGGTCCATAGCCGCCATTCACTGAAACACACCACATTATATATGAGGACTGCTCTACTATGCCACAGCCCGTGGCTTCTACTTACCGAAACGATCATTCAGTTCGTGGTTCATATGAACCACTCATTGAAATCAAGTTAAAATATCTTTAATTATCACACTAGTAGCTTTGGGTGCAGTTCTTGCCGGCACGTCAACTTTGAGCTTGTTTTTAGTGTTGACTTGTTTGTTGCTAATTTGATTTCACTAGCGCTGGTGAACACTGAAGTAGGCATAGGGGCCAACTCGTACCTCAGAGCCTTCTCAGTGTCCATGTCTCTGCCAGTGTCAGATGCCTGCAGACCAATGATGTGCGAATAAATCAGATTGGTGTTGTATCTTTGTGGAGCCTACTTTGATGTGTCGTTTCGTGGCTGCCACGGTATGCACTTGTTTGGGAAGACTATTGTGAAACCCGATACACTAACTGCTTTCATACTGGTTCATCAGCTGCTGACCTATTGACACAGCTTCATGTACATTCATTGCAGGTTCAGTAGCTATTCTGCCACTCACAATGTGGATGATTTTGTCATTTGGGTGAGTGGAAGGATCAAGTGGATCAACTGACTCTTGCAATTTCTGTTTGATCTGTGTTTATTTTCTGATGTCAGCCGAGCTTTCGTTTCCTCTTTGTGAATATGTTGGTGACAATTCTCCTCGCAGGTCATGTCAGAAATGTCTTTGTCCAGGACACTGCAAGTGTGAAGACTGAGGGCCCACATCTTTGTGGTGTTTGGTTTCAGTGTAATACCAATTATACCATTGGATCCCTTTCCATACCACTTGAAAGTCGTTTCAATCATCATGTCCGTCCACATGCCATTCCATATGCCTGTAGTGTTCCGGGTAACATGATCTCCATTCATGAATCTTACGAGGATGTCTGTTGGCATTGCCGCAACTGAGCGCAGATAATAAAGGCCATAGTGAGCATAATTTGGGTGAAGAGCAGCAAAGAAGTAGGGCATCATATACTCCACAGCAAGCAGATGAAGTGCCCAGTCTGCTTCCTTCTCAGCTCGACAAAATAGCATCATTAGTAGAACAGGTTTGATCAACATATCTACCCAGAGTTTCGTGGTTCTGCTTTGGTTAGCTGTTTTCTAGCTCATACATTAAGCTATTTGGCTCGTCAACTTGCTGCACCATGCTATGAAGAAGTTCATCCATCACCATCCTCAGTGCTCGGAAGTTCTGTGGAAAGCACTTGCCTGTCAGCATGTGGGCAACCCCTCCAAAAGCACATCCCATGACATCAGACAGCCCAGTATCTGCCATCAGGGGTCCAAAACATCAAATAAAGTTCATTATGAAGTGCATGCCCCCCAAGCGTAGAATGAAATTGTTGAATCGTTCTGGGTGTGCCCATATAATGTTCACTGCAACTTTGTACAGTTGCTGGTCACAGGTGAACACCACAATGTGTTGTCTGACTTCACAAGCCTTTCTGCCTCCAGTAAAGCTGTTAGCATGGTGTCTGGCCTTACCAGGTGACCCTCATTTCTATTTAACACACTGTTGAATCCATTTCACTCTGGACATGCCATATCACTTGCTATTTGTGTCAGAAAGTCAGCCTCTTAAGTATGCCCTGTTGAGTGCGAGCACTTGCATTGTCAAAAGTTTTAGGGATAAAACAGACTTATTTGCTCTATTCTGTGGCATATCTGGCCTTTTCGGCCCTTTGTATCTCTGGAATGGAACATCAGTATCCACCTCCATGGACATTTCATCTTTTCTGATACGTCGTATCGTTTCTGGTAGCACGTCTTCGTGTTCTGTGTTGCATGTTTGTGTCAGAATCATTGCGAGTGAGTGCGTTGACCATAAACCATTCTGGCTGGAAATGTTTGCATCAACGTTGTCCACAATGACCTGTACAAGGCCTGCTCCTTCCTTTGACGTATGGACTAGTCCTCTGGTAGTAACATGTTTGGATGCAACAGCTGTAGACTTTCGAAAACCAACACTTCATTATATATATACAACTTTTGAATTAGTCCCTTTTCTTTCTACCGATTGTGACCTGCAATGGTGTGGGCATTCTGGTGATCAGATTGGTTACCATGTTGCAAATTATTAGTATAGGCAGTTTAGAAGTTGTCATCTGCCACATCATTGTTCATTCGACATTGGTATGCATCTTTATGGACAGGCATGAACTTGATGTCACTTTTCACGTGCTTTACCACTGGTTTCATAGCTTTTTCCAAGTCGTTATCATACTCGTCGGGAACCACATTGAAGACATCCTTGGCTTTTCCACAGAACACAAGTATACTTGCAATGCCTGTTGCTTTAAAAATGAGGAGATCATCTGCAAAATGCTTAGACACTGCATTCAGTAGTGTTCTTCTGTGCATGACGGTGCCTCCAAATCTTTGATAAAGTTTGCATATTTCTGATGCATTTCTTATGGGTGATCGATTCGCACCTATGTCAGAAATGAGTTTGTAAAATGCTGGGTCTTTCGAAATTTTTCCAAGAACTTCAGTACAACTTGAAGCAAGCTGTACCAATTTGGGTGCCATAAATTTGGTGTTGCAGTCATAGAGGTATCTAGCATCAGCTGCATGCAGATCACTGAGAGCTCCTCCTACTCTCACTGATACTTCACTAGCCCACTGATCTCCACGCGCTTGACAAATCTCCAGTACAGCTGTCTCGAATGGCTTCTGATGGACTCGGTCAGCAGTTTTACATACGACTAACCGCTTCTAACGATTATGACGTTTGTCAGTTGGTATACATTTAGTTCCACAAAAGAAGCAATGTCTTTTAAAGTCAAAATCACGGAGGTCGAAACGACATTGACGTTTTGAAGTGGGGACATGGAACAGCATTTTGAATTTCGTAACCTACTTAAATGTAACTTTGAAGTATATGTACAAATACAACCTTTGTGAAAGTAAGGTGTGAAACTGGGGTCATCTGATAGGGTCTCAGAAATCATGTCATTTTCACTGGTTCGAAAAATTGTCAGTCACTTTGGTTTTGTTATAATATATTTTTAATATAATTTTGCTGTGTGTGTGTGTGTCTACGTGCGTGCATGTGAGTGCGTGCGTGCATATGTGTGTCTTGTGTGTACGAACTCTGGCATATTATGCTTCGTTTCATAATATTTCATGAAACCGGTGTATATATTTGGTTTGACCTTGACATTTACGTATGACCTTGACCTTAGATCATCAATATAGCATGTCCAGCGGATTCACCACATCGAAAAACATAGACATTGACACATTACTGAATATAACACCTGTCATAGTTGCTAATATATGCATATATTCGTGTTTCTCATTTATGCCCAAAAGGGGGATAGGGTTGCCATAGGTACCAGCCATTTCTGCAAAACGCTCAAAGGTGACAGCTTGTCACCCTTCTGATTCTGATTCTCCATAATCTGAAGATACAAAATCATGAAAAACTCATTGTGGGACCTTTAGTGCAAGGTTGGATCAAAAATCCCACTTCTTTCCATTCTAAAGGAACCACTCCCTTTTCTAATGACAAGTTGAAAACTGTTGCAAGTAGTATGCTAATTTGATCTACAATTTCCAATAGTAGTTTAGGTGTATGAAATCCCATCCACTCCAGGTGATTTATTATCCTTCATAGCCCTTATTTTCTTAGCTACCATTTCTGGGGTTACAATTAACTGTCCTAAATAGTTTAATTCCGCCACCTTGAACTTAGCCTCTGGTGCTGGCAGTGAACTAATATCATCCCTGGTAAACAATGAACTAAAGTACTCATTCAGGTCTTCTGCCATTAAGAATCCCTCTGATATTATATTTCTAGCACTATCCTCTAGAGGACCGACCTTATCCTGAACTTTCTGTTTGCTCCGAGCATATGCATAAAAACTCTTCCTATCATGTTTTATATTACAAGCCAATTTTTGTTGATAGCTTCTCTCTGAATTTCCAATTTCAGTTATAGCTTGGTTAAGTGCTTCTTTATAAATGTTGTAGTCTTCATCATTTCCAGTACGTCTATATGACTTCCACATCATTTGTTTGTACTTAATTTTTTTAATGGCTTCTTTTAATAATTGTTTCTTTCTGGACTGTTTCGCTTGCTTTTTCTCAATTTCACTCTTTAAGATATTCCAGCATTCTGTTGCAGTCTTATTCTTCAGTGTGTTATTCCAGTTTATCTTTGCTAAATATCTTCCTCATGCCCTTATATCTTCCTTTGTGAAAATTTCTCCTGTAATTTCTCCTGCTTTTTACTATTCCTTTCTGATTTTACTTTGATGGTAAAATGTATCTGGTTGTGATCACTACTCCCCAGTGGCTCACATATATTGACATTGTCAACTAATTCATTCTGTGAGGACAAAACTGTGTCAAACACATTGTCACCCCTGGTTGGTTCTAGCACATGTTGTGAAAGGAAACTATCTTGTACTAAAACTAAAAACTTGTGGTCCTCACTCCCTGCACTCCGTAGAGAGTTCCATTGTATATGACCATGGTTAAAATCCCCCATAATAATACAATCCCATTTGCTCATTTCCCTTTTATTCTCTTCTATGCTTATGTTTGGACCTTGATAAACTAACCCAACCATTAACGTTGAGTTTCCTGTAACTATGTTACACCAAACAGCTTCTTCGCAATCATGCTTCTACTTCTAATTTTATTTTATCGGCCTGGATAAATTCTTTAAGATATAAAATAACTCCACCTCCCCTTCTTCCTATTCTATCTTTCCTAAACATTATATAGCCTGTCAGTCCCAATTCGGCATCTGATATATCGGTGGTGGCCCGTGATTCGGTTTTACCTATTATGTGAGGGTCAATATCTTCCACCATAAAATTTAGTTCCCTTCTTTTGTTTACTATGCTCCTTGCATTTAAAAAAATGCATTTATATCCAGCTTCAGAAATGTTTTCCAGGTTGTTCTTTGCTGATTTAATTGTGCTATCTATATCTATGCCTCCAGTTTCAGGCTTCTTTGTGAATCCCCCTTGCATATCTAGTTTAAATGAATGCAACCTGTCCCACTGTCAACAGATCGCAGCAGATTCTCTGAGATAACTGTTGCCCTTTTTTAACTTAGATGGAGGCCATCTCTCATGTACATATCTTCCCTTCCATCAAAGTATCCCCATTAATCTATGAATCCCACCCCCTCTTCTTCACACATCTGCTCAACTAGTGTGTTGATCGCCATCCTCTTGCAGTTTCTATATGTTGGCTCCTTCCTCCCATTACTGGCAACATTCCTGAGAGAATAATCTGTTCAACTCATGTCTTCTTTAACTTCCTCACTAACTGTCTGTACTTCTGTACTATCCCAGTTATTCCCTCCCTGTCTGCATTATTTGTCCCTATGTGTACTAGTATAGACCCTCCCTTGCCATGCCTCAATACCTTCTCTACCCTTTCAGTCACATGTTCTATCCTAGCCCCCGGTAAACAAACAACGACGTCCTCCCCTTCGCTTAGTGTCTTTTCTGTCTTTCTCATAATGGAGTCGCCCATAAACACCCTCTATTTCCTCATTGCCCCCTCAAACACTGCATCAGATTAGCTCCTTCTCCAGTTTGCATCTGTCTGGTTGTGGTCTTTTCCCCCTGTCATCTTCTCTCCTGTCACGTTCTCTTCCGTTCCATTCTTTCCTGTCGCATTTTCTCTTGTCATCTTTTCTCCTGTCATCGTCCCCTTTTATCGACTTCTCTTCTGTCACATATACTCTCACTTCCTTTCCTCCCATCAACTTTCCTCCCATCGCATTTTCTTCTCTCCTCTCCCATCCCATTTTCCCTCCTACCTCCTTCTCTGTGGTCACTTTCTCCCCTGTCATCTTCACGTTTCCTGCCGCCGATTCTCCAATTTCTACACCTCCAATCACCTTTCCTCCTCTCAGTCTTCTTGCCACTACTCTGCTCCTTCACTCTCACAGTATTCCCAACTCTCTCCCTGTCATCTCTCTTCATTCCACCTGTCTCCTTGCTAATTCTCATCTCCATCTCCTTCACAATACCTGTCAACCTAACTACCTCATTCATTAGACATTCCATTAACAATAGTGAAACATGCATAGATGAGATGGGATTATTACATATTTAATATGCAAATTCATTTAAAGACATTGTCGGTGTGGTTAAAACAGGTGATACTATTGCTTGTTAGGTCTTTGCAACCCTGTGAGTAAGTGAAAACTAAAACATAGGTGCCAAGGTGTGAGGGGCTAAACATGAGCTTGAGTACCACTCTGTTCTCCGCTGCTGTCTTGACTTATAACAACAGAAGACTGGGGGTGCTGTTTAATTTTTTTTGCCACAACGTTCACCGCAACGCAATTTTTTAACCATCGGCTAGGCTATCTGAAAACCTCCATTTGCACTCCACCCTTGAGACTCGCCAACTAAGCCCACCTTCAGGATCTAAAAAAAACCTACAATTGCACCAACAAATATTGAGGGGCTACTTTTATCTCCAACCCCCATCAACACAAATTACACCAGAAAATGCACAACCCTTCCCTAAATATTGGGGGGCTAAACTTATCTCCAGCCCAAGCCTCATATATTTGGGCTCAGCCCCACAAACCCACCCCGGCTCCAGCGCCTTAGATTAAGTAAGGTTCTGCAATCAAATTAAGGAATAGAATGTAGGTGACAACAACAGTAATGTTTTTTGCCATATGTGACTTTTTTACATTTTAATTTGTCTTCTGTAACGACATATGAAATGCACCTAGCAGGTATATTCTTTAGTCATCAACGGATATTTTACAACGACAACATTATCTTGTATATTTCAAATAAGATTGCATGCTTTCAAAAAATTTAATTATACCCTTTGTCACAAATACTACAAATTTATAAAATACAGCCAAACATTCAGCAATCTCATTTTTAGAATATGACTAAGCAACACCATATCAAGTTTACAATACGACACTAGAGAATACTGTAACTATACACTGAACTCAACATATTGAAATTGGGTTATGAAACTGGAATTTCACAGAAAATTCTAGTTGAACAGTTAACATGTTTGTTAAAACAAATCCCACATTTAGATGACAAAATATGTCACTGTGGAGTTATCATAGCATAACCAAAGACTCTATAAATAACTCTAAAAATGTATTATGAAACAACTCAGCTGGTTTATTCCATTGTGCATTTGTAATGTATGCATAGTCTGAATAATAACAACAGTTGGTTTAATAAAATGTGCATATTTTGCTTAAACTGTCTAGATAACAAATTTTCTTGGATCATTACAGACATCTTGTAACTGACCAAAGTCAACTGTTTGGGCCTATACATACTAATAAACATTTTTTATTTCAGACAATCAGCCTATATATATCCACATAAAATAAATAAAACCAGTACCCGGGTATGCTTAAAAATATGAAATCCAGTGAATCTGCAACTTCAGTGTAGAATACATGTCACTAATTGCAATATTCTGCTTAATAATTTAGTTAATCTGTCATATATGACAATTACAGTGACCCGATCTCCACAACAAAAATATGATGAGCATCAAAATCCTGTTTGAGCAACAGTTAATTCTGCTTACCTGTGACCTCATGAAAGTCCACAATGATTTTACAAACATACATTTATTTCAAACATTACATCACCATTATTAATGTGCAAGTTACCTGATTCTGCAACGTGTACCAGGGGCAACGGAGTGTAATGCATTGATGTCCACCAGGCTGTCTTTTTCTTTGAAGCAGTCAATGAGAATGAAGTCTTCCCACAACTCCTGCAGCGGACAGTTAAAAACTGCCACATGGTGACCAGATATTTGCTGTAAAAGAACAACATGATAACTTTAGGTACCGTACACATCTTACAGCTGAAAGATCATTAAGCCAATTCATTGTTCTTTCTTTCATCTTCTGGAACGAATAGCTTAATTGATAGTTCATAAGTGGCTCTAGCTATGTGGTCGTCTTTATGGTTATGTCAAAAACCAAGCAAACAAGTGATCGGTTTGATATTATATGATTATATGTCAGAGGATCCTACGCCTAAAGATGCAGCCCAGGATGGTTTCACCAAGTATTCATACTGGACACTTGATGATTACATAACTGTTCTCCGCAATGCCATATGAGTTTTCTACGATTGTTCTAAGCTATACACAACTACCCATTGATCGGTTGGAAATGATTTACGTAACTGGGAACAATAATAATTAGATTTTTGTAGACAGGGTAATATAATATTAGTGGGTGATTTTCAAAAACAATATATGTTATGGATCATTCCTCGTGCTGTAGATTCACCCATGAAAGTTTGGCACCCGAGTTGCAGTAACGGAGCAGCATAACAAATATCAATTGATAAGACACATAGATGTATATACATGCAAATGATACAGCTTAGTAATATAATTAGATGCCTGAAGACTGACTCTCACAAAGATTTTGGCTGTATGCAGTCAACTGTGCCAAAGTATCACATGAATGAATCAAAATAGTTTTAGTGACCAGTGTGTTTGTTTTGAGCATGCCCAGCAAACTAGCAGAGGATGTAGATATTTAATCATGTGGCTTTGTTTGCAGATCTTACATATTTTTTTAACAATCTTACAGGTGTAAACAACTCTCGGTTGGCGCACACAATATAAATTATTTTGTTCAAGAAAGATTTTTGACAAAACACATACAACCCAACGGTTGTGTTTTGGCAAAGAAATCAGTAACAATTTCCTCAGAGAGGTTCAAAATGACCCAACATGACCAGACACAAACAGCAACGTACACTCCGATTTAGGTTTTTAGCTAGCCTTGTGTACACCTGCCAACTCTCCCGGAATTTCCAGGAGTCTTAGATTTTCGCTGAAAATCTCTAACAGCACCCTCCTGTCTTCGAGTCTTTGAGACAGCATGACACCACGGAGACGTGCTGAACTGCTGAAGTTCCATTGGAAAATTTCCAACAGCACACCCCCATCTTCCAATGTCAAGATCCAAGACAGTGCGATAAGACAGCACGATAAGGGAAGAGTGCTGTACTGCTGATGAATCTTCCGGAATCGAAAAAAAGTTGGCAGGTATACTAGCGTTATATTCACAACCGGAATATCCGTGCCAGGTCAACATTTTTGTCTCTGAAATCTCAGGTTCTAACACTCTTGGCCTGTTTTAGTACATTGCCCGATCTCGCAGTGATTCATGTGACATGCTCTGGCCATACAGCGATTTACACAGCGCAGATAGGACACACGGTTTTGACGCGTCTTTTATAAGATTTGGATTTCGTTCGGCATAGGCAGATCCAGGGGGCTGGGGGCACGTGTCCCCCCTAGACCTTAGGAATTTGGCGTGCCCGCAGACCTTTTATAATGGGCCGACACGACTATTCCCTCCTAGACCGTTTGCCCCCGTTCAGGTTATAAACTGAAGTTACGATTACGCTTACGTTACATTACGTCGTTAGTGTTTCCAACAACACTCCCTCCCTCCCCCATCTTCCGATGGTTTGATGGTAACAGTGGAGCCAGGCAGGTGAAGAGCTGAAGATACGGCTGCGCAGCGACAAAAAAATTTCAAAAGCACCCCCCCACCCCCAATGGCACCAGTCCAACCGAGGCCGTGACAACGGTTGAAGTTACGGAATTGTGGCAGCGACCAAAGTTCTGCTACACCATTTTGGTTTGGCCGCCCATTGCAGGTTTCTGTGCCGCCCCCCCAGACTCCCTTTCTGGATCCACCACTACTCAGTGTAATTTGTTGCAGAAATTTGATAGCATATGTGTTAATTAAGATATTTAGCACGTATACATCTTGTGGAAGAATTTGATCATGTTTTTATTTAAATGGCAAACAAACGATTGGACGCACGATTATAGTCACAGGGTCGTTGTTTGACGCGCTTCAAAATGTGTCGATTCGAATGTCGCGAGATCTAGCATCTAATCGATGTGTATAACTTACGAGAATTGAGCTGATTTTCCAAAGCAATTACGTCACGTGAGTCAACATGTTTTTCATTAACGCTTATTTAATTAAGTTATTAACGTGTTTGTAAATTGTTCGCGGGACGCTGTTTTCGTAGCCGTAGCCGTAGGCCTACGGTTACGGAAACTGTATTTCATTAAAACTAACTTTTCTGACAATTTAGTTGCATAACATGGCACATATAATTGGTAGGGAGTTACAATATGGATAACTTTCACAAATGTTTCTTAAGATTTTCATGAAAACGGCGTGTTTATATTATTGACACGATCGTCGACAAGACCACGTGATGTTGTTGATGTTACTTTTATACTAGTCAAGTGCCTCGATCCACCAGTTACAGGCAATGTTACCCCAAATAGAAAGATCAGCTTGGCGATAATGTTACGAAAAAGACATTACGGTAACCACAACATACGTACACACTATTCAGTTAATGTAATAGAACGTTGCAAGGGAAACAACTTCGAATCAAATAAGTCTAAGGAACATAGCGTCTATCCCTTGCGCTTGGACTTGGCGGTAGCATCGATTGCCCTTGTTCGGCTAGGTGGCGCCACCATTTGCTGTGCGCCCAAAAGCCGTGTAGGAGCGACAAATGTTGGCAAGCGCGTCGTTATGTCCCGGCGTTATGTAGTCTCAATAATCAAAACTAGACAAGCCTGGCATCATTTCTCGGAAAACCGTGGGTGACAATGGCATATAGGCATCGGAACCAGTCCCTCCCATATATATTTTGGCTGGAAGTATGTTTACCACCACAGTGACAATATTTCAGCAATGGGCGCAGCTGGGGATGTCGCGCTTACATTTATCCGAGCGTTAAATTTTATCCGGGTGATGTTTATGTGCCTATGTAAGGCATAATATTTGGCACCAGTAGATCACATAGTGATAAATAACATCCAATAGTTAAATAGGTTTCGTTTGTTATCGTAACACGAACGTTATAGTTAGAGTACATAATTATAATTTGCCGTTTCAGATTTGTGAACAAATATAAGAGTAAGTCACGTGACGTATGCGTGGAGAGGAAATTGTTTTAATACATAAATTTGTTATGTCTGTGGGAAGCAAACATTTTACAATTTATGTATATATATATAGACATATGTGTAATTATATATATACATATAAAAATACATAACGCCCGGAAAACTGAAAACGCGACAGTCGTAGCTGGTGCTAAATACATTCCCCTAGATACGCGCACGCGCAGAAACGTCACCCGGATATTATTTAATGCCCGGATAAATGTAAGCGCGACATATGTTTAGTGAGCCTCGACGGATGCAGTTGGACGTAGGCATGCACTCACACGCACGCACACACACACGCACGCACACACACACACACACACACACACACACAAAGTCACACACGTGCACACATCCAGCTGGTAGACGAAAGTATTTCCTAACAAGTAAAATGCTTATCAACCTGCCCAAAGCTGTAACAATTAAATCACGTTGTTGTTGCCTAGTTTTATAAAATCACAACTTACCTCTTCATTAGAACTGCGGCTGACAACTGCGGTAAATGTCAGCATCAGGCTCGTACAAGTCAAAATGGATAGCATCTTCATGAAGACGCTGAAAAGATAACGGTAAGATATACAGTAGAAATATGCATATGCACGTTCGCAAACTTATTTGAAGAATTGCAGTTATTCCCAACTGCTACGTGTGTATGGATAGCAAGGTACATCTATACGCGAGCGCGCGCGCGCGTGCGTGGATGCGTGCGTGCGTACGTAGGTGTGTGTCGTTTCCCCAATAAACTATTTTTCACTGTGTTTTGGATTTTCTTCATATTAATGAAGTGAATAAGTTACTATTAGGCCTTTGGCGCAAGTAATACGTCATGATTTACTTTTAATAATGTTTAAGTAAATGGAAACATGATTAGTTCGCGTTAATTTATCTTTTAAGCACGTATCGTTATGCATAGTTAATAATCTGTAAACAATTTGGAGGTATATACAGATATATCTTCTAAGTAATACAAATTTTCTTAGTTAATAAATGTTGGTTGGCTGTCCCTTTACCTATAAACAGCGAATGTAGTAATTGTTAACACGCAGTTCCCCAAATTACGTGTCTGGAACGTGGCGCGATGCTTTGCTGTTAAACCATGTACAGCGTCCATTATTGTTTAATTATTACAATCTTAACATAATTTTGTGTTTATTTTTCGCTGGCTAAACATTTAAATTGCGATGATTCGGGCATATTGAATTTAGTATGGCGAGCAGTAGACATACACCTTAATTCAACATGTTTATTTTAGTTTTAAGAACATTATATAATTAATATGAAAAACAAGATCAGACAACATCCTTTTAATGAATGATTCATCGGCCTTACGTGTACCAGCGAACTTACATGCACTTGCTGCTGTGGAGCAGCTGTCCTGCAACCGTCGTCCTGTTCCGGCTTCTTCAGCTGCGTGGAGACGAACAGTTGGAATGGTGTCTTATATGTGTGGCGCAGCCAACCACAACAAGCCGTGCGTAACTAGTGCGTAACTAGGCTGTAGTCGGTAACATGCGCTTCGACTTTGAACATTTTGGGAGATAGCCAGAGTCATTTTAACGGGAATCTAGATAATTACTTTACGTAAGCCTACTTGCCGAGATTTATTGGATTGATACGCTTGCTGTTGTGGTTTACATTCGGCGTTAGCGTTTTAGAACGATCTCACGGTCGTCGTAGGTTTGGCATGGTGCCGTCGATTGCGTCGTTCCCATATCGAGAATACCACATTAGCTTGCCAATAGACAGTCCAGTCAGATACTACG
>CM034536.1:22943215-23190715 GCA_020002185.1 Paraescarpia echinospica | reverse complement strand
GAAATGTAGGGCTTGAGATAGGCAAACTATATAACTGGTTATTTTAATCTTGGCAAACTCCTTGTTCTGTATGAAACGGCTAAATAAAATGTATAGCCGTAAACATAGGTATGAAAAACAGGAAACACATAATTGTTAATATATATGTCGTGGTACTGTTGTAGTTGTG
Source organism: Paraescarpia echinospica (assembly GCA_020002185.1). Taxonomy (NCBI): domain Eukaryota; kingdom Metazoa; phylum Annelida; class Polychaeta; order Sabellida; family Siboglinidae; genus Paraescarpia; species Paraescarpia echinospica. The sequence continues at coordinate 23,190,546 of CM034536.1, read as the reverse complement.
AAAACCTGCGAAAGCGATCCGTGCCAAAACGGAGCAACATGTGTCGACGGCATGGACCGCTATGACTGCAAATGCGGCCACGGTTGGTCAGGCACGGTCTGCGAAATACCAGCTAACCATCTCTTTGAACCTCTGGTAAGCGCTACATAAGCATTAAGACCAGAACCACAATGCTTAGAAGAGCTTTTACCCGCAGGCTATGAGACACTTGAACAGAGAGGTCTTCCTCGTGTCATAATTATGTCTTCTGCCAGTTCCGTTCTTATGTCGCCATGCTAATTTTACTTCTTGTTTAACTACGTGTATACATTGTTTAAAACTGTTTTACTGTTTCTTAGATACTGTTCAGGTGGTTGCAATGGTGCATTAGTGAAATATAATACATAGTACTTTCATGTCTGGAAACATGTGAACTTTTTTTAAAATGTGTTTGCAGTTGGCTTTGCTATTAACTTACACATGTGTTAGCTTAGTTGTCTCTTTTGTACTATGTGTGTGTGTGTGTGTGTGTGTGTGTGTGTGTGTGTGTGTGTGTGTGTGTGTGTGTGTGTGTGTGTGTGTGTGTGTGTGTGTGTGTGTGTGTGTGTGTAGGTGTGTGTGTATGAGTGTGTGTGTGAGAACGTGTTTCTGTGCATGTGTGTGCGTGCGAACGTACGTGCGTGTATTGGGGACAGGGTTGGGGAGACAAGCGTTGAAAAGTATTTGAATGTTGAAAAGCGTATTTGTTTTGTTAACGCCACGACGCCGTAAATTCCTTATTATTTTAATACTAGTTAGCAATAAATCGTCTGAATATGAAATTGTCCGATGCACGCAAGCAACTGTTTGTATTTTGTATGCCTATATACCGCCTATAGTCCTATATATCGTTGGATAGGACCTACTGGGTTTGATCTGTTTCAAAGTCTTACAGAGATTCCGGCGTGCATGGGCTTACCTATGTCTTCTGTCGTCAGCGACAGAGTCCCGATTCGTTATCTTAATTGTTGAGAAGGTAGTTTTGTCCAACATAAATAATAATAATAATACGTTCGGTTGATAACAGTAAAATAACTTCAGAGCTCATTTTCACAGATATCCTTCCCCCTGATGTCTTCAATTGCTCATCAAATGCAACTTACTACATTGAGATTGAGAAAGTGACGTTGACTTGGCAAGAACCGTCGTTCCTCGATCCGAGGGGCACGTCCATTCAGGTGTCCCAGAACTACCAAAACAATGAAGCCACGTTCCCGTGGGGTGAATTCTTCATCCAGTATGTGGCAAATAAACCATCAAATGGCATGCGTACCGAGTGTCTCTTCACAGAATCCGTCTACCGTAAGTTGCACGGAATTGTTAGATATACATGTGAAGACTACGCGGAAGCGTTTAATTATAGTAGGCATCGGGTGAGGAATCTTCAGCCTTGCTTTTTCAGAAACGACACAGGTCTGAGATTTGGGGAAAACATGTCCTATCAAATATAGCATTCATTATTACCACAGTGCCTACTTATGGGTGTGAGCATGACATTTAATATAATGCTGATAAATCCCTGATCACGTACTTTTCTAGAAATTAAAATCTTGCCAGGGAAATTACTTTAGGAGGAAAGAACTTAAACTTCGCCACCTCTCGTAAATACCTTGGGCATGTCATTTGTAACGATTTATTGGATGAGGTTGACATTCAAGCGAAAGTGAGACTTTATGCCGAAAGGGTCATTCCGTGTGAACGCAATCAATGCATGCTGCACTCATCTCTTCAATTTTTGAATGAACCAGCTTAGTGAAAGCCTTTGGAAAGACAAGCAAGAATCCACATATTTCCATCATATTTCTGGATATAAAAACTTGCACAAATACTTAATTCAATATAACATATCACTATTAGTGCCAGATGTATCATTATGCGTGTGACGCAGATCTATTACCTACAATTACCAGAATCATGGTAGGATGAAAGCACTCTTTTGGTACCTTAATAATACATTAATGACGTGTGCATGTGTGTGTGTTTTGACTTGGCCCACTATCTTTCGAAACGATGGTATTACTTGGTGTTATTACTTGGTGTTATACAACCACTTGGTGTTATTAATTGGTGTGATACAATCACTTGGTGTTATTGTTTGGTGTTATTACTTGGTGTTATACAATCACTTTCTATGGAATCGTCCTGTGATGCAAAGGAGGGGTTATTGACACTGGTCAGAGTAGCTAAAAAAACAACTTTTGGGATTTATGATTATTTATGGTTGATAGTTATGTTGTAAACGGGACTGGTTTTTGCCTTATAAAAGTTTGCAGCAATACTTTCTATCCCACATCCATTTTTATCATAAGTTAGTTACTTTTAAGATAAATATAACATATTGTACCATCTTTGAATATGTACAGATTCATAATTAAGAAAGTCAAACAAGTCGTATTACTCTGAGAATTTACACTGATATGCTGATACAAATATATACAATTATCAACAACGGCATGTATGTTTAACTCACAATCAATGCTTGAAAACCCTCTCGCGAACGATTTATTGATACATTTGGGGTACCCAAGGGTTACCATTCTTCTTGAGAAAGAAGCATGGAAGGGTGTTGAGAGTTACTTGTTGTTTGTGTTATAGGACTGGTTTATGTCTAGTAAAAGTTTCATAACAATATCTTCTACCCCACATTGATTTGTTTAGGATAGGAAGTTGGCTAATTTTATAGAAATATAATAACATAGCACCTTTGAGTGCGTGTAGATTCAAATTAAGACAGTCAGACATGTCACATTGCTCTGATAACACACACAGATATGCATAGATATGAAATATTTACAACAGTTAATTAAGGCTTGTATATTTAGCTTGCAATCAATGCCCGAAAACTCTCACGTGAATCGCGAATGATTTATTGAGACACTGGAGGCATCCAGAAGTATGCCATTTTTGTTGTGAAGGAAGCACGGAAGGATATTGAGAGTTATTACTTATTTGTGTTATAGGGACAAGCTTACGACTAGAAAACGTTTTGTGACAATACACGCTACGCCTCAGTGACTTTTGTGGGAGGGATGTTGGTCAATTTTAAAGAAATATAACAACATACCATCTTTGTATATGTACAGATTCATAATTAAGACAACCAGACCTGCCATATTACTCTGATTTGCACACTTAAATTGCATGTGTATATACAAAGTATGTACAACTAGATTCTGAGGTATGTGTATTTTGCTCACAATCACGGTCTGAAAATCCTCTCGCGAGCGATTTATTGAATAAATCATTATGTTTATCAACTTGGTGCACATTAACCATACAGTGTATTTATGTTCTAATTATATTTATGTGACCTATACATTGTAGAGAACAATTGTGCAAAGTTTAATTGACACAGGTTAAATAATTCAAGAGATATTAACCAGTGAAAGAAGCCGTCACAAAATGTCTAAGTCCCAAATTTCAAACTGCTGTAACTCGAAAACTATGGAACTCGTTCGACAGCACCGAAATGGTGAGTGGAACTCCGGCAAAGATCAGGAAGGTCAGTCCTCGTGGTAGATTGTTCGATCAGGCCTTGAATGAGTAGTTTTATACAGTTTCTGGTGACAGTGTCAGCTGTGTGTGGTCAAGGAATGTAAGCAGGTCAGCAGTGTGACAATTCACCCTCGCAACTTAAGTGACCAGTGCCAATGCTATATTAATTTTTACCAATATTCGTTCGTATCATTGTTTTAAAGCACACTATAACAACTATCTATTAGAAAGGTATTGTCAACAGAAGTAATGTATAGTTTCATCATGATGATCCAAATCATAAGCACTACTATACCTTTGCATTTTGTTTTTAAATTCACATCAAGTAAACATTTTTTTACAAGTGTCGACAAGTTACAAAGGAGTAGCATAACATTATAAGTAGTTTTACTTCAATGTCACTCCCTTCATACGTTTCACCAAATGCTTTGTATTCTTAACACGTACTTTACTTAATGTGTACTTTAAAGTGTTTGTATGATTCGTTTGAATAACATTTTTGATTGATTGATTGATTGATTGTGTGTGCTTGCATACATGTGTACCTTTGAAGCCAGGCCTAATTTTAATTATTTATTTATATGTAATGTGAAGTTATATTTTGTTAGTGTAACTTAGCTCTATTATGTTAGTGTACACAAATATAATATTACAATAATTACTGTTTAATATAATATTATTATATGCTTACACGTAACATTCAAACGATAGACATATACGTGTGTGATCAAGAATGTAGAAAAATGGGAATGTGTCGTGTCGTTTGTAAATAAGTCAGGCCAGTTCAAATTTAGCAGGGCCAGTTCAAAAGTGATCTCAGCCAGTTCAGAAAAAAATATGTATGTATATATATATATATATACTTCTGTCATTGAATAATGTGTATGTTTATATGTGTGGGACAAAGGTCCACCCCCGCCTTTGCTTGGCCTTACTTTTACTTGTCATTTAATAACGCTTTAGATATTATTTCGATGAACATGTTTGTTTTATTTTAAAATCGAATGATATGGAATTAAGCCGTGTGATTTAAATTATATTGGTACAATAAAATGTATTACTAAATGACCTTTACCAACTACAGTGTACTACTTTTAATTGTGCCCAAATTGGCGGATGCAAACAAACCTTAGGCTGAAATAAAAATCGCATTGTCAGTACTGTTACGATTTTTGATGATTGTTGTTTGTTTAATGGACAGTCTCTTTGTCTGCAGCCAAGCCGTGTAAACCGCTGCTCGCTCCGGAGAACGGTGCCATCGCCTGCAATGGTTGGAACGGAAGGTTCGGAGAGATTTGCACCATCCTGTGCAAGGAGCCGTGGGACCTGCCTCTGGGGAAAAACATATTAGACATATACGTTTGCGGGGCATCCGGACAATGGTACCCCAAGCAAGACGTCTTCGCCTGTTCAGCAGGTAGGCGTGTTACAACAATACGTCGTAATACGGGTAATGATAAATTGTGTGTATTTTGGAGGGATGTACAAATATCAACTACCTACTGTTATGAAATCCATAAGTAAATATGATTTTAAAATGTTATTTTGTCTAACAATGTAGGCCCTGTTGTTATATGCAATTTCACAGGATGTCTTGTTTGTTAACCGACGTTTTGGAAAACACGAACTGTAGGTCTACCGAGGCCTTACTATTTGACAACTCACATTATTTGTATTTTTGCAGATATAAGCTTTAGGCCTTGCGTTTTATTGTCAGTGACTCGTACACACAAAATTATCTTCATCGTTATCACTAGCAGGCCCGTAGCCAGCTTTACACAATGGGAGGTTCACATTTACCAATTCAGACTCCAGGGGCGCCACAAGTGCATGTGGGGTTATATTTTTCACAATGTAGAAGGCCCCACATGTTCACATGGGGTCTCATAATGCAGAAGGTTACATTTCTAACTGGATGAACATGAAGTGGGTGTGAGATTGGTGGACCACGTAGTTTCGTCTTAAATTCATGTATCTTATATACAAACACCACATTAGCATCACCAGCAAGCCCATAACGAGGTCGTTTTGGGTGTGCGTTTTCAGACAAAGTGGGACTCATATGTGGTCTGTGGAGATTTGTCCCATTTTGTTGCCTGATTAAGCCTAATTTATACCCAATTGTATTCATAAAAGCCAACACGCAGTGATAGTATATTATTAATATAACCGAATTATTTACTTGAAACCCTTCGCCGTGTGTGCAATTGTTTTGAGCATCTATAAACGAGGCACCGAGGAGTGTACATATGTCCAAGTTATTTTTCAGAATAAACAGTTAAAGTGTGACATTTACAATCTGGTTTTCACTCAATTAATACATTATATTGATCTGATGTGCAAAAGTTCCATAATTAGTCATAAACATAATTAAATTAGTAAATTAACAAACCTTTATAAAACATGCCCTGTAAAGAGAAGATTAGAAACATTATTGACCCCTTGTGGAATTTGAATTAAATTCTAGGTGTCAAACAGTCAAGTACCATATCATCTACACCACACTGACTCCAGGAAACACTAACTGTATTTTATAACTACAAGGAATACGAAATGGACATAATAATTGATAATATAAGCCATTCACACAATCTTTCCTCTTCATCAGCGATAGGGCTCCCCTTTCTGAGATCTACAAACTTGCAACTAGCAACTACAGTATTTCGGCTACCATACACTATAGCCGCACAATGACACTTTAAAACAGGTGAAGCTAAACTTTATTAAATACAATTATTCATTAAAATTCGCGTTTCGACCGCAATAGTTGAAAATTATGATTTGTGTTAAGCCAGATGAGTTTGCCTACCGGGGGCCAGATTCATGAAGCCGCTAAGAATGTTCTCAATGCTAAGATGATTCGTAAATGACGTGATTTTGTTATATAAGCGAACATAGGAGTTTATGCAAACACGTGACACTAAGTAATTGCGTAACTTTAAGAACGCTTCGTGTAACCGGCCCCTGGTTTGCAGCTTGTAAGAAATACACTCGCTATACACATCTTAATTTGTTGATTGTTGAGAATTGCCTCTTTAACAGGCGGGAGTTACATTAACCAGCATAGTAAAAATAAAAAGCCGCACCTTTAGTTTACTTTTAACAGATATTTGATGAGAATTCATGAATTATTTTATATGGCTTAATTTATGTGCTCATAATTGTTAAATCATTGTCACTCCGTTCATTCACCAGTATTTTGTCTACATCTATCAACTCTGAGTGACTACAATTAAGATTCATAATGATAGTCACTTAATAGATAAGGGTTCTCCCTTTAACATCTGTACAAATCAGCCTTCCTTGGCTTTCCTTGTAATGCTTGAACAACACCCAGCCTTTAGGAGGGGGTTAACGCTTTTGACTAACATGGAATACAATTAGTGGTTCACATTTTAAAGATGCAATTTTAAGGGGGATTCACATTTTGGAGAAAGGGGGGTTCACAAAAAGGGGGTTCACGTGAACCCCGTGAACCCCCCTGCATGCATGACTACGGGCCTGATTAGGTAAGTGGATTACTTAAATTAGTGCACTCGTTCTACAGAGCTGTACTCCGCCGAGGAAGACCTGGACGCAGATGTGAAGAACCACTATTACTCTGGCGACTGCGATGAGAAGCGACTGGAGATAGGCGAGAAATACGTCGCCACCCTGAAGGCATCACGGATGCACGAAATGTGTACATCCTGGCCAGAGTCGTGCGTGCCCGAGAAGGCCAAAGTCGTGTGTGGTAATAACACGGTAGTGTAGGTTGGATCGCCTGGTCGAATTCACGGTTGAAGCGAGACGAATATACATAGCCTTGTGTCCTATTGCATAACATTTGCATAAAATCGTAACGCCACAACGAATGTTTCAATTATGCAGTCTTGAACAGGGATATTATATTTTAGTGTAGCTACTAACTGTTGGCGGCTAACTGTTACAGGTAGCCAGTAAAGCCACCAGCTGGTCCATGTTGTCTAGACACACGCGTCTGTGAGGCCGATATTACACTTGTTTGTGTAATTAAGTTCTGCTGGAAGAGGTAACACAGTTTGAATATTGTAATGCTGTCTCCAAATATTCATAATGTCATATCATAATACCAATTAAATGGAAAATATATTCGTTGTAAAACACACGCACGCACACACTCGCGCGCAAGAGGTGTCCTCTTTTACGTTGGCGTTGATTTGGTGATTACTACATGTTCGGAAAGCAACTTTAATAAATGTAAATACATTTATTATGTATTTGTTGTGTCCATATATTTTTTAATATTCGTTTTATAATTATTTATTTTATCTAGTTAACTGCCAAGCAAATCACATGACTGGTATTTGGGTCGCGGCCAAAAAGGTTAAGAACCGCCGCTTTAGGCCTATGTTGGTGTAGGCCTGATCGAACAATCTACCACGAGGACTGACCTTCCTAAACTTTGCCGGAATTCCACTCACCATTTCGTTGCTGTCAAACATGGCATCGGAAAACGGGAGGTGGAAGTTCGTTTGACGATTGTTATGGATCAACTGCGGAAAGATGCAGTTTCAGTTCGGATATTGAAACTTCACCATATATTGAGGGGCTAATCCCCCACTCTAAATATTGGGGGCTTGGCCCCCAAGGCTCCTCGTGTCCGACGCCTATCCTAAATAATCATGCGTTTTCTTTTCAATCGTTCACTAGACCTAATATAATTATTATAGTCACTGCGCTGTCCGTGGTCTCATTGACAAATATGTATGTAGTGCATTATAGTCTGTATATGACGTATCTTATATTGGGGCCTACTATATAATACATTGGCGTCGCGGTCGGAACGCGGTGGTTATGGAGGATCTGAGGCTGAGGCTCTCCATAAACTGCCAATTGCACTCCCACCGAGGCTCGCCAAAAACCCCACCTTGCGGCTCTATAAAACACATTAAGGCTTTAAATATTGGGGGCTTCTCCTATTTTAAACCCCCAGCCTAAAATATTGGGGGGCTCAGCCCCCCAAACCCCCGTTTTCGACGCATGTGTTATAGTTCTTACGTAACCGACGTAGTGTCCTATGGCACGCCAATATAAGAGTCAATCTGGTAATGTCAATGACGACATCAAATGACACATTTACCTTGATTTGGATTATGTTTTGCCAATCTTGTATTCTTCCAATCTTCGATCACATTATTAATATGTTTACTCACTAAACTAAAGGTTGCGTGTGATTCATCTATCATGTCGTGTTTAATAATCACAGCGCTACATAGAACCTATACTCAATAGGCTGAATAGCATATAGGTTGTGTAACATCAGAAATACCAATACAATTTATTAATTAAAATACATTATACTTGTTGTGGTAGACGTCGTTCGGTGTTTATATGTCACTTCCACAACGGTTGGCGTCGCTAATATCGGTGCGCGTGTCTGAATAGAAATCACCGGCTTCATAATAATACTATCCTTCATCTCAGCTTGCATGTTTTTGTTGTAGTTAGTGGAATTACCGGTGGTCTGTACGTAGAATAAAAAACCATCTATCAAAGTGAATGCCTTTTGAAAATGGTCGGTAGTTAAAAACGTTTCCAAACAGTAATACGGGAGCTGCATTATCCTATCATAACACTGTTACATAATCTACATGTCTGGCAAGGTAAAACATCGACTTCTTGAAGTAGAGTAGCAGCACACTAGCCGAGTTTTCGTCGGGCGACTGCAGATTTTTCAACGCGGTTAAATTTGTCGGGCCATCGGCTCGCAGCATACTAGCCGATATTTTGTCACAACAAACTAAGGTGCACGAAGTTAGGCGGTTTAACTGTACGTATTGAATGGGCTCAAATATTTATAGTGAATTAATTTAATTTGCACGTACGAAGACACAGATCTGATGCTTTTGCCACTGTCACTGACATTGTTGGTTGTTGCAAATAATAACGATCATGGCTTTCATGCTACTGCTAGGCATATCCACTCCAGCAGAATTTTACTGCCAGGCCCAATATATTGCTTTCACGACTCTTGCAGTAGTCAGTAGATATCACATCGTAAAGGCATTGCTGGGATTCCAATGTAATGACTTTTCCACTGCTCGGACTTCAACAGTTCGCTTGACATCGTGGCCAGTGGCACTGCGTTGACTGCCATGTTTACAATGACGTTTGAGCGTGCATGTTTCCCATTGGTCATTAATCGCGCGAGCCCCGACAATTTGTCGGGGTCCGCAGCACCATAGACGCGGGAACGAGGGCTGCCCCTGAAATTTCTCGGGGGGGGGGGAGCAGACATGTTGTTCTGCCCCCCAACTAAATGTGAGCGTGAATGTTTGTTTTTGTGGCGAGCGTCAATGGCGGGTGGAAATGTAAAGGAGAAGCTGAAGTTACAGCGGCGCAGCGGCGTAAAAAATGTCACAGCCGAGCCAACCGAAACAGCCACAAGTGACAAGGTCAAGGAAGATGTGAAGATATGCGGCGGCGAAAATGTTTTAGTGGTGCTGAAGCTCCGTTAGCCCCCTCCCCCATATGAATTTCGTTCCCGCGTCAGTGCGCAGCACATTAGTGATTTCTACAAGGTCCGTCAAGACGTCCCGAAAGCTTGCACTGTCACTGTCAGATATTATTCAGTAAGCCCCTATCTTGTCGGAATTCGCAGCACACTATCCGACAAAAATTGGCTAGTGTGCTGCGGGATTAAAATAAGATCACGACTGATCGTCAACTCATTTTTATTGCATTGCATATTGTAACATATAGATGGATACAACTTATTGTTTTGTGCTACAAACACTATATTATCATGTCTATATATCTTTATTTCTGGTTAGCATCACTCCCACAAGAAGGCCGATATCAATGGCTATACAGGCCGAGAGGTCACTGGTCGAGTTCAAGTCCAGATTGCGATAGACCGAGATCTCTGGCTACCTTCCCATTCATTCACTAATGGTCACAATGATTCTCCCTTTAACGCCTGTATCAATCAGGCTGCCCTGGTATTGCAGGTAATGTTTGAACATCCAGCGGCGTTTGGGAGGTTCACGCTTTTGAGAAACGGAATATTATTAACATAAAAATTATGGGTTCAAATCTTAAAGATTACATTCAAGGGAGTTCACAAAAAGGGGGGTTCACGTGAACCCCCAAGGCTAGCTACTACGGGCCACTGGTTCCTAATTTTTCATTTATTACCGATGGCCGGGGTGACTTCAAAACGCATATGTTATTATTCCGCTAAGGTCGTATTATATGTTTGCTACTGTCTTTGTGACTGGTGATTAACGTTATTTGCTAGTTACGGTTATGGAACGACGTCGTAGGTTGGCCCACGTGCTCAACTACACAGTCTAAGACTAAGTGAAATATTTAATAACATAGATAAGATTATCAAGAACAAAATAGTTGACCATACAACTTTCTGGGAACAGCTGCTTGGTAATGCACATTTGTAGATCCTGATTTGGCGCACACTGTGGACCACTGTTGTGTTGTAACCTTTTCAATATAATTTAGCCTTTTGTGCACAGTAAGCGTGGCCCAGCAGTAAATGAAACTACACGGACTGTTATTTTTTCAACAGTTGTCTACTCATAATACTATATGTGTATACAGGATTAGTCATAAAGAAAATTATATAATAACGTGCTAAGTAGTCAACATTTTACATATAGTGGTTTACGGCCTGCCTGATGTTAGAATGATCATAATTAATTATCTACGCAAGGGCCCACGCCCTGCAGTAAGGGCACCTTTCAAAGTTCAGGCGCGGCAACACAGACATGTAATATGCAGTGGTTGTGTCAACGTTGGGAAAGAAATGAAAATGTACCTTGTTTAGTTGTAGAAGATGATCGAGCTGTCTCATCTTCCTTATAGAAAACTGACGTAATTAACATTGCCATGGAACAGACTATGCTGGTTCCAACAGAGCATTTCACTTACTGGAGAAGTGTACGTATAAAATAAATTATTTTTAGTTTTGTCAGCGACTGTATTCAAGCCATTGAAATTCACACTTGCCGGTTTTATTGATTTCCTGAAGTTGCAGTGTAAAGCAACAATGGATGTTAATTCACAGGTAAATAATAATTTGTGTTAAGTATTGGATTCATTCATTTAGGATTATGCATCTTTTGTGCTTGATTGTCAAATTAAGTAAACAAATAAGTTAGTAAGAAAACTTAATAAATTAAAATATAACACTGACTTGATTTTGTCAGAAGTCTCAGCTACAACTATTTTGCAGTATACCTTGATTTAAAATAAACTTATTATATACTTATAATTATTACGAGAACCATTTGAGAATTTCACTCAATATTTTCTCAATGAATTGGTTATTGTTATTTACTAGAATTATCCAGTTATATTATAGTTATTGATTATTTTCCTGCATTAGTGGTGTCCGAGTTTTAAATGTTAGCACCATGATCGATCTGTGTAATAGGTATTCTCCAGAATGTATGGCTTAATTTAACTGCTTTGGCATATTTGCTCAGCAAGACATATTTAGCTATACTGTCTACAATTTTATATCACGTGTTAGGCATGAGTAACGTTATGATGACAAAAACAAGCAACAATCAACATTATTTTAATGCTAGACAATTGATACAAGACGTGACATCGTGCTTGTCTTGAAGGGTGCTAAATTGAAACAACGATGGAAATATGAAGTGTGCTGATTAATGCAGTCGAAAAACACATGGTATAGAAATGACATGATAAATTAAAATGGGTATAATTTCAATGAATTAATCTGAAAGGTTTTTTACCAGGAAACTAAATATACTGATACACACAGACATGTTTCCTGGGAGAAAGATTTTTTTTATAATATTGGATTAGAGTCATTCCTTGTTGTTCTACTCTTACAGCCTTTGGAAACCGATAAAACATAAAAGCTGCAAATGTGAATGAATTGCAGAATTGTGATTATAGTCAGGGACGAAGCACAAATTCATTTTACAAGCTCTTTCGTATTTTGTACAGCAAGTGAAATGCTGTGTTGGAACCAGCTTCAGCTTGGCTAATTGCATGGCAACGTGATGTCACATTTGTGCTCTATACGAGTGCACCACAATGGAAATAATAATTCTGGATACTCAGGTGAACGTGATTGGCACAGATCTTCAAACTAGTACAATGTTGGACAGGCAGCTAATGCAGAGATTTCCGAATTCATAACTCATTTTTAGTAAACAGGCAGTATAGTTATTCCTACACGTGGAACATATACTGTCAATGGCAAAGTTAAGATAATAATGCAAGCCTACGAGTCTTGGCCATGATTCAACATGGATTATGTAATATTTCAGAAGGTCTATTCAGTATTAAGCACATCGAATAATATGTATCTGGCTATTCCATGAGTGAACCACACTGAACAGTTTTGCAGCCATATTTACAGCAACCTAGAGTTTCAAATTTGGAAGTCTTTTGAGAAAATGGGCTGTGGCAGCTATAAAACAACAGTGAAACAAAATGACCATTGTTTTGAGACAATCTTTTATGCTGAAAAAGCAATCAATATGTACACCATGCAAATGCAATTACATCCTTAATATATAAAATTAATGTTTACCTGTACCGACACCCTTGCAGAGTTAAAAGTAAGCCTGCTGCAGAATGCCAAAAACAGTTTATGTTAGTCCCTGGGCAAAGTTGCTGGTAACAACAACTGCTTTGTAACGCCATGTGTGCTTGACATGACATTAAAGCTTACGGCAGTATCTGCCTGCAGATGTAGCTTCAGCACCAACCGTCATGACTTGGAGTACCAGTCAACAGTGTAAGGCTTAACAAGCACTTCCACATGTTCACCACATGAAACAGCTGGAAACTTCAACACAACTGCTGGAGTAGTCTCTACAGTCAAAATACATTCTGTCCGCAACAGTGTCACGTAGTTAGAGTTACAGGTTAAAAACCTTGATAAAGGCAGTGTTTTCAATGTTTGCTTGCGCCTCGTTCCACCTCCTTCTGAACTTTCTGCCATTTCTCAACGAGGGAAGGGACCTTCTTCTTCTTCATTGATAGACCTCCAGCTACCAGAACCTGCAGGAAAGGAACAACAGGCATCAGATGATATGGAAGTGTTGCAGAACAATACAACATTTCTACCCTACAACTACTCATTGATGTGCAAGTATTTACAAGTGTGTCTCAACAACATGCTATTGAAAAAAACGCTATCTTTGTACAGAAAAATTAGAACACCATTATCTGGTTGGCGTAGTTGTGAAAATCACAAAATCGTAATGTTATCATCTTAAAGTTGTCTTAATTATTAAATAAGAGCAGTATCTAAATGGTGAGTTTGTTTACACACTGGAAACACTTCCAGACATGCAATATGAGAAAAAATGAGACTACCCTGCATTTATTTATAATAAAAGTGAGACTATCAAAAAGTAAAGTTGTACATCATAACAAAACTCAGTTAAAGTAATGATTTCATATTTTTAAATTAAAACATTCACCTTGTCCTTTTTCCTCTTCTTGTCTTTGTGTCCTTCAGAGGCATGTGACACTGTGGCTTCTGCTGCCTTTGTCTCTGCCAAATCTTGGGCAACAGATGGTGCTTCACCTACATCCCCCACCAATGGGTCTGCAGCTAACACCCCTGGGGCGGTGGGGTTGTTAAAGACGGTGGTGTAAGTCTTCGGTGGTGCACAGATGTTGGGGGTTCGGTCAAGGATGGGGAAGAGGTTGACATGTGCAGGGGTTGCAGGGATTGTGGTACCCCCCTCACCGTCGTCCAGTTCCATATCGACGCTCTCCGGGGAGTCCCCCCTCAGTATGTGGGTGGGGGTTGTTCCTGGCGGGGGTGGGGTGCCCGGGGGTGGGGGTGGGGGCGGAGGAGCAGTGGAATGTGCTGGAAAGGGTGATGACTCTGGAGGAGGTGGGGGAGGGGCATAATCGGAGAGGGGGGGAGGTGGGGCAGGGCTGTCGCTAGATGAAGGGGGTGGGGGGCGAATGATGATTGGGGAGAGGTTGAGGGGGGCGGGGCAGGGAGGAGTGTGGCAGGGGGAGGATTCACTGGAGGCCACAACGTCACTCCTTGGTGCTACAATGGAAAGAATTGCGTAAAATGATAGCGTTACTTTTTATTCATTCAATTGGTTTCAAAGGATTTTGGCGTAATAGAAGTTGACTTTTTCCACCATTATACAGAAGATGGTCATTTACAGCACTTGATTTTCTATTAGAAGCATACAATTCTTTCATCAGCTGCAACTGCAATTCTTTCATGAAACACCACATACTTCACATCATGCCAGATCTAAAATTGCCCAGCCAAAAGAATTACATTGTTGTACACACTTAACAAGTTTCCAAATATTATAACTTTTAACCCTGTTGCAAAGAGATATTTGTTTTGACTATACTTCAAGAGACAAGAGGCAAAGACCCATGTGGTCAACAACGAGACTTGGATGGGACATTGTGACTAACACTAAGACTTGGATGGGACATTGTGATCAACATTGAGACTTGGATGGGACATTGTGACTAACACTAAGACTTGGATGGGACATTGTGATCAACACTGGGACTTGGATAGGACATTGTGACTATCACTAAGACTTGGATGGGACATGCAGTGTTGAGACAGAGAATGAGTAACACACCTGGACCAACGACAGCAGTAGGGCAGCTGGGTTCATCAGCAGACGTCTACAAGAACAATAAAACAATGGTTCAACATAAATATTTATTAATTTCGGACAATATTTAAATATTCAGCAAGTTAACTTTCAAATAAGTCTCATGGGAAATCGTCTACTGCGTGATTTTTGTGCTAGCTACAACTTTAAACTCAAGCATTTACAATATGTAAACTATACCGACATATCAAAGAGAACTTTCAATAAAACAACTTGATCCAATCATCTATCAGCCTGAACATGCCACACATACATACAGACAGATATCATCTTGGTGTTTGGAATCAGTGTTGCCTTCTTTGGGTCAACTGTTCATTTTACGATCGAAGGCACTCCACTTCAACATGAAGGTTTTTTCACAGACCAATTTGATGTTTATTTTTCTTACAATGAATGGGTGTCCGCATGATGAATTTTGACACTGGTTCTTTGTGACATACACTAGTACAGACATACGTATATAGTCGTATTAAAACCTGAACCACGTTCAGTTCATCCAGGTAAGGATATGTCAAACAAACGAAAACATCTACACAGGACTCTCACTAACAAAGGTGTTTTGGGACTTGGTCCAATTGTCATTGAATTTAATTTGACTATGTACACCACCTCTGGCAGATATCAATTGTCATTGTAGTTGACTATGTACACCACCACTGGCAGATATCAATTGTCATTGTAGTTAACTATGTACACCACCTCTGGCAGATATCAATTGTCATTGTAGTTAACTATGTACACCACCTCTGGCAGATATCAATTGTCATTGTAGTTGACTATGTACACCACCACTGGCAGATATCAATTGTCATTGTAGTTAACTATGTACACCACCTCTGGCAGATATCAATTGTCATTGTAGTTAACTATGTACACCACCTCTGGCAGATATCAATTGTCATTGTAGTTGACTATATACACCATCACTGGCAGATATCAATTGTCATTGTAGTTAACTATGTACACCACCTCTGGCAGATATCAATTGTCATTGTAGTTGACTATATACACCACCACTGGCAGATATCAATTGTCATTGTAGTTGACTATGTACACCACCACTGGCAGATATCAATTGTCATTGTAGTTAACTATGTACACCACCTCTGGCAGATATCAATTGTCATTGTAGTTGACTATGTACACCACCTCTGGCAGATATCAATTGTCATTGTAGTTGACTATGTACACCACCTCTGGCAGATATCAATTGTCATTGTAGTTAACTATGTACACCACCTCTGGCATATATCAATTGTCACTGTAGTTAACTATGTACACCACCTCTGGCAGATATCAATTGTCATTGTAGTTAACTATGTACACCACCACTGGCAGATATCAATTGTCATTGTAGTTGACTATGTACACCACCACTGGCAGATATCAATTGTCATTGTAGTTAACTATGTACACCACCACTGGCAGATATCAATTGTCATTGTAGTTAACTATGTACACCACCACTGGCAGATATCAATTGTCATTGTAGTTGACTATGTACACCACCACTGGCAGATATCAATTGTCATTGTAGTTGACTATGTACACCACCACTGGCAGATATCAATTGTCATTGTAGTTGACTATGTACACCATCACTGGCAGAGATCAATTGTGATTGTAGTTGACTATGTACACCACCTCTGGCAGATATCAATTGTCATTGTAGTTGACTATGTACACCATCACTGGCAGAGATCAATTGTGATTGTAGTTGGCTATGTACACCACCTCTGGCAGATATCAATTGTGATTGTAGTTGACTATGTACACCACCTCTGGCAGATATCAATTGTGATTGTAGTTGACTATGTACACCACCTCTGGCAGATATCAATTGTCATTGTAGTTGACTATGTACACCATCACTGGCAGAGATCAATTGTGATTGTAGTTGACTATGTACACCACCTCTGGCAGATATCAATTGTCATTGTAGTTGACTATGTACACCACCACTGGCAGATATCAATTGTCATTGTAGTTAACTATGTACACCACCACTGGCAGATATCAATTGTCATTGTAGTTAACTATGTACACCACCACTGGCAGATATCAATTGTCATTGTAGTTGACTATGTACACCACCACTGGCAGATATCAATTGTCATTGTAGTTGACTATGTACACCATCACTGGCAGAGATCAATTGTGATTGTAGTTGACTATGTACACCACCTCTGGCAGATATCAATTGTCATTGTAGTTGACTATGTACACCATCACTGGCAGAGATCAATTGTGATTGTAGTTGACTATGTACACCACCTCTGGCAGATATCAATTGTCATTGTAGTTGACTATGTACACCACCACTGGCAGATATCAATTGTGATTGTAGTTGACTATGTACACCACCTCTGGCAGATATCAATTGTCATTGTAGTTGACTATGTACACCATCACTGGCAGAGATCAATTGTGATTGTAGTTGACTATGTACACCACCTCTGGCAGATATCAATTGTCATTGCAGTTGACTATGTACACCACCTCTGGCAGATATCAATTGTCATTGTAGTTAACTATGTACACCACCACTGGCAGATATCAATTGTCAATGTAGTTAACTATGTACACCACCACTGGCAGATATCAATTGTCATTGTAGTTGACTATGTACACCACCACTGGTAGATATCCTCCACAATGTCTACTAGTTCACTGAATCAGTTCTACTTTGTTCTATAATTACTGCCGTCACTGGTCATGATCCCGGGAACCTTGCAAATGCCCTCACCATATATCATAGGGTAACTCCAGGAAATTCCAATAAGACTGGCCATCAGTAGTGTCCTTTCTACTAATTCTACCTTCCGAACATTACGTGTAATGCCAGCCATGATTGGCCCAAACTGGCCTAACTTAGCAGAGAATAATATGTTTGGATAACGGGCTCAGCTCAGCCTTACGTCCCTGCTTCTACAAGGCGATATCCCATGAGGTACCAAGTCATAATCGAGAGAAGACACTGTATTCTGTATAACTAACTGACTGACTACATCAAACTATGAAAATATAACTCTCACCCTGCTAGTTCCAGCTCGCCCCTCCTGCGCACCCTCTAGCTTTGCCTTCAACCCCCGCCCACTGTCGTCAGTGCTGGGTGCGGGAACGTGGCCTATGACTGTGTCCACCGACATGACGGTGGAATCGGACTCCGTCTCGACGCTGTCTGGATAGTCCCACTGTGTCTCCCCAGTTGTCAGGTGGCAGTAGAAGTATCTCTTGTAGCACCTAGACGGCGAACAGAAACAAGCGCCCGTGTCAGTACATGCCTGTCTCACCTGGGCACCAGCGACGGGGTTTAGCTGAAACAGATGCTGAAACGAAAGGATCATGATACAAATACACACAAAATACAGCAGCTTGTTGTATTCAGACCACACGAATCCAGAACCACCTTTTTGTGTTATTTTCCTCCTCTTTGTCATTGTAACACAGGGTGAGAATACTCCTTGAGTCAACATGCGTAGTATTTCTCTGGTTAGTTACAAAAGCAATTCAGGTGAATAATTTTAGACAAGCAGGAGACGAATTCAACAACAACTCCAACCGTTACTTCTAGGTAGTTTTCCAAATGGCAAATATTCTAGATTCATGTGCCCCGAAACATTTATACATAAACATTTTCATATTAACGACTGTCGTAGACCTTTCGTAATTACACATTGTCCGGCAGCCGAGTAAACCTCGACAGCACATAGAAACAGTCAGCCGAGCAATACAAACAAAAGCTGACAGCAAACTGCGATCGTAAAGTTCCTACTCACCACGAACCATCAAGATACTGTGCGTCGTCGCTGCTGCTGTCCGCTGCTCCAAGCGAGGCAACATCGGTGCTCCGACGAAGGTGTCGACACAGAGAATACACAATTGCACACGTACAGATACACGTATGCATGCATGCATGCGATACAGAGACGTCCCAGTTAGACTCCGTATGGGGCCGGCCAAATTTAGAGTGTTTTTCGTGCTTCTCCAGCAATTTTGTCACGTCTCGGCGGCGATCGACGCACCACCGCCGTGCATTAACGTTTTTCCACAATACGACGACACCGCTGTGTGAAAGAAAACGAAACATCGGCCGGGGGGAAGCGGTGCGACGGAGATTGGCGCCGTGCAAAGGTAAAATAAGTGTCTGGCGTACCTGTCCCAGTGGCAGGACCAGTGTGGCGGCGCGGCACTGCTCTCGTACTGAGTCAGCTGTTCGTCCGCCTCTCGCAGCTTGCGTAGCATATGTTCTGTCGATAGCGCGCCGGCCCGCCAATCTTCCACGCGTGTCTGTAACACCGCCGCAAGTACACGTTTAAAGCCGATATAAGCCAGCCTTTGTAAAGAGAACCTGTGCAGGATTGGACGTTTTTTATCAATACTTCAAACATGTAAGAAATAACATTTCGTTGAATCTTGAAACATTGAAACTAAGCCCTCAAAAATTCAATTTTGTCTTCTTCCAAAATTCCATTTTAAGACCTTTCTGGACCTCAAAATAATTCAATTTGTCTTCTTCCACAATTCCATTTAACAACCATAAAAAACAATATCCAATTTAGGACTCCACACACATCCTGTACAAAGCGATTTATATGGCTTCCATAGCAGTCAATTCGCAGAACGCAACAGTTTCATTGAAGTCTACAACAAAAACTGATCATACACAACAGATACAGGATATGTACACACGCAACATTGGGTAGAGAGAGTAGTCAACAACTTACCTCGAGTTGTACCAGGAGCAACTGCAGACGTGACAGTCCTGTGTGAGTCACCTCGAGAAAGTCTAACTTGTCTGCCACCAGCGACGACAACTCCAGAATCTCCGTCTGTCGACACAAGTCACAGTCAAACACTCTTGCTACAGGAAGAGTCAACAGCAGACCAGCACAAAAACAACCACACAAAATTCTTGTATATTAATGATCTCACTAACCATGTTGATTCATGTGAAATGTCATTGTATGCTGATGATTCCAA
This sequence comes from Paraescarpia echinospica, assembly GCA_020002185.1. Taxonomy (NCBI): domain Eukaryota; kingdom Metazoa; phylum Annelida; class Polychaeta; order Sabellida; family Siboglinidae; genus Paraescarpia; species Paraescarpia echinospica. The sequence goes on along the minus strand of CM034536.1, from coordinate 23,170,414 downwards.
ATTGTTTAAAGAAATTACGTTGGTTACCGATTGTCAGTTGGTGTAGAAGGATCTGGACAGTGTGTCTTTGATGTGAGACATGGCACCTTAAACTTAACGTTGACACATGCTGCATAATGTCATCCATTAACAAAAAGAAACGTGTATTCTATGACTACACTATTTTGAGCCAGTCTCTATCCAAGGTCACTGCTGTCAAAGATCTCGGTGTCACATTGACCGACAGTTTGACTTTTAAAGATCATATTAATCGTAGTGTCTCAAAAGGTTTTAAAATGAGTGGTTTTAATAAGCGCATTTGCACAACATTGACCGATGTACAGGCTTTGTGATACTTGTATATATCTCTAGTCAGAAGTCAGTTGGAGTATTGCAATGTTATCTGCAATCCCTGGCAACATACGTTTATTAACAAAATCGAACGAGTTAAAAAATTTCATTGAATATCTATGTTATATATCCAAAATGCAGTACTCTGTTGGCAGTTATCACTTTGCCATCATTTTAGACTATCTTCCCTTCAACATTGCAGACAAGTTACAGAGCTCATCTTTTTACACAAGTGTGTGCACTCCCAACTAGACTCGTCCTATCTGGTAGAGGCTATCTAATTTCAGTCCTTCACGATCTCTACAAAACTACATCCCTTTTAGAGTTTCCAATAGCAGAATCAACATTAGAAAACACTCTGTTTTGAATAGATGTATGACTACTTTCAACACATTCTATTTAGGTAGTCCAATTTGTGATATATTTTCAGGAGCTGAAACCTTTAGATCTTCAATTAAAACAATTCTATTTATAATGGATGTTTGCCTGGTATATTTGATGTTGATATTGTGTTTTTTATGTCCTTATTGTTCTTATTATTCTTATTGTTCTGATATTGCTTTATTATTTACATGTATTGCTTCAGTTATCAGTCTCCACTGGACCTGTTGCAATATGAATAAATACAATACAATAAATTCACATACAGAGAAAAACACAGAAACAGCTGGGAAACGGGAAAAAGAAAAAACAATACGAAGATTGATAAAAATCAGACACTAAAACACATACTGAAATATTCTTTCCATATAAACGAGTCAAGGTAAAATATGATGGTCGGTCAAATCTGTACGGTTCATTTGATATTCAATGGCTCCAGTTTTGACTTATCGGCAAGATGTTGACACATATACAGACTCATAAACACATACACACTCATAAACAACGAGGCCCAGCGACTTAGGAATGACACAGTTAATACAAAATGAAAAGAGAGCTACAGAATACAAGCCAGCAGGTTAGTTAAGATAGAGAATTGTGAGAAAAAGAAATATAAAAACAAATCATGCCAACTTACTAGTTCACCAACCTTTAACTTAACATCATCTGTGTCGATGCGCATTCTGGGTGCGGGTTTCTCTGGTTCTGCATCAAATGCAAATGTTACATTATTGAACACACTTCAAGATTGCTTGTTTATATTGGACAGATGTCTTCTAACTATATCCAAAGTTTTGAAATACCTGTCATGTTAATAGTTGCCTCTTTTCAAGCTGGCTTTGACTTGACAACATCATCACACACATCTGACTAGGGGAAACTATGATCTGTATGACAGGCACTTATAATCTAAAGATAAGCAAATTCCCCCCACAGGACATTCGGACATTCTGTTGAGATTCTTGCTCCTAAAGTTTTTCTTTATGTTAAAAATGTAAGAGAAAGTTGTTCAAGCGAGAATTGTGTATGGGAAAAGTTGATTTAGCAGATGGCATGCTGTACTAGTGATGTAATGCACACATATTACTTATGAAGACATTGTTGGTGTGGCAAAGCTTGACGGAGGTCACATGCAGAATTTTAAAACAAGATAGTAATACATGTTTGAAGATGATTCCCCTGAGGTTTAGCTGATACCAGCTGCACTCTGTTACTGACCTTCAGTTAGTTTAGCTCTCTTGGAGAGATGACAGAACTCGATAGTGTCACCGGGCTTGTGACTCTCTTCATTGAGTCTGTGTTTTTTTGGGTGAGCCTCAGCTTCCTCCTCCTCCTCTCTTTCCTCATCTTCCTCTTCTTCTTCCTTCTCCAGCTTCCTCAGTTCATCCTGAAACATCAGTTGCCAATGACATCTATACTACTACAAGTACAGGGGAAGATGTGAGTGATGGAGGATAAAAACAACCACAATCCGGTAGGTCATTCATGGAATTCAAGACAACATAAATCTAGAACAGGACTTACAGACAAAATATTAACTAACTTCAATCCAAGAACAGATTCTAGTGACGTCCAAAATTTAAATCTTTATGTGCACTGTGCCAACCCTGGCAGCAGCAACGGCGGCGGCAGCGGTAGCAGCAGCAGCATTATTCCACGAATGTGACCAGGTCATATGTAGAACAGGACTTCACAACCACATATCCTCTTACATCCGGTTACACATTACTGAAGCATCATAAAATAGCCAGAATGTACCAACCTTCTTTTTCTCCAGTGCCAGCTCCAGCTGCTTGTCAATGCTGTCCAGATCATCGAAGTCATCCTCGTCGCTTTCTTCCTCCATACTGGGCCCCGCCTTGACAACGGTTTCCTCCCCTTCACTGTCTTCATGCATTGATTCCTTCCCCTCATGTTTCCCACTCCTCTGATGGCCAATGTCTTCACCTGATGAGTCCTGCTTTGCTAAGTATCTGTGCCTCACGAACCGTGCTTCCGACAATACACTGACCTTTGAACCAGATCCTGAATGCGACTTTAACTCCCCACCATGATCCTTTGGATTCTCCGCCATTGGTTCAGCGTCTGCCGCCATGGGGCCATATGGAACACCATCTATAGGCAACTGAGGTCCACACACGATATCGTGCGCAGTCGGCAGCTGCAGTCCACAAACGACGTCCGCACCAGTCGGTAGCTGTGGACCGCACACCACGTCAGTTACGGGCATTTGAGGGAAAGGCAGCTGGGGTCCGCAGACTCCGGGTTCTGTGGGAGCAGGTGGGTGGTGATCCTTCTCCCGTTTTGACTTATGCCTGCTATGGGTGTGTTCCCCATGTGCTCTTTCGTGTGTAACATCTGTCGCCGTGACTGATCCCAGTGCACTGTCTTTTGCTGTTGGAGATGGCTGACTAGGCATGGGCACATCGCCATCGTCGCCTGACTTTGTCTTGTGTGATGAGTCAACTCTAATGTCAGATGCAGTCGAGTCCTTCATGTCGAGGTCATCTAGCATGGCACTGGCTGGCTTGCCTTGTCTACAATCACACACACAAATATCTCACTCACTGTGGACATGTGGAGTTTGTGTGTGTGTGTGTGTGTGCATGCGCGCACGTCCGTCTGCCTGTGAGCATAAGTGTTTATGTGTGCATGTGTATGGGTGCACCTGTGTCTGATTATGTGTTTCTATGCATGTAGTCTTGCTAGTGCATGCATGCATACAACAACACTGTCACATGTAACAATATATGCAAATAAATTATACATGCCACACTCTGTTTCACAGAACTCCCAAAAGTCACCATCCTACACATCTTAAGCCAATACCACATCCTCTAAAACACCAACAGCTCCGCTCTACTTCATGCAACCACCAAACCAAAACTTACTGCAGTGCATGTGTGAGCTTCTTGGCACGTTCCCGTCTGCGTTCTGTCGCTAACTTCACTCTCTCTGCCGCCTTCTTCTCTCGTTCTGCCTTAGCCTGCTGGTACTTGGCCAGGACCTCCTCGTACTCGTTCACCTGCAGCAAGTACTGTGAGTACTCGCCCGGGATGTCCCACTGCACGTCATTTGTCACAGTGTTCCAGTAGTAGTAGCATTGCGTCCCCTCGTCCATGCAGTGCTGCCACAGTGTGGTCGGAGCTGCAATCGCATCACACAGATTTAGCATAGCTATTAAGTGGAGTGATGAAAACATTTGGATAATGTGGCAATTTCACAGCAAAAAGCAAACTAAAGGTAAGTTCTTGCATAGTGCAGTATCCAGTACTTAGGACTGCTCAAATTGTTTTACACTTTACTCCCTGGCGGACTTATTCAATTGAACACCATCTCGACTTCTCTGGGAAGCATTCAGCTATACTGCACGAAGACTATTCATACACAAATATCCACCACTGTCTACAGCCAGGTACTCATTCATACAGATGAGTCATATGGGGCAATGTAGAGTGAACGAACTTGCCCAAGGTTTGACACCACAGCACAGGATTCGAACCGTGGTTCTCTCAATTGAGAGTCCGATGCTACAGCCACTGTGCCACTGTACATATCACTTTATTCACTTACCTTCAGGTTCTTTCAAGTCATCATCCTCATCCTTTTCATCAGGAGAGTCGTTGCCGGACCCCTCATTGCCAGTGAGTCTGGGTGGAGTCGGAGGCATCGGGGTACCGTTGATGTCCTCACTGTCTGCACCATCACCTTCTCCCTCCACCACATCAATGGCATCTATCTCCTAAAGAACACGTTCAAACACAACGACATCAATGACATCTATCTCCTAATGAACACGTTCAAACACCACCACATCAATGGCACCTATCTCCTAAAGAACAGGTTCAAACACCACCACATCAACTGCATCTATCTCCTAGAGAACACATTCAAACATAACGACATTAATTAATGGCATCTATCTCGAAAGAACACATTCAAACACAACGACATCAATGGCATCTATCTCCTAAAGAACATGTTCAAACACAAAGACATCAATGGCATCTATCTCCTAAAGAACACGTTCAAACACAATGACATCAATGGCATCTACCTCCTAAAGAACACGTTCAAACACAATGACATCAATGGCATCTATCTCCTAATGAACACGTTCAAACACAACTACATCAACTGCATCTATCTCCTAGAGAACACGTTAAAACATAAAGACATTAATGGCATCTATCTCGAAAGAACACATTCAAACACAACGACAACAATGGCATCTATCTCCCACATTCAAACACAACGACATCAATGGCATCTATCTCCAGCTGTGGGATGTAACATGTGATGACTACTGGACTATACACAAGGAGGCCGGTACGATATCAATATTTCAGTTCTCCCTCGATCATCAACAAACTGTCTAAAATTTATACAAACTGTTATTTGACTGCATACCAGATCTACACAAATAAACGCCTTATTTTACCACAATGAACAACGAACAATGCGCAGTGGAACTTACCGCAAGGAAGTCCTGCACTTTCATGTCAATGTCATCTGTTTTGCCTGCTGTCTTAGCATCATGTCCATTGGCAACGTCTGCATGATGTGACACCTTCTTGTCACCCCCGTGTGGTTTACTCGCTGGCTTCGCATCACCGTCAGCTTTCACTGCTGGAGGTGGCGGTGGTGGGAAACTGTTCTCCTGGACTTTACCACCAACAAACTGTATCTTAGATGGCACATGACTTCCTGCAAACACCAATCAACACAGTAACACGTAAAAAGTAAAATTAAGTTCTTATAGAATGCCTTACACTTTACTGGCAGACCTGTCCAATTGAACACCACCTTCACTTTTCTGGGAAGTATTCAGCCGCATGAAGCACATATATACGACACAGCTGAGTGAACTGAACACTGTGGAGAGAACAAACTCGTCCAAGTTTTGAAACAGCAACAAGGAATTAAACCTGGAATTGGTCGATTGAAAGTCTGATAACCTCCAAAGCTATGGGACAGTGCCACAGATAAATTATGGTTTGGTACTCCATGATACATCTATTATATACTATTGTGACACTATCACAATAATAATATAGCTATCGCAATGCTGTTGTAATTTAGTAAAATGATCTCCAATAGCTATCCCTATTAGAAACAAAATCATCTGTATTACTTTTCGGGGTATACTCTATTCCACGATATATCTACTATTGAGACACTATCACAACAGTAATATAGCTATCGCAATGTTATTGTAATATAATAAAATTATCCGCAATAATTACCCCTGTTAGAAACAAAACAAACAATATAAGACTCACTTTCTTCGTGGTGCGTCTGTTTGTCTTCTTCCACGTCGCTGTCTTCATCAGACTCTCCATATTCACACATGAGACCACTCAACGCATTCGCAGGACCTAACATAAACGTAAAGTATTCAAATACAGCTTTTCGTACTGTGACTGAATATTATTACTGTGTTTACTACTCTGAATCTTTACTGAAAACAAATAGAGCTATACTATCATCGAGAAATGTTCTAATTGAAATATACCACTACATATGTGCGCATATTACGTAACTTAAAACACCTACCACTTGGTGGTGGTTTCGCTCGGTAACCTATAACAAACAAACATTCAAATTAAACCTTTAAGCAATTTTTTTTACATATACAATACTTAACAGAAAGACCTGCCCCTATTTTTCAGCAACAAATTTATACTTGATATCAGTTGCTGCAGACACAAACTCTATAAAGAAATAACATCCACGACTCAGTTGAAGACGGATGATTACAATGTAACATAATTACATGTAACATACAATTCTAGACCTCAAATCATTGAAACTCGGCCGCAGACTGATTGATACCTCAAGTTGGCCAAACACAGGCCAAAATAACTGTGTAATGATGCTACAAATGCAGTATATTGCTGTTAGTATAATGCCATCTTGTAGTGAGTTTTTAAAACACATGTATAAGAAACAATGTCTGAATATGTTGACCTTCAATGATCCGGTTTCTTGTAAAATAGGTGAGGAAACAGGGACGTTACATGTAACAATCCAGTTTTTAAGGATGGTACAAACTTGGCACCATAAACAGGATTAACACAGGCGCATTGACAAATAAATGTAAATTCAACAACAAATTTCCAGAGATTTTTGCGGACGGGGATCTAACTCTTTTTAAGTTGAAAGCTGTATGATTCCAGCTTAAGTATGTTGCGGGGTAGATGATCTGACACTGAGTTAACTGGAAATATCAGAGAAACGTAGGAAACTAGCCAAACAAGGCAGCTTTGTGAAACTTGTGTTGTCCCTACCAAACCCATATGATGGCTCTTTGTCGTCATCTAGTTGTAGCACTGTCCTCCTGTGGCCAAACTTCCCTCTGCGTCCCATCTTCACTCTACAAACATGACATCTTAGCTTGTTCTACATAGTTGTGTTAGAAATCAAAATAGTGACTGTATTAATGAAACAATTAAAAGAGACTACTGATAGTTCTATTCTAGATACCAGAAGAGAGGAAGAACAAGGAATGAAAGAATGATAAATGAGAGTGTAGGCGTATGTGGGTGTTTTTAATGTTTGTACCTGTATTTGGTTGTGGTTTTTTATATATTTTACTCTAGCACGTTTATTTTTACATTTGTAATTTTATGTGTTGCATAGGTAGAAACGCAACTTCCCTGCAAGGATACTTTATCTCTTATCTTTATTAAAAGAATTAATTATACTTAGTACAGTCTAGCCTCGTTACTGCACATTCTGATATAATTATTATAATGCAGACTTGGGTATTACATGGTCAGTTGGCATAGCCAAATAAATTTATTTGTACACTGTAGTTGTAAAATGAAACTTTCCTGTTAGACAGGAAATGCCTTTGATGTAGTTTGGAGAACATGCCACTTGGCACTGGTTGACAGTGCTAACTGCTATTATCAGTGCTAAGAACAACTGCCAGTATTCCTCTGTAGAAGTAAGGTGGCTCACAGCACTCGAAATAAGCACTTGTCCGGGACCAGTGATTTTTGTCCGGCCAAGTAGAATGATCCTGCATGGTTGTCCGGTGGACAAGTGAAAATTTACAGTAAATAGTGTCATGTGCAAAATAACAACTTTCTAATTTGTGGAAATTTTAGCGAAATATGGTTCGCCAGCAATCACGCACATTCCATGTCAGTTTTCTGCGATGCAAAACGTGTCCATTAACTGTGTCATCCACTGAGCACACCGATCTAGCTCTGCTGTTCTCGTAGGAAAAGCTAGTTCAGTTTTGCAGACAGTCAAATTGTTTCAGTGCATGGATCACATTTGTTGTACTTGAGAAATAGTATATTCGAGTATCACTACCTTTTATTAGAATAATTTTGTAGTATGCCAATTAACCAATATTAATCAACGAGGACTTGGCAGTCTTCGACTTCACGAACGTTGGTTCAGTAAATCGGCGATATGTTGTCAGCTCAGGATGAATTTTCAGAACTTAGGATGGATCTCCGATGAACTTATAATAATAACAATACAGGTTTCTTTACCGCGCGATCTCTAACTAATAGTTAATCAATGCGCTCACAATATAGAAACATTATAAAAAAACAATTAAAATAATATATAAATTAGTTATAAATTAATTTACAAAATAAAAAATTAGATTAATAAATTAACAAGAGTCACTAAAACGTCCTGTAAATAAATCTTGCTATTGTCCACCATAAGTTTGTTTAAATAAATGTCTTCGGGTGACGTTTAAATAAAAACACAGACGGAGCATCTCGTAGAGTCGGTGGCAGTTCATTCCATTTGGCCAGACCAGTTATGCCAAACGCTCGCTTGCCGAAGATGGTCATGAAGCTGCCGAAGACGAGGGTTGTGAGTTCGTGGATGTAATAGATGTGCAAGGTACTTCGGCACCAAACCATGGAGCACCTTGTAAATATATACAAGTACTTTAAACACAATGCGTTGTCTGACTGGCAACCAGTGCAGAAGCGCCAGTACTGGCATGATGTGTGAAGATATAGGTGTGAGGACAACTAGGCAGGCTGCCCTATTGTGTATCTTCTGGAGACGTGCTAAGTGAAAGTGAAAGTTACACTTCTTGCAAACAGCATCAACATGCTGCTTCATGCTCATGTGAGTGTCAAAGTGAGCTCCCAAATTCCTGACAGAGACAACAGGTTTTATGTTGACTCCACCAACAACAAGGTACTCTGGAAGTCCAAATTTCTTTAGGTGATAGGGACTGAGGGCCACCATAAATTCAGTCTTATTGTCGTTTAGCTTGAGTTTGTACTTAACCATCCAACATTTGACCTCACTGATGCAGTCACTAAGTCTCTGAACAGCGCACTCCAAGTCACCAGATATGTGAGGACATCTGAAGATCAGCAGCAAATTTATGATATTCCACAGAGTGCCTCGTTAGTATGTCCTGCATTGGTGCTGTGAACAGCAACGGACCCAACACCGAGCCCTGTGGAACACTGTATCTCACAGGGCGTTCTTCAGATGCCTCCACTCCAATCCGTAGACGCTGGGTACGGTCCGACATGTACGAACCGAACCATGTAAGTGCCGTGCCAATTATTCCCGGGTGGCTATGCATAGTCTTTAGTAGGATAGCAGCATCGATCGTATCGAACGCAGAAGATAAATCCAGGAGAACCAGAAGGACACCCCTGGAGTCTGCCATGTAACTGGTGATATCGTGCTGCACTCTCATTAAAGCAGTTTCAGTGCTGTGTCGGGGTTTGTATGCCGATTGTAGCTGCTCGTGAAGGCCATTGTCACTTAGATGTTGAATAAGTCGTTTGGCTGCTACCTTTTCCAAGACTTTAGACACGAATGGCAAACTTGAAACTGGACGGTAATTTTTCAGCGTGTTTCGATCCAAGGTTGGTTTTTTCAACAGCGGTATTATGACAGCCTTCTTGAGTTCCAGCGGAACAGTGGCCGACTCGAACGACATATTGATAAGATGAGTCAGTATTTGAATATGAGCAGGAAGAGTGCTTTTTAGTAGCGATGTAGGTAGAGGGTCCAAGCATAATGACTTGGGTTTAGCATCCTGGATAATTTTCTGCACTTCACACATACTTGCGGCATACATTTCAGTCATAGGATGTTCAACTACTCTCTGTGTCGCAGTTTCGATGTTGCTCATGTTTGTTTCCGAGGCATCAATTTCATTCATGATTTTCATGTTTTCTTCAAAAAAGTTCAGAAACTGGCAGCATAATTTCTCCCTTGAATCAGTGTCAGGCAGTTTAATGGTGGTGGATGGTGGACGGAATGTTAATAAACATCTCATTGCGTGTTGTTGTGTCTTCAACACATTTATTTTATCACAATCGCAAGTTTATAGACACTGATGTTTTTTTGCAAAAGTGGAAAACGGATGGAATTAACATCTGTTGAACAAACAATCCTTGATTGAAGAACCTAAGGAATCGATTATTTGAAACATGATTTAACTTAAGGCCAAACACCCCAGGTGAAATGGTGTTTTTTTATAAAAAATACTGAAAATGGTTTTCTGCCAGATTATTATACCTCTGTATGCATACTATCAATAAAGTTCACTTCAGTGACAATTACGTACCTCTAAGTGAGTTTTAATCATGGATCAAGCATGTCGATATCATGTAATGAAATCCATTATGCAATCTTTGACAGCCATTTTCTCAAAAACATTTTTCTTCAAATTTCTGCATTTGGAAATATTATGCTATACAAATAATGTTTTCAGTGTTGCATTCAGCATATTCTACCGTGTGCAATGATCACACTTTTTAAAAATCATGAATAGTTTGAAAGATATAGCCATATTTGTTGCCAAAAAACAAGATTTCTTTTTGTATTTTACCAAAAAATTATTTAAAAAATAAAAACATTAAAAAAATGCTCTGATCATTTCACAATAGAATCTATAGAGAACATGGATTTGCAAGAACTATAACTATATATGGATTCAATAAAAAATGGCAGTGTTTCCAAATTTGCCAATATTTGCTCAAAATGGCAGTCATTTTGTTTGTTACCATGGAAACGGGGGGTCTGGCTGAAAAAAGTTCAATATATATTTTACTCAGTAAGACCCATTTCATGCATTGGGCAGACAAAATTGAACTGTTTGCACAAATTAAAAAATAATCCTATCTACCTGCTGTGTCTGGCCTTAATAAACATAAATTACAATTTATATACGCAACATTCAAACAAAATAACAAATGCATGACATGATCTAAACAACTACTTTAAGCAAGACGCACAGCCGCCGGTGCCGGCAACATGTACGGCACGACGACCTACTATGGCAGTCTACGTGCGACAGCAACGTTACGTCATTCAATCTACATTATAACTATATTTCATTTTGGTACACTTAAAATTGTTTTAATAGCACTGACATAATATTATTTATACTGATCGAAGACTTGGCAAAGATGTGCATTTGTTTGCTGGTGATCAACTGAAATTTGTCTTCGAAAAGTAAAATACAGAACTTTGTGCATATTGAAGTATGGTTGAATAAAACAATACCACATTCATTTTGTGTGTGACAAAATTATGCTCCCTGGCTTTGCATTGGTTGTACTCCGGGTGGAGGGGTGGCATTTTCAATGACAAACTGACGCAAACCAGGGGTAGAACTACCCACTAGTCCGCTAGTCCGTACACTAGTAAAGATTACGGCGGATAGTAAACCCGGCCTACCAACTAGGCCGGCTGTCTAGTAAAAATCAGCGTGTTGCGTGGCGCCACCAACCGTACAATTGACAAAGTAAATCTTCACCTAATGTGAATCGACAGTGAAACGGTACTTTTGATTGGTTGTTGTGTGACATAGAAATCTGAAACGACCGTTTTGTTTGGCTTAGCGTATCATGTAGAGGGGTACCGGCTAATGAGCGCAATTGGCGTCCATTTTCGCGTCTATTTTCTAATCTATTTTCAAATGCGCGGATTTCGAAGACGGTTCACATCTTCAGTTCTACATCAATTATTTTGTTAATTCATTACTAATTATGTTGTTACGTTTACGCACGATGCATCGTTATTTAACTGGGGTTGCAAAACCAGAAGTTAAACGCAAGGTGGAAAAGCGAGAACGGGACACGCTGTACGACCAGCAGAAACGACAGCGTGGCTATTTGAAGGTTTGGGAACGAGACCACACTTGGCTGTCCTACGATGACGACAACGATTTGATGTTTTGCAAAGTGTGCAGGACACACAACGTAACTGGTGTCCGTGGCAAGAATGCGTTCTTGACTGGCACGGACAACTTTCGTCCAGACTCGCTACGCGCACACAGTACAAGCGAGGCGCACACACGAGCTGTCTTCCGGCAAACTGCGTTCGAAGCCCGTCCCGGCACTGCACCTGCCCACCGAGCCATCCAAGCGCTGAACACGGCCACCATGGACCGTCTGACGCATTTGTTTAGGTAATTATGTTACCCATGTGATATAATGTTATAAAATGTAAAAAAATATTGTGTTTGATTGTACTTTGTTAGGGTTAGCACTATAGTATAGTATATGGTTTAAATTATTATCCCTCATTTCTCTGTTATCTCTCATTTCAAGCGTGCCGTGCAGTAAACAATGCCATGGGAAATTATTAATTTGCATTTGATGTAGATCTGTGTTATAACTTGCCTGGATCTTCGGGTTCAAAAGTAATACTATTTAGTGTTGTATTTCCCGCCTTTATGCATCATATTTTTGGTTTTGAGAACGTGGCTTGTCTTGTGATTTTTGTGCTTTTATTAAAATTTAAACCTGCCCATCTTCAAATCTTCGTCAAGTTTTGTTTTGAAAGCGAGGATGTTTTTAGTATTCACTGTTTGCTGAGGAAGGTTGTTATGTTGTGACTATACTCAGTATTTACTTAATACTATGATATTTAATATTTCCTGCATTGGATGTTTCAGGACTTGTCACGCGATAGCAAAGCACCGGCGTCCGTTCACAGATTATGTGTGGCAGTGTACCCTGGACGCACAGAAGGGCCTTGATGTGGGGAACACTTATCGGAATGACAAGGCATGCAAGCAGTTCGTGCGTGCCATCGCTGAGGTTGAGCGCCGTCACCTCGCACAGCACCTGGAGAGTGCTCACTTTCTCGCCCTCATCAGTGACGGTACGACAGATGCGTCCATCACGGAAGCGGAGATAGTGTACGTGAGGTATGCAGTGAATGGTGTCGTCTCTACTGCCTTCGCTGGTATTGAGAACGTCGGCAAGGCAGATGCTCCGTCAATCAAGCGGGCAATTGACGGTGTCGTGGAGCGCTACCTCCACATCCCGAAAGAGACACTCATGAAGAAGCTTGTCGGATTCGGCAGTGATGGCGCCGCTGTTATGACCGGATCAGCCAACGGTGTCGCCACGCTCTTCCGAAATGAGCAGCCGTGTCTGCAAGCAATCCACTGCTATGCGCATCGCCTGGAACTTGCATATAAGGACGCATTGTGTCGGTTGCCCATGTACACAAAGTTGAGCGGTCTCCTCCTGAGCCTCTACTTGTTCTACCATCACTCGCCACTGAACCGTAGCAACTTGAAGGCAGCATTCGACACATTGTCTCTGCCATGTGCCCTTCCACCACGTGTCGGTGGCACTCGCTGGTTGCCACATCTGCTGAAGGCACTGCAGGCCCTTGTGAAGGGATATCCAGCATATGTCCTGCATCTGACGCAGATGCAAGTGCCCGGGGGCTCCGGAGATGCCAAGGCAAAGGCCATTGGCTTCTTGGCGACACTGCACCGACGAGACATCATCGAGATGGCACACTTCCTTCTCGATGTGCTGTTTGTTCTGAGCAAGCTGTCGCTGGTGGCTCAGACAGTGACTGCGACAGTTGCTGATGTACATGCCACGCTGACATCCGTTGTGGCCACCCTTGTGATGTACAAGACGACCACAACTGCCAAGGAGCGTGCCCTGGCGCGCATGGAAGACTTCCATGGTGAGACACTCACAGGTGCTGTCTTCGCCAAGCAGACCCGACTGCAGATCTTGGGCAACCTGGTCAGCTGTCTGGAGGGTCGCTTCGTTGACAGCAATTCGGACGTTGTGCGTGCATCATCAATCGTTAGCTTCAAGCTGTGGCCTGAAGCTGCAGGTGATTATGGAAATGACGCTGTGGCCACACTCAACAACCATTTTGGCCCTGTGCTTCGCGACGCTGGCATCGATACTGCCAGTGTGGAGACGGAGTGGACACTTCTGAAGATGATCCTGTATGAACAGTCCCCAGACGTGCGACAGCTGACATGGTCTAGTGTCAATGCAGCCCACCAGGCAGAGTATGGAAACATACTTGGGCTTGTTGACGCCATTCTGACTCTGCCAGCCAGCTCGGCTGATGCGGAGAGAGGCTTCAGTCAGCTGAAGCTGACGAAGAGCAGCATCCGGTCAGTCCTGAAGGCAGATCGACTGACTGATCTGTTGACCATTCAGCTGAGTTCACCAGACATCGCTGCATTTGAACCGAAGGAGGCAATCGAGCTGTGGAGTGCTGGTGAAGCCCGGAGGCCAGACACTCAGCCGCTTAGGCCAAGGCCCGACTGTAGTAGTTACACTGACAGCAGTGACACCGACTGTGATGACAGTAGTGCCTCCGACTCTGAGTGACACTGACTGACTGACAGGCAGTGTTAACGCCAGGCCTGGATGACACTGTGGTTTTTTGTGTTTTAAATAAAATTGTTGTGACCTAAATTTGTGCTATGTTTTTTATTTGCAGGACTAGTAAACCTTTTGGCGGACTAGTAAACTTTTGTCTTTACTAGTCCTGCTGTCTAGTAAAATAAATGCTGAAGTTCTACCCCTGCAAACGTCTGACAGCGCTTCTCATTTGTTGGTAGCAGTTTGTTGCAACATAGTAAAAAATAGCAAGGAAAATAACTGTTGTCTCATTCCTATCATAATCGTTGCAATATTGATATTGCTGGTATAAGTACACATTTCCACTTCCTCAGCATCTCTAGAAATAATTGTTGAAACATCATATGACATATCTCATTTTAATATTCATGATGAAAAACATTGTTAATCACTTAACGGCCTGGGAAATATTTGCAATTAAACGTATATTTTAAGATTTACATTTGAGATCAGATTATGCCTTTGCTCAACAGCAGGAAGATTGTCAAAAATTTAATAATTTGGTTACGTTTTTTTCAAAGATTCGATTCACTGCGACAATTACTTGGACAACTGAAAATGTTGGCAGACAAGTAGATTTCAAAACTAACCTGTCCAGTGGACAAGTGAAATTGTTTGCTTATTTCTATCGCTGGCTCAAGTCAGACTGCCTCCTACACTAGTATAATCCGGTGCCAGCAGCCTAGCTAAAAAGTCCAAAGTGGATTTTGAGCCTGTTACATATGGACATGTGCTAACCTAACCCTCTCAGCAACCAGTAGTCTACGATCAGAAAATTGCAAACTTCTGATTATCAGCAGATTGCTGATTGTAGAGGTGAACGAATACCTCAGTCAGCCATGTACAGATCATCACAGTGACCCACTGAAGTTCTGGAAGGGTCAATGCAACAATTGTCCAACTCTGGCTAAGTTGGTCCCTCACCATTTCAGCCTCATCAGCCCCAGTTGAAAGGGTATTTAGCTTATCTGGGAAAGTATTCCGTCCTGAATGGTGCAGCCTGAAAGACTCGACCTTTGAACAACTCATGTTCATTCAGTGCAATGGAAAATAGATGATAAGATCATAGGATGTCACTGAAATTAATACCAACGAAGTGAGTTTCAGTGTTGATGAAATAACGTTTTTTTACAGTTTTCCTCATAAAAAATGATCAACTGCCATTGCATATTTATTTGTGCCAAGTTATATCAATTAATAATTTTAAAATACGTTATTATTTAATATTTATATATATTTTTTAATGTACTCATACTCGTGAGAATGTATTCGTACCTGTACTCGTATTTAGATTTTAACAATGTACTCATACTCACCCATTTTCAATGTACCCACATTGATTTCGCCGTTATAACTTGAGTTTTGTCTAACTTTGATACCTCAGTGCATTAGTTCCATCATTCAACAACACGAAACATCATCCCAGGCATATTTATGTTACGAAAGTACTGTGTCTTAGCACACTTTTGAAGCCCAAATAGCGACCTGGTGTGCGCTAGTCTGCGTCGCTTCAGTCATGCGTTAGTGCATCGTGCAAATTGGAATGAGCGATATAGCAGTGTATGTTGATTCAAACCTGGCAGGGTTGTACTCTAGCCGGTCAAAACAGCATAGCGATTAAAACCGGTCAAAATTCTAAAACCTATTCATACTATTGAAAAGTCTAACACTAACCCAACATACACCAAACTTCTCCTAGCTTATATTTAGCTCATGTACTAATTTTACCTAGTGATAGAATGTAAATATATACTTGCTTAAAATAACCACAGCTGGAGATTATGAAACATCAATGCTGAATTGTCATGCAATTATTCTGAAGCAGTCCTTGTTCTTGTCTTGCACAATGAATTGACACACTCTTTACATGCAAAAATATTCTAGAAACTTATTTTGGCAGAAAAAAAGGTGGCCACATTCTTGAATAATTCATAGACCGTGGCCTGACCCTAAATCTATGCTACGGAAACAGCCTGGCTACGCCGAATTTGAATACGTTGTCTGGTGTCAATTTTTGTAGTGTCATGATAATGAAAACAATTGGATTTTGGATCTGAATATATAAAAGTTTTTGTTGTGCTAATATAACACACAATTTGGGAACGGATGTAAAGGTATGCTTAATAGTGAAAACGACAAATGTAACACATTATGTGCATGCCACCTGGCGATTGTATTGACATTAACTTCTTGGCGTGGTGAAAGAGTCGACATGATTTAAATTTTAAATTGTTATACAATATTGTACGATTCTAACGAGTACTTATAAAATATCAAATAAAATATCAACTACATCTCACTAATATGTCACTGAGAATATTGTCCCAAAAACTAAAACTAGTTTATTCAAAATGGGCCAAGAGGCCCTGAAGTCCTTTGGACTAATACGATATGAGTGATAAGTCATAAAAATGTTAACATTGTTTTCTTTCATCCTTGTAAAGGTTGGGTAGGGTGCTTTACACGGTTTCAAAAATTATGACTGCTACAAAAATTGGCGAAATTATGGAGCATTGAACATGGCAGGGTTCAAAAAGTGAAAATAAAGAAAACGGTTGTTGAAGTTTTACATTATATATGCAAATGGATTGCGTGGAAATATTACATGCATGACATTCTAATGTGACACACAGTATGTATGTTATGTTGCACTGATACACTAGAAGTACAAATGTGCTGCTACAAAAACTTTAAAAGTTACGCCAAATTATGTCTTTATGTATAAAACTAAGAGGACAGATTATTTGAGAGTAAAAGGTAGCTTCAGACACTGGGACAGTGTGACTGCTGCATGGCTAAATGGATGCAATGGTGCTTTGAAGTTAGTTCTTCTGCCAACTATACTTTTCACACAAGCCTATAGGTTTAGTGGCTGCCAGCACACTACTGAGACTAAACTACCATGCAGGTGTGAAAAACATCCTGATGTATTTTAACTTGAGCCACTAATTAACTGTCCACCAAACAGTAGCAGAGCAGTTTTATAATAATAATCCACAAGTTAAGTGGCAGTGATCTTCCTTTTATCATTCATGTGATGTTTCTTGTTTATTGTGAGCAGAGCGGACAAATGGTTATCATACGTAGACAGGTTCAGAAAGAAACTGGCATTTTCTATAAAAAGAACATGTTGGCCTATCAATGGCATGTATTTCCTATTGTTGCCATTTCTGCCGAGCAGAAACCGATTCTGCCCGGCAGAAATCAAACAACCCTGTAGGTAATTATTAATCAAATGTTTTTGGTGAATCATAGTTACAGATCATTAAGGGTTATGATGGAAGTAAAATGTTGACATGTTTACTGTTCACTTATTGCACCATGTCTTGCATTTAGAGGAATAATTATAACAGAAAATAAAATGTTGTGGCACCTATTTTTAAATACATGCATTGATGAGAAACCGGGAATTACTTTTCTGTAACCTAAGAGTAACTAATTCACAAACTTCTTGCTTATATAAAACAACTGCATAAAAATAGATATCCATGCAAGACACAGACTCTGCATGTGACAGATGTTTTGGGAAGGGGAATAACTACCCCAGTTCCGTTTCTGGCACAATACACAAAATGTACTGTTACGGGAGTCTCAAGGGCCCTTCTCAAAACCACATGACCTGATAGTGTAAACTTTTTGCATTTTGGGGGGCTGTGGTGTAGAGTTACCACAAGGAGAAAACTCGTCTCCTTTGTTATTTGCTATTTACCTGAATTATTTTGAACACTCTGTTAGTCATAATTATAGGGACTTGACACGGCAGCTGGTGAAATTTACAACAACCTTAGTGATGATGATGTAGACATTTTCTTGAAAATATGCTGATGATACTAGAATGATTCAATCAAATACAGATTTCTTGTGTATAGCGGAACTATGTCAATTTTTCTAATGGTTGACATTTGGTTGTTTCAGGATGACCCCTTAAAATGTATGCCCAACTGTCCAGCGGTCTAGTGGGTGCTGTCTGTTGACACAAGCCTCTGCCAGTGACCAATTAGAGATTAGTCACAGTTTCCATCAGGCAGTCCAGCCCTCCACAGTGAGGTGTGACAGATGTTGTAGGAAAAGGGATTAGCCAGATAGAGCTGCTCCTGCAGTAGACAATTTAGTTAGCAAATTTAGCATTTTAGGGGACCTTTGGTGCCTTTAGAATGATTCAATCAAATACAGATTTCTTGTGTATAGTGGCAAACCCGGGCGGTTAAAACCGTTCAACCCTGAAACCAAGGCACTATTTACACATAAAAAGTGTGCTAAGACGCAATATTCTTAAACGTAAATATGCCTGGGATAATGTTGACTTAATCGTCTAACTAATGCACTGAGTCTGAGACAGTCACTGAGGTATCAAAGTTAGGCAAAACTCAAGTTATATCACTTATAATAATGAAATCAAGGTGGGTAGAATCTGGACCCGCCTCGATTTTGCCGTTATAACTTGAGTTTTGCCTAACTTTTATACCTCAAGAGTGTTAGTTCAATCATTCAACATCATCACAGGTATTACCCCTCCCACTCCCAGGCATATTTATGTTACGAAAATAGTGTGTCTTAGCGCACTTTTGCAGCCCAAATAGCAACCCGTTACCCGGTTTGCGGTAGTCTGCACCGCTGCGACCGTGCGTTATCGCATCGCGCTCGTAAAATGAGCGATATATCATATAGCAGCATATAATGTTGATGCAAACCGGGTCGTTATTTGGGCTTTAAAAGTGCGCTAAGACACACTATTTTCGTAACATAACTATGCCTGGGAGTGGGAGGGGTAATACCTGGGAGGATGTTGAATGATGGAACTAACCGTTAGACTAACGCCGGTAACGCTCTGACTATCGAATTATTACGCATTCGCTTGTGAACGACTCAACGTGCCGCGTAACCGCACAGCTAAGAAGCAACGTCAGCAAAATACAAATGTCAAGAAAACCAGTAACCCCTTTATATATTAAAATATTCTGGAGAATTTAAGATACCGCAATGTATGTCACTTTTGTTTAGTTTCTTACCACGTTTCTCGCCAGTCGCTTCTCAAAACAAGATCATGGCCGCCATATTGCAATATAAATGGGCTTGATCGATTGGTCAATTAAAGACTAGTTTACCCAATCAGCGTTGGTTTTGCATAATGTCATGGGCGCATCGCGGCATTAGCCTAGAATAAATTGACATTATTTAG
Organism: Paraescarpia echinospica; assembly: GCA_020002185.1. Lineage (NCBI taxonomy): Eukaryota > Metazoa > Annelida > Polychaeta > Sabellida > Siboglinidae > Paraescarpia > Paraescarpia echinospica. Next base: position 23,150,872 of record CM034536.1, on the reverse strand, counting down.
CTGTCAGTGATATTTGACAACGATTTCGAAGTATATAGAATGATTTGAAAAATGAACGCTGAATTGCTTGATATTTTACAAAGCGGAGACGAGGAAGCAGTGTGCAATGTACTGGAGGAATTCAATCGCAAGGTTTGTTGGTGTTGCTCGCGGAGTCATGCAAGAGATGGCTTGGCGTCGCCACTGCCACTGGCACTGCCAGGAGCTTGGCTCTCTGCTCAGGCTGGGTGGGGGGTATACAGTAATTAAAGACAATGACCTGATGTCACAGATAATTCAGTTATATATATATAAAAACAATACCATACACAGGTAATGAGTTATTGACAACTGGTAGAAATGACATTTTCAACATCTCTAGTTCTGACGGAGGGGTGAGAGATGGCTGACCGTGATGACGATGTCTAATGATGACGTGATGGATATTGAAAGGAGGCTGGGTGGTAGTAGGCCCACTTAGACGTCGACTTATCTATAATACATATCTAGATTAGTTGTAGTATAGAATAAACCTATGACTGATGCTGTCATTGTTGTGTGCACGGAGTTATGCACTGAATATTTTAGATAAGACCTTGTTAATAATGTAGATACGAGTGCATGACAGAAAAGAGTCCAACATAATTATAGGCCTGCTAGAAAACGTATGCCCTACTTCAGTCTAATTTTATTTTATTTACTGTCTCTTATATAAGTTAATAATTTCACAGGTAAAGGCAATATGGAATGAACACAACATACCTGTCGGCTCTAGGCAGTTCTATAATGGTTATAAGCCCAAGTTACTATCAAGTATCAAAACTGATGACTATTATAATGCATTGTTTTCCTTGACAATTAAACGAGGTGGGCCACCTCACTGTTTTTTTTCACCCACCTAATGATCATCTTGATCAATATTTGTAGAAATTACCACAGGTCTTGCAGCTGTCTATTTCTCCAACAATTTTTTTTATTATATCACAACGAAATGAAATTTTCAATGTTCTGGTTCATACCAAGTGTTTATGGTTCTCAGACAGGTGTGAGCCAAAACTGCTTGTTTACAGAAGTGAATTATTTGATTGGGCAATTCCACCATGACTGACGTTATATGTTGACCATAATCGTTGATGTGGAATCAACCCCAGTTGTGGTACTTTCATCTTCCATCAGAAATATGTGTAAAACTTGACGTCTCCATAAAATCATACATCTCAAAAAGTATTTAACTGATTTTGAAACATATATATATATAAAACACAGAGTGTGGGTCTCTGTTTGTTTGTATGCCCGTCTGAGCATATCTCCATCAGTTTCACATGTAATGGGGCTGACCCTCAATTCCAATTCCGGAATTGATTTTTACAAGTTATTTAGAATTGAGTTATTTGGAATTTAAATTAAAAAAATTGCCTGTGCACAACAGACATGTATTGAGCCAATGAACTTGACTTATTCGAGTGATGTTAAATAAACAATAGTGATTGTTTTATTTAATCATATATCTCATTAAACATCATTGTGTTTTCAAGCACCAGTCAAATTATTAAAATGAATTGGAGAACTTATAATTTTTCCTTAGGAATCTAAAGTTAAAATTGGAATTGATCATTTTAATGTGGATTTGATTTTTTTCGAGAATTGGAATTGCCTATAAAAATAAGAATTGGAATTTACAAAGTGTTCAACATTGACACCATGACTGGTGCTAGTGGACCCATTAGGGTGGTTCATAGATTTATGCTATTTAAATTTCACCCTGTGGGGCTGGGGTGTTGGGGCTCAACATTTCAAAAGGTTGTACATATTGGTATATCTGAAATGTTTAGCATAATTTAATGTTTTTTTGTCATGATAAAGGTAATAATACCATAATATACAATTTTTTCACTGGATGTTGTGGTGTTTAATTTTCTTGGATAGTGGTTTATGCGGAGACGTAAACAATAACAACACAGAGGTGTGGCCTAAAATGCGCACTTGTTTATCTTATTTTGTCATACAAATACGTGAAGCTGTGTGTTGCTTCCTAGCTATTAAATGGATAAGACTATGGTTACATTGAATATTACAGATGTATGCAGAAATTTGAATAGTTTATACATTATTGCAGTTTGAAATTTGAATCATGACAGTTTCATCGTAATTACTTAATTTTTGTTTGATGTAATTATACAGATAACAATGCCATTTAGTAACGCATGCTTAATATTTGGTTATAATTATAAAGAGCAGGTTCAGTTTACACATTTTCAGTGAATTGTTCAACAGTGCACTGATATGTTGTAATGACAATTAGTGCGAAGATTATAAAGGCAAAGAAGGTGTTGAATGCAATTGCATTAGCCCTCCTTGAAAATAGGATGAAACTGTGATATACGACCCAGCAGCTTTCGAAATAGCACTTGTCCGTTTGTCCGGGATAAGTGATTTTTGGCCCGGACAAGTAAAATGACCCTACATGGTTATCCGGTGGACAAGTGAAAATTTACATTATATAGTGACGCGTGCAACATGGCAAACTTTTTATTTGAGGAAATTCAAACGCAAATGAAATTCGCTAGCAATCGCGTGCGTTGCAGTTTTGTTAGTGTGTCATTCATGGTTCGAAATAGCGGCAGTCCGGTAGTCCGAGGCCTACCAGAAATTCGGTCGGACTACCGAAGTTGGTATCAAAATCCGGAAATATTGTTTACTCATCGGTCACATGCGGGAGATATATATGCATCTAGGGACACCGATTTTCCGTGATCGCGAAAAACGGGAAGAATTCGCGGAATTGGCGTTTGAAATGGAATTAGGCTAGCCTTTTCAAATGGAAATTCCGCAATTGCAAAAAACGGATAAAATCGCAGTATTTGCATTTTCAAAAGGATATTCCGTGATCACAAAAAAAGAGCAGAAGCACCGCCTCTTTCATTGATAATGCTGTAACTGGAGATATTTTGAAACAAACGTTTAATATGCAACAACGTAACGCAAATCGTTTCCAAGTATCATGGCGCCTGTGCTACCTCGTGTCAACCGACGTAAACAGGGACACGCGCAGAAGGCGCAAACATAAACCGTTTCGCGATCGTTGCCTGGCTGTCCGCTAAGCGCATGGAAGACATGTTGCTAATTAAATGTAGTTGTCACATAATTAGAACACGCATAAGTGTACATTTCCGGCTTCGAACAAAAAACGCGAAGAAGTAACAACAGCCTAGGTTACACTGACTCAAAGTGAGATAGTCCGCGTTTCGTAGTTCTAACAAATTCCGTTGGATGGCGTCATATATAGCGCTAGCTAAAAATTTAATGGTTGAACAAAATTATTATGGAAACAGCAGTGATTTGAACATTCATAATTGTTAATATGATTGCTTGTATACTTTACATTTGCTAACTTGTATATTAAGCACTACTGCATTAGAAACAACCAGTCATTTATATGCAATTGTATGACAGGAATTATTTTATTACCTGAATTGTTTATGTACGGTTGTTACTGTGGTGCAAATATGGCACAAATTGATGTTGTTAGAAAATTTAGCCACACCGTAAAACAGTATTATTTAGATGCAGAGATCATAACGTTAACTTTGAAATAAAATATTTCTTTTCTGAACAGAAATGGACTTCTTTAGTTGGTTTGCCATTTTTAAACGGAAAATGCGTCATTTGATACAACAAATTTGGTGTTGGTGTATATATGTTATTGGTGTACATTTGTTGTTTGGTGCAATAAATATGTTCGATTTTCAAATTTGGTGTTCAGCGCATTATTTTGCTAAAAATTTGGGCCATTTGTGGACTACCAGATATTTCTGTGGACTGCCAGATTTTCCAACCAGGTAGTCCTGCTGACTACCAGAATTTTTGGAGTTCCGCTGCCAGTGTGTTGTATGTCAGTGTTCGACTGAGTTTAGTGCCTGCGTTAACAGGGTCATCCCCTGAGCGCACCAACCTAGCTCTGTCATACGCTTAGGACAGACTCCGCATCAGCCATCGTTGATCGAGGCTGTATTTCACAAAATTGTAAATCATTCAGTTTGGCCAACGTACAACATGCTTCCATGCACGGATCATATTTGATGAACTTCGGAAATGGTACACTTTGTATCGCTACCTGTTATTTGAATAATTATATAGTTTTAACCATTATTACATCTAACCCACGTGGACTCGGCAGGCTTCCAAGTCATCGAACGTTAGCCGATCCAGATCGGTGACAGTTGTCAAAACTTGTAACTGGCTGTCCGGTAAATCTACGATGGTGGTTGATAAATGGTATGTTAATGAAATTTCAGAAGTGTTGTTGTATCTATCTAACCTTTATTTTAACCATAAATTGCGAATTTTCGAAGCCGAATTATGCAAGACGCGTGGCCGGAGACGGAGTGCCAACCGACGTTGAAATGTCGGCTTCCACCAACTACGGCGGTCTGTGTGCGGCAGCAACGTTACGACGTAACTAAATCTAGAAATTATATTCCGCCTGGTAAATGTAATTCGGGTACCGTTAAAACTGTTTTATCATCATTGAAATGGTAATATAACATTTAGGAAAAATATGCATTTGTTTGATGATGATCAATTGAATATTATCTTCATTTGTAAAATTCAGAACTTGGTTAAGAAGTTCATAGAAGTTTAATAAAATACTATCAGATTATACGGTTTATTATGATTTTTGTGACAACATTTCTTGGCTTTGCACTGGTCGTGTTCTTGATGGTTGAGTGGCATCTTCCATGACAAACTGATGTAAAAAAAATTACAGCAGTGTTATATGTTATATATATATATGCCATATTAAACATGAACAATTTTTGCAAAATTATAAAAAATAGCAAGGAAAACAGTTGTTTTATTCCTATCATCATAATAATTATAGTTGTTATTAATAAAATCGTTCATATCAGCATCACTAAAATATTGGTATACATCATGTAACGTGTCTACTTTTAATATTCGTGATGAATATTAATGTTAATGGGCCGGAAAATAGTTGCAAATATAATTTTGCAATTTCAAAATTTGCAGATTAAATCAAATTGTGTCTTTGATCACAAGTCACTCAGATGTACATGCAACGAAACAGCAGGAACATTGTGTTATTGTCATAAAATAAGACAATTTTTTTACGTTTTTTCCGAAGCTTCGATTCCCCTTGACAACCACTCGGACAAGTTAAAATTTTGGCGGAGAAGAAGATTTCAAAACTGACGAGTAAATATTCTGGCTTACTTCTATTGCTGCCCAGGCATCTAATGAATGAACAAACATTCCCTTAATGCCTTGCCAAGTGAAACAGATATGTCAGTTATTTCATTTTTAAACTTTATTTTCAATTTAAAATGTAATTAAATCATTGTTCTTGACCTTTTCAGCATGCTAAGAGCTTTACATTTCCCGACCAGACACCAGAAGTCAAACAGGTATGTATGAGTAGAACTAAATAAACTGTAACTGTATATTATCAGACTTTAACACAGATCTATGATTTAAGTATATTGTACTAAAAACATGTACTTACTGATGATGGTGGATGGTTTAATTTACGTGACTGAGTGATTGTGCCGATTTTGTCAAGACACTTGGTGCAGAATTTATATCCGCGGCACATTTAAGAATCCGATAATGTAGTACAATGGTCAGTTTTGGTAAGGATTCATGATTGAAGATTATCATTAATTGTGTCATTATTCACAGTGTGTCACTAATAATAATAATAATCTTTATTAATAATAATCTTTATTGATACATAATGTTAAGTATAGCACAGATGTAGCAGTAATATGAAACATGTATACATTACGTATCAAATGGAACGAAGCAACACATTGCTTGTGTTCCTTATTCATGTCATATATGCAATGAAATCTATGATTCGTGTAAAAAAAAAAAAAAAAAAAAAAAAACATCTTCATAATAAACTAACAATTTATTTAATAATGCATTATACGAGTACCATAAGTCTGAACATCAGGTACATCTTAACATGACATCATTATGCGAGTACCGTAACACTGAATACCAGGTACATCTTAACATGACAACATTACACGAGTACCGTAACACTGAACACCAGGTACATCTTAACACGACAACATTATACGAGTACCTAACACTGAACACCGGGTACATCTTAACATGACAAAATTACATTAAAGCAGCATTTAGCATATGTTTGCTAGAATTAGACGCTTGGTCCTTTGTTTGAACATATTAATAGATGTACAATATTGTAAATAGTTATTTGTAATAAATGTATTCCAGATTTTAGGACCAACATAAGCCAAAGACAGTTGTCTACAATTAGTCTTGCAGTATGGTATTTTATATGTTACTTCCTGTCTTGTATTATATTTATGTGTGGATATTTGCAGGACAAATACATCATGATATATATCTATTCACAATAGGCCAAACTGATCAATTCAATACAATTCTGGGAGCCAGAGCTAATTTATTTCGGACATCTCCTTCTTCAAACAGCTCCGGTCTGGAGCCAGTGATTCTAGCAATTAGCGCAAGCGGTAAATCGCTCTGTTGATCATTGATTAGCACATGCAATAGACTGAGAGCGACAGCCCACCTAAAATATGATGCACTGGTCAAGAACAGATGCCTAGAGGTTCACTGTTGTTTCTTATTGCCTAATAGTAACACTATCAAAATACAAAAATAAGCCCCCTCACCCAACTTCTGGAACAACCCACCCAAAAAGTACACAAGTTTACCTGGGTAACTCCAGTTTACCACGTGTGTCATACTTGTAATACATGTGTTTGATTATAGTAATAATATCATTTGCATTTCCTTATCAGAGAGTTTGTGGAGGGTTTTTTCCATGAGGGCTTTTCTTCATAAATGTAATTAAGTATAGTAAACAATGTAGTTGGCACACTGTAATTGACCCCTGACTGCATCTGCACTGACACTGCAATGCAAGCAGTCAATGACCATTTGACCCTTCATTTAGTGGCTTATATATTGATTGTTTCCTGAGAACTACAGTCAGTGCCTTTGTTTTCAACTCCTGAGCATTGGTATCAATATTGTCTGATTTACTCTGGCTAGCGAAAGAATTGTCAGGTGAAAACTGAGGTGTTGTCTTACTTTTCCCAACATTGTAATTATATTTGTTTTTGTTGTTGTTTTTATTTTTGTCCCTGAAGTCCAGTGTTAAGTTGACATTCATACTGGACCTCAGTTTACAATGTAATACTCTCGAAAGTAAGTCACCAATAGTGGGTATAAATAGTCTGGGGATAAGAAATCTAAACTTCCTTGATAACATTTTCTGACCATTTCGTTTAACATTCGTTTTGCAAAAAATATACCCTGTTACAGTGCTAGTATCCACTTCAACATGCTAGATTGTGTACACATACAATTTTGTTATTTTGAAATGATAATCGAACAAATTGTTAGATTATTTTTGACCAGATACAATAATATTTTGGTGACATTTTTTTTTACATGTTTGGATACAAGTTTACAGTGATTATGGTGCATACCCTGAATTATACTTTCTCCTCAGTGTAAGATATAGTTTCATTTTATGGACAGTAATGTTATTATTATTATTACTGTGTATATATATATATACATATCAATGTATTTGTCAGAAACTGTTGGCGGCCGTGATGCGATGGCTGGAGACAAAGGCGTCCAGCAAGACATACAGTGTCTGTCTGCAGACAATCCGTATCATCAGTCGAGACAAGTCTGGACTGGACACTCTGATGACCACAGCGGTACTGGCCACACTGGTGCAACACTCTGGCCTAGGCGGCTACTCACAGGCGGAAATCATCACGAAACAGGAGGGGGATCCCAGTGGTAAGTGAAGGTTACATAATCATTGGGAGGGGTAAATACATGTTTAGTCTGGGCCTGATAGTTGATTTAGAGGACTGGTTTGGATTCGCCTGCTGCTATTTTGAAAGCTAAGCACATTTTTAGCAGACCTGCTCAAATGAACACCATCTCAATTTTTATGGGAAGCATTCAGCCATGCTGCAATTAATGCACAAAACTATTCGTAAACAACTATCCACTGTTTATAGTCAGGTATTCATTCATACCGCTGAGTGAACTGGAGCAACGTAGAGTGAACGAACTTGACCAAGGTTTAACATGGCAACACAGGATTCGAACCCAGGTTCTCTGACTTCTCTCAGTTGAGAATCCGATGCTCTAGTCACTGTGCCACTGTGCTCCACACAATATCATGCCAGGGAAAGTGCCACGGAAAGTAAAATATGTTCCAGCAGAAGGAAAAGATCCGACACATCATAAACATGGTGGTCTCACCCTTTCATTTAGTGAGGCACTGGGTCTTGTGTCCTCTGGTGGCCGCCACTGCTTCTGTGCCTGACGTCTGAGACACACCGAGGAGGAATGTTTACGACAGTAATGTTTAGCTGACAACCTGACACCAGTAGAAGCTAAATATAGCAAAAACAACTGGATCTGAACAATATGTAAACTGACATGAGAAGTTAGAAAGTGAAGGAATTGTGAGAAACACCTGAAAATGTAATTAATTGTGAACAGACTGAAATGGTCAAGACACACAGAAAAAGAATGAGGAAAGATTGCAAAATAGGGGATGGCAAACAGTTTGTATAAGAGTGTAGTTGTATGAGAAGAGGAAGACCAAAAATTAAGATGGGCACTGGGCAGGCAGTGTGAAGAGATATCCTGCAACTGCAGCAGAGAGAGGAAGAACATTGCAGGTAGGTAGGTAGGTAGAGAGTAGTATCATCCAATGGGTGGACTTGACTGGCCCTTAACCTGCAAAAGATCAAGGAGAAGAAATTAGAAACACATGTAATTTGAAATTACTCCACTGAATTGTCACTCTGACATACAGTTTGCAAGGACAGCAGCAATATGAGTCTTGGTTTGCCCCACTGAGCTACTCCTGTGGTGTGGAGTGTAGGTGTAGGATGTCTTCCTGGCGTGCTTGCATTCACTGACGATATCTAATTAATGAGTGCATCAGGGCTGCTGCCACATGAGTGGAGACTGCAGACAGGTAATTGAAGTGGTCAGTCCTAATGAAGCAGTGTTCATTTGTTTACCAGGCTGCCATAGAGCTCTGATTGGATTCCACCTTTACCTGGGAGAGGAAGGCCTGGGTATTGATGTCTCAGTGGCTCTCATGGCTCAAAGGTTCTATGGCTTGAAGCATCCATGGTTCAAAGCATTGATGGCTCGAAGCATCCATGACTCAAAGCATCCATTGCTCAAATCATCTATGGCTCACAACATTGATGGCTAAAACATCCATGGTTCAAAGCATCCATGACTCAAATATTCATGGCTCAAAGTATCCACGGCTAAAAGTATCCATGGCTCAAAGCATTGATGGTTCAAAGCACTGATTGCTCAAAACATGCATGGCTCAAAGCATCCACAGTTCAAAACATTGATGGCTCAAACTGAGTCAAAGCATTGATGGATCAAAGCATCCATGGCTCAAACATACATCGCTCAAAGGACACCAGTTCTCCATTCTGGTGTCATGCTTGTGGTATTACAGTGTTGTAATACAACAAGCATGACAGATTGACTGACCATTGGAAGATCAAAGCACATAATACGATCATGGTTTGAACTTGCTGCTGTATGCCAGTGTTTGCACCAAGTCAATTTTATGTTGCAGTGATGTTGGAGGCCCAGAAATGCCTATGTAACATCATCTTCAACAGCCCAGCAGCTCAGAGGGTCTGCAGGTAAAACACAGAACAACCTTTCTGTATGAAATATATTGTTTATGGCTCAAAGATTCCATTAGGTAGCAAGAAATAAACTTATTTTGGAGCAAATGTTGAAATACATGCGATGTTTCGACCTGTCTACAGTGTCACATGACATCAGTACATGAACAAGGTCCACTGCAGACGGTTCAAAATGTAGCATGTGTTTCAACATTTGCTCCAAAGTAAGTTTATTTCTTGCTGTCAAACCTTTGTATTTTTGACGAGTGTCTATAGTAAAACGTCATACTTATGTTGTGGGTTAACCGCAGTGCCTGTGCCTGTGCCTGAGAAACTCAACATGTTAGTCACAGTTTGGTATGTTGTGTATCACATATCTAACCAGGATTAGTGAGATTTAAAGGGGATAGTCATTCAGTCATGTAACACTCATGTTGAATAGTTTGTGTATAAAATGCTGTAGCCAGAAATGAAGTTCAAAGCATTATTCCTGAAATCCATTAAATTTCTTATAGCCTCTTTGTGGAATGCGTGTATTCACACAAAACATCATAACTTATATTACTTTGTCCAATTACAAGTATCTTTAGTACACTGGGTAATTGTGTGCTGTTTTTTCTCAAAAACTACATAATAAAAGAGCACCTTTAGAATAGTTTTTGTTTTTAAACCACAACTTTTAGAGGTAGCATATTTATTGTTCTTCCTTTTAAAGGGCTGGGCTCTTGCAAGTATATTTAACCCTCTGATGTATTGATGATGTATTGGGATGTAGCAGTCTGACTATAGTCTAAATCAGGCTAAAGCCAGGGCAGATTAAAAAAACTTAATGTTTGATGATACTTGCATGTCTTGGTGATGTAGCGGTAATGGCTGCGTCGAGGGCATCATACAGCGACTGAAGACATACAAGGACCCCACTCTAAGACACGAGATCAAGGTAGGAATAATTTACTGAGTGTAATTGGTCATTCATTAGTAAAGTGCCTTGTTCCTCTGACCGGGTTCTGCAGAGGAGAATAGGCGTAGACAAGTTACATATTAATGAAGGACGTGTGAGTGTGCGTGTGTACATGTGGCGGATTGTGTGTTATGGGTGGGGGAGCAGGTGTAGGGGTGTGTGTACATGTGGCGGATTGTGTGTTATGGGTGGGGGAGCAGGTGTAGGGGTGTGTGGACGTGTAAGCAAATGTATTATTATAATATCATTCCATCTACACATGCATTAAAGTGTAAAAACATACATACATTGAATATACAGAGCAGGCATTATATATCTCGACCACACCAAAGAGTAACAAGGGATTGTGTAAGAAATATATATTAAATCATTATTAAGACAAATGCATAAATGAATTAGTATTGTTACATACAATTTGTTTTGTATTATATACTCTAATAAAGAATGCAGGTAGTGTAGCTTATAAATAAAATTATCATTACTTAATAAATATATATAATTCATGTTGTTAAAAGCTAGGTTGGTGTTTACAGCAATTTTATCTGATCAAGGTTGTCTTTATTTAGTCAAACTATTTCATTGCACAACTTAATATATGTTATGATAAAAATGAAAATATATGAATTTATTTTTTCATAGGACATTCTGCAAAACCTTATCAGCATTTCTAAGATTGTCTGGTTGCCATGCTTACTGTCATACAAATTCATTGATTATATGAACTTCTTCTAACATGTAGGCATAACACACTGGACATTTTATCAAGACGGGATGAATAGTTTTTTGTTTGACAGTTATTAAAACTGTATGAGGAGCATATTCTGTCTATTTAGACATAGTGTAATGTCTGCATTTCCATTTTAGTTCTTTGACATGAGACTACTGTTTCTGCTCACGGCTCTCTGTGCAGACATAAGGTAGGTTTCTTCCTATAATTTCTATGTATTCCCAAAATAAATAACAATCATTGACCAAATTGGCAGATTTTTAAAAATTGAATGCCATTTCAAATTTGGGTGACATTCAGCCATGCTGCAGTTATTGTGTAAAGGTTACAGGTTCATTTATATTATACACTGTCTTGTACCCTGGTTCTCATTTATATTGCTGAATGAACTGGGGTAAACATAATTGCCCAGATTTTGAACAGCAGAAGGAAAATTTAAAGCGCGATCATCTCGAGTAAGACTCCATTGTTCTAATCGCTACGCCATGGCCACACCCTTGACTTGACTTTGTGTATCAACATTGCGTAATGACCTTCATAGGTTCACATATCTCAGAAATCCTTGACTGCCTTGCAGACCAAAGTTGCGTACTGACCTGCATGGTTTCACGTACCTCATTGAAGTCCTTGACTTGACCTTGCGGAGCGTTGCGGATGAGAATAAGTCAATGAGTGACCAGGAGGTGGAGCTGTGCTCCGAGATCCTTAAGATCCTCTTTAATCTGACGGTGACGATAGACAGAGACAACATGGATGAGGTGAGCTGAGGTCATGTGATGTCATGTGACTTCCAGTTATGATGTAAGATATAGGATTATTGGTCAAGAAGGTAGTTTTATGTCAGAACTTTTGACTGTTTCCTTATTGTTTGCTCAGATTAAGACAATGTCTGTATTCTAAGTTCCTACGGGGTGAATCTGCTAGTATTTTTGCTTGTGTAGATTCTTCAACTTTGTACTTCTTTACTACATTTACTTGATATTGTAATAGAAAGAAGAGGCATGTTTCCTATGTATATAAAACTTATGTGTGGTTGTTGTATAAGAAGCCTTAGAAAGCCACAACAGTTCAGACCATAATGTACACTTGACAAAACTGAGGAAAAGCTAAAACATGTTCACTCAATTGAAAGTAGTGCTTTTAATTTGTTGACATCTTTTAAACAATAGATAATTTACTACCAGTTTGAATAATGCAGTTTGGAATTATAATCTTGACAGATAGTTTTGATGTGTGTTTTGGATTGAATGGTATGTGATTTGAAACGTATATATACCTAACTTTGATGTCATCTGTCTCCAAACTTGAATTCTTTGGGTGGGTCAATTCATCCACCCATAACTTATGAACAAATTGACCTACACGGGTGCCACTGGTATCATTGTAAAACTGAAGTGTTGCCCTTTAGCATGGTGCTCACAACTCCATACCGCCAAAATATACCTTAAGGTTTGAACCATTGCGACATGTCACACATGTGGGGTGTGGTGGTCGAGCGGTCAGTGCCGGACTGTCGATCGGATGAACCGGGGTTCAGATCCTGGTGCCAACCGATTGGTGGTTCAGTACCAGTTTTGGCCGTTGTGTTGAAACTTGGGCAATTTCATTCATTTTACGTTGCCTGTGTGTTTTGGAAGAGAGACGCAATAAGCCGTTGCTCCCTGCTCGTTTATTTCTTACATCTTTACAACCTTTTATACATGGTTTCTGTAGGAGGAAGAAGCTCACTTCCTACGTCTTGTCAGCGTGCTGCATGAGCTGCTTGTATGTGACGTTGCATCCAAGGACAAGCGCGAAGAACTACACAGGTACGCACATACCAGGCCTATAGCCAGCTTTTCACAATGGGCACTTCACATTTTCCCAATACAGACTGCAGGGGATGCCACAAGTTTGTGTGGGGTTACATTTTTTCACACTGCAGAGGGCACCACATGTTAATGTGGGCGCTTATAATGCAGAGGGTTAGGTTTCTAGCTGGAAGGACAATAAAATGGTTGTGAGGTTGATGAACTGTGTGGTTTCATCTTAAATTCTTTCATCTTACATTGTATATTCAGACACCACATAAGCATCGCCAACAAGCCCATAGTGAGGTTTTTTGGGGGTGCATTTTTAGACGAAGTGGGACTCATGTGGTTCAAGGAGATTTGTCCCAATTTGTTACTGAGTAAGCCTTATTTACACCCAATTTTATTAATAGAAGCCAACGTGTAGTGATAGTATATTATGAATATAACTGACTTATTTTAATTGAAACCCTTCGCCTTGTGTGCAGTTGTTTTGAATACATTCATAGTAATATAATAAATGAGGCACCAAAGAGTGTGGGTGTGTCCAAGTTATTTTTAGAATAAACACTTAAAATTTTGTGATGTCCACTGTCTGGTTTTCAGTCACTAAATTATATTGATCTGATCTGCAGTGCAAAAGTTCCATAATTTATCAAACACAGAATTCAGTTAGTAATTTAATTTGTGTCAAGGCAGATGAATTTGTCTATGCTGGCATTTGTTGCTAGACAACCCTGCCAAAAACAGCACTTGTTCACCCCACAGCCCATCACTAAATGCTGACGCAACAGCAACAAAAGGCAGTGGTAATGTTCCATTTGCACATACCTAATTACAGAGACCCGCACTCTGTTTTAGAATATACTAGCCAAATTACATGCTGTTGCCCTTGAAAATGACCCCCTGAGATCCTCATGGCCCTGGACAAATTTTGGAAAAATCTAAATCTACACACCACCTCAATGGGCCTGATAGAACAGATACAAAATTTCAGCCCCATACATGCAAAACTGATGGACGTATGGGTAGACAGACAAACAAACAGACAGACAGAGAACTGTATTGTTTTATGATATATAAATGTATATCCTCCTCCTATGTTGGTTTCAAATACTGACCTCTCCCTCCATGTGTAGCCACACCGTGAACCTGCTGACCAACATGCCCCGAGAGAGCTACGAGGAGCTTTTGACGCCCCTCAATGAGGGCGCTGTGGGGGGTGCGGAGAACAAGGACGTCGAGTTTGACGGCAAGAACATGGAGGCCATTATCACCCTGATGGACTTCCTGGATAAACGCCTTGATGTGGTGAGAAACTGTTATTACTATTATTATATTATCATTAAATTTAATTATTTTATTAAATTAGATTAGTTTATTATTAAATTTTATTATTATAATATTATTATTATATTGTATTATTGCACGTATTCATGTGGTGAGAAACAATTCCCACTGGTTGTGTGGTTAAAACATATTTACTGCAAAGCGCAGCAAAAATCAGCAACTTTTAAAAAGTTATCTTGCTATGTGTTATATTATCTTACCAAGTTTTATATTGTGTGCTTATAAACCTTATGAAAAAAATGCACCATTATAATGATAATGAAACACTAACGAAGTTGTAAACAAGAATGCCTTCGAACATTTTGTTTGTTTACATACATCTTATCTGCATATATAAAATATGTGGATTTCTAATTTCCTATTGTCACATGGAAATGCACGAGATCTACTTTGTTTACTAATCATATTAGATTTAAAAGAGTATAATTAGTAATTTATCAGAAATTGTAAGCATCTGATTGTTTACTGATATACAGTGGAAGTTGTTTCAATAATTAGATTTTATTCTGATGTGAAGTCTTGACATGTCGAGCATCATTATATTGTTTTCATCACTATACGTAAAAGTCACTGAATTTGAATGAAAAGATGAGTTTTTGACACTTTGGTGCCTTCACATTAACAAAATGCCTTTCTGTGCTGAATGCACATATCTGGAATGGCTGATCATATAATCCATGCTACATACAACTCTATTTATTTGGGACTGTCCCTGTTTCAGCCAAAACAGAGCATGAAGGAAGGACTTGCGCCAATCCTCCACTGTCTGTGTGAAATCTGTCGTGCCAACCGATCCATCCGCAAGTTCTGTAGGATGAAGGTAAGATACACGGTTTTATCCTTAAGAAATTTGATAGAGAAATTAACTATCAAACTACGTCTAAGCTAAAAAGTTGGTGGTCAGCGGGACCTTTATTTTTGTAATAAAGTTGGCTATCCCACTCAAATGTTGGTGATCTACACATTAACATAACTTGCAAACAATATTTGTTTTTAGTTTTGAAATTACAAATTTTGATACACGTCACAAAGATGACAGTTATGAGGGCTTGCACTTTTAGAGAATTGCCGGCCTGACAGAAAACTTGAGTGTCGGGCCTCCGTATCAACAGTAATCTCAACCTCTGCTGAAATACAGATTTTTTCTTCCTGAAATTTAACCATGTCTCTCCAATAGCCCGGTCCATTTTATTATATTTCCCCTTTTGACATCTCCATCTATTGCGATCCTCCGCCATTCTCTCCTAATCTCCGCAGGTCAGACTCCCGGGTCTCACATAACACATCGTAATTTTGTTCTTTATCTTTTCTTTTGGCCATGCTCTCCTATTTTTTAGCCCTCTGTCACTTTTTCTCTCATATATACTTGTGTTATTTACTGTATGGTTTTTATTGCCAGGTTCTTCCGTACCTCGGAGGTGATGATGTTATGCGACTTCCTGAAGAAGGCCCCACCATCAGGAACAAGTAAGATGGGACAGGTTCAGACTCTCTGAGATACTGTAGTGAAAATGACTGATCCAGATACCATCTTCTTGTTGTAGCAATGATACACATTTTGTTTGACAAAGTTGTGGTCTTTCAAGTGTAGCCATTTTAGGAATGACCCTTTTATTTTCTGACCATTGTGATAGCTGTGTGGTTTGCTGTAAATTGTCATATTCCACTAATAACAACATCATCATCTGACCATCAGACAGTTAAATCTTCATTGATCTGATGAATTCTGATGTTAAACACCAACTGTCTGTTACCTTTGCTGGTAGCGTTAAAATTAAACTCTGTAAAATGGAATTTTTATCATTAGTAAAAATATAGGCAGGGTCGATTAAATATACTAATACTTGATGATTATCTGTATACATAAATTAATTGTATCTCGATTAATATGAAACAAACAACATTTTATGACAGAAACAAAGTTTGGAAACTTCCAGCAGCCAGTGTTAGTCAGTTGCAGATGTTGATGAAACCAGAATATTCCACTACTTCACTGTTAATTTGCAAACCTTTAAACGAACATGTTTACTGTGCTGTGTTTCAGAGTTTGCAAGCTGTTTACGTGTTTAGTTCCCGAAGTGAAGGATCTGGCTGCAGACTTCCTGTTTGTACTCTGTAAAGAAAGCGGTCAGTGTCCTATAATCATCATTCTCATTATTCTTGCACATATGGCTACCTCGCTACTCTGGTCACTGGCCCAAACTGATGGTGTCCTTATTAGAGAGGTTCCACTGTAATTGCTACTGTTGTACCTTAGCTCTCTGGCGTATCCATCCATTTGTTGACTGCTGAATACTGCCTATAGATTTTGCAATTGACCAACCTGTTTGTCTTGATGTGCCTCTGAGCTTGGTTTCCGATGATTTAGGTGCAAAAGAAGTTAGGTTATTATTGTTATAATAACATCTTGTTGTTCTTGCAGTGGCGCGGTTTGTCAAGTACACAGGCTACGGTAACGCTGCAGGGCTGTTGGCTCAGCGGGGCTTGCTGTGCGGTGGGCGTGGTGCTGATTACTCAAGTGAATCTGACGATTCAGAGACAGAGGAATACTCACAGCTGAGAGACAGGTACAGGGGGACATTGTCGGGGTGTTGTAGACAGTCACAAGAAGATTAATAAAACCTCGAACCACCCCTTTAAATTGGAATACTGTACACCATCCCTGTCTTAGACAGTTACTTACATAATTTTTTTAATAGATTCAATAGAAATTTGCTCGTAGATATTATTTTGTTGTTTTTGTAAATATGCACTAGGTTAAACAATGTCAGATGCAATGTTGTGACAGTGCACTTTCCACTAACTAAACACTGTATTCTCAGTACATTTACAATATGAAATTGCTGCTTATCTAATTTCCATGCAGAATTGTGTTACTGTAGGATGGATAAGCTGAGCACATGAGTTAAGTTCCACAGAAGACTGTCACTTACTGCTTTGCCCTTTTGAATGTCTTACGACAGCATAATAGGACCATATTAGGAACATACACAGCAATGTTGTGTCAAGGTAATTTATGAAATAAAAACTTGATCCACTAAAGTGGCATCTTTCTATTGCTGACTAAAAGTTTTATGTAAAACTAGCTTAAATAAGTTAGTAAATTAGAATGTAACATCAAATCGAAATAAAAATATAAATTGATGTATGGAAGACAGCATGCCACATGGATGCAAATTAAACTGTATTTTTATGATAAACTCCAATTTAGTGGAGTACAGTAGAGCGGCAGACTGTTGACTGAGGGGTCTGGAGCTCGAATCCTACTACTGACCGTTGTTTCGAAACTTGGGCAATTTTGTCCACCGCCTGTGTCTTTCAGAAGAGACATTGTAACTCATTGGTCCCTTCTATCTGGTGTCTATGCCAGGGGAAGTAAGAGATTCCACACAGGGGGTAAATGTGTAACTTGTAGTGGACTCATTAACTCCAGAGAAGGACATTCTGAAGCAAACCGTCAGCAAAAATGTACTAGTAGGACTTTGCTGAGTAATTATCCAGATCCATAATTTCCTAATCTAGTAAGGGGGTGAGTGAAGGAGGCTGGTGGTGATTGCTGTGGTATGTTGCAGCGTTAACCTCATCACAGGGAGGTGGGAGTTGGAGCGACCTGACCCAATGGCGGAGATGTCTGATGAGCAGAAAGAATATGAGGCGATGAAACTAGTCAACAAACTGGACAAGTTACAGAGGTGAGCCTACCTGAAGTAGGTCTTTCTGCCATCTGCCCCTCCCTCTACCTTGACTTCACACACGTCCCTCTCTCTTCCCTTTCTCCACCCAACCCTCTATCACTGCCTCCTCCCCTACTTCTCTTGCGTCCCTACCATTCCCTCCCCTCTCTCCTCCCCTTCCCCTTATTCTTTTTTCTCCCTCCCCTCTCCCATCTCTCTCCTCTCCCCCTCCTTTCTCTCCCACACTCCTATTTCTCTCCTCTCCCTTTCCATTCTCTCCCAGTGCTCACACCTTCCTAAGTAGGTATCATATTGTAGTTTTAAATTCTCTATCTTCTGAAACTTTAAGTAAAGCTTTTAAGACAAAGCAATCTCTGCAGAAATGTTTACCTTTTATACTGGTTTGATGCTGTTACATTTACAACAATGTACTGTGTTTGGGATTTCACTTGAATGACATTGACAACTAGACACTATTACTAGTAGGGCAGGCATCAAACTTCATGTTGGCATCATTATTTGATTTGCTTGTAGGGCAAAAATATGTATAAAACAAACTTAAAATAAATATCTCAGAAGGGCGGGTTTCACATTGATAAAAAATGTCGCACTCTTGATAAGCCGAAGTCATCTTAGTCTGCATGCCATGTGGGGTTATACATGACAATCTTGTTAAATGATACACACTCCATACTTTCAAAAAATTTACATACTTCAATTTTATTCATGGATCAAATGTGCCAAAATCAAGTACATGTAGTTAAATCCATCATGCAATTTTTGACGGACACAGTAGTTCCTCTCTTCAGCGGACCCATCTGTATCCAAGCATAAGTGTCCCGACATGGCAGGTGTCCGCTCACCGGAGTGACAGCTAGGCATCTTGGTGCCAAAGTTCAGACCAGTACAACCGGCACATAATAAAGATGTGGCATTGTGTCA
This sequence comes from Paraescarpia echinospica, assembly GCA_020002185.1. Classification (NCBI taxonomy): domain Eukaryota; kingdom Metazoa; phylum Annelida; class Polychaeta; order Sabellida; family Siboglinidae; genus Paraescarpia; species Paraescarpia echinospica. Next base: position 23,131,727 of record CM034536.1, on the reverse strand, counting down.
ACGCATTAAGTGATAGGAATTAAGCACTGTATATATATGTTTATTACTACTGTGATGTATTAAAAAATAAACAGTTAGTCATGAAGTCATATCGCCCGCCCAGCATCGTCCGCCCGACTCCCTCTGTCAATCTGAGATTTTCCTCAACCACGTCCGTGCACTGGTCACTCACTCACTGCCACTAGCCTATGCAATGGTATCGGCCCGGCGTTGCAGTAGAATTTGCTGCGCGTATGGCGGCATTCAACCAAAAATGTCGAACAAAACATCTCCGTTACAACATTTCATACATTGGTATTCTCGAACGATTTAGATATTCTGTAGCTAAAATACTTCGTAAGTAATTCGCAAGTTGACGATTTTGGCTGCCCCCTACCGACTAAAATAATAACCTGGAAATTATCAACCAAATATTTAAATCAGTTGCTACATGCAGCGTGAACGTTAATTAAATATTAAAAACGGTAACGGGTACAATCGTTAATTGTCTCACTTCATTTTTCATCCAATTTCGAAACATTCATTAATGCGCAAATTGTGCGTCAGTTGATAATGCATTCCACCGTTTCATACGCTGGTAAACAGTTAATCTTTTCAAGGCACTGGTATTATTTGCCGTTTGGCATAGCGCAGCATAATTTGATGATGCTTGTTTATTATTTCACCTCAGTTTAGGCTTAATGTTGGACTACATTGAAAACAATTCAGGTGAACCTTTTATACATGGTATTTGTGAATCTTAATTGCAATTTACAAGATGAAAAGGCGATGCCAAGCCAAAGCCCTGACTGGGGCTGGAGGCGCCAACAGGGAAGCCATCATGGTATTGCAGATGGCAAATGTGATTGATAACAGCACAAAATTAACAATACCTTCCTCCACATTCACTCTGCCTAAAGTTTACATACCGTAATCAAAGGAACTCTAAGTAGTTTGGACAAACACAATGATTACAGCAAGGAAGACAAGCTTGTTGTTACGGGTACACGTGTATTTGGTGTTACCATTGACATACACCGAGCTGTATGTCCGCCATTTTCTAAACAAATTATTAATGAATACTGTCCGTCTTAGGAGGGACATATAACCAAAATATCCTGTCCACTGTCCACGTACACGAGGTGTCCCCTCATCAGAGGGACATTAACATGGCAGAACGGTCTGTACATTGACAAACTGTCCCGACATAGCAGGTGTCCCTTCTTCAGAGGGTCTGCTGAAGAGAGGTACTACTGTATTCTCAAAACCATTTTTTCTAGAATTTTAGTATTTGGAAAAAGGATATGTCTTGAAGGGAATCATTATGCTATCCAAATGAGGTTTTGAAAGTTGCATTCTTCACTGCGAAATGGTCAGACAATTTTTTTAATCATCAAAAATTTGAAAGATAAATCAGTAGTTGTTGCCAAAAACTTTTTTTTTGTAGTTTACAAAGAAATAAAAAAGAATCTAAACCAGCAGTTTTTAATGATCGATGCACAATAGAATGTATACTGAACATGGAATTGCAAGTTCTATAAAGAAAGGCATTGTTCCTAAATTGACCAATATATGCTCAAAATGATGGACATTTTGTTTGTTACCATGGAAACGGAGGGGTCTGGCTGACAAAATTTCAATACATTTTTAATCTGTAAAACCCATTCTATACCTTAGGCAGAAGACTGGTCTTAAATCTGATTAAACATAATTGTGCTTGTAGGGCGGGAATTGTGCAGCCAAGTCGAGTGGGGGAGGACGGCAAGCCACACCCAGTGGAACATATCCTTGAGCTAGTGGAGGGAAGTGGGCCTGCAGAGCCCCCAGGGGCTACAGGGAGTACGAAGAACGACTAATGCTAGCTTTGGTGTTATTGTCATCTTGAGCAAGCATGGATGCTCGCTCTCCTGTCAAACGTAAAATCGTAAACCAGATGTCACAGCCGCATCCTAATACTGCCATGTGAGTGGAGACAGTCAAGCATCCTGTTGGTTTTAAAATGATGTAAGTGTTTGTAGTGACACTTATTTTGTGTTACTGACATGTTTACAGTAATGCTGCCAATTGGTATTAAAGATGTGTAAATGTTTACAGTTACTCTGCTATTTTGTATTACGCGTGTGTATAGTTAACTGCCATGTGGTGTTACTGATATGTAATTGGCAGTTTCACAATGGAATATTGTCGCATACATACATTTCAGTTGCTTGAATAAAAAACTGCCAGTAAATGATTACAGTTGTCTTCTTGCTGGTTGGTGGTGTACTTAAAACATGTAAAAGATTACAACATCTTGATTGGTTGAATACATCAGTGCTTGTTTACAGTTTTACGGTTGGCTGGCTCAACTGACATGTGCGTATTTACAGTTTAACAGTTGGTTATGTAAATATTTACATAATCATCATTGGTTGTTGTTACTGGCACCCATAACCTGTTGGTTTGTTGGTTACTGACATGAGTTTATAGTTTCATGGTTGGTTGGTTTCACTTACATGTAAGGGTACGACTGAAAGATCTGTATTTCTGAATCTATGTCTGTGACTGATACAGCTTTACAAATTGTGGCTTTTAGATTGATGTCATGGAAAGGAATATAACTGGTTGGTTGGTTAACTGTGCCAAGATAGTTTACTGTTTCCCTGCCGGTGAAACTTATAGACATACAAATACATATAAACACACTACTGGCGTTGTATACACGCCAAACATGATGAATTGGCAGCTCTGAAAATGAATATTTGTTTATTGTGTGGTCCTGAAGGTAACAGTCGCACAGCTGTTAGAATTCATTGGGAGTCCACTAGCTAGAATGTGTGATGTCACTATGGCAGAACTGTGTACTACACAGTCAAACTCACCAGAAGCTAGAATGTGTAATGTCAGTATGAAATAACTTTGTACCACACTGTGGCATGGACAAGTGTGTGGCGTCAGCTTCTGCTGCCTGAAATGGGATGTATAATTACACCAAACCAAGTTAGAAGAACTATTAGTATCTCTCCATTGGGTAGATATGTGCACGTTTCGTTTAACGTACCGCAAATTTCCCAAAAGTTTGAAGGTCATAGAAGACCAGAGCCTGGTGCACAAGAAGTTTATCTGTATCCAGAACAGTACTGGTTAAGATCATCCTAATCAGTGAACATGATGTCCGTTGAGTGGACATTGAGATTGTATGAGTGTAGCATTGCCAGTGGACCAGTGAATGCATGTGTCCTGTTCATATTCTACGTGTATTTTATGTTGTTTTGCATGCACACCTGGGTGCTGTCTCTCGCAAGTGGTCCAAAGGACTCGGCCAGTCGTAGGAAATACAGTCATGACAACATGGTAACGATGACATTGTCTTGTCACTCATGTTGACGATACCCAGATATACTGTCAAGGACATAGTATTTTTGTTATTGATGAACAATTTTTGTCCTTCCATCATCTCTTCCCAACATCTGATTGTCTTGTAAATAAAAATTATGAATAACAATAATGCTTCTGACATTGTTGACACATTCCTGAATCCAAAATACAAATACTTCTCTTGTATCAGTACAATTCTTATTTTAATTAAACTTCCTTCGGAGTAGAACTATTTAAGTTTAAACATAGGATAAGTTAAGACACTGTTCTTCAAGCTAGTAATCTTAGTTGTGTTGTATTGTTTTAAGTACGATGCATTTAGAAGACACCATCTGCTACTGTTATCGATGTTATGTGAGGACATACCTATAAACATGGATTAGCACCTATATTTTCACGTGGGGAAGATAATTCTCCTGGAGTATATTATGAAGAGCATGTATGTGTTGTAAATGTATTTATATTTATTTATTTTGCTACTCGTTAGGGTGATGATGATTAAATAGATTGGCATCCTGGAATTCCAAACAAAGGTTGCAGGTGCAAGTAAACCAACTCTAGATTTCTGTTGTATGACATATTTGCTTAAAGTTGATATTTGTCTGCTCTGTTCCGTATGGCACTTGGTAGCCTATTAACATATTGAGTTTTAAATATAAAGTGTTCTTTAATCATGGCACTGGGAACAAAGGAAATTTACCAGGAGTTTTCAAAAATATTGCCTTTGTTGGCATGGGAGGTCTATTTCGGGAGATTCCTTATTATAGCACCTGACTGCGTTGCTGTGTCCTGAGTGTAAATACAAATTTTTCTACTAGTTATTTGCATTCTTCTGGAAATATGCAAGTGATCGAAGTTAAATGAATAAAATATATCAGTCTACGATAGGCAGCCTTTGTCGTTTGTTCTAACGTGTATATGCAGACGTGTGTGGTATCTGAGATGTCATGTTCATTCCGATCACACGATGGCGCCACTGTCGCGGCGTCTCCGAAGCTTTGTTGATTTTTTTATGTCAGACAACCAAATTTGTTGATTACGCACTGTTTGGATTTTGCCAGGTCCTCGAACGGTACATTATAAACGTTTGTATACATTTGATCTTCAATTTAACAAGCCTAGTTGAGACAAACCGTTTCTATATACAGGTTAATTTTAAACACTAGGCGTTAAAACTTATTTTGAAAAAAATAATCCCCCATCACCGACGGCGAGGAACAATGATAAAATCTTCATAATTTGTTTTCGATAAAATCGCCATTAAATAAAAATGACTGACGTTCGCGCCAAATCAACCAGATGTCGTCTGTTCGCGCAGTGTATTCATTGTTCATCAACACGCACCTGCGCTAATAAAAAAAATGTCTTGCGCTGCCTGACTGACGTTCTTCTAGATACAGGTCTAGTTTGGTATTCACTTAATATTTTGCGTCGCAAAAAGTCGCCAAAATACGATTTTTCGCTTTTGCAAAATACATCATTCATTACGCATGCATTTTCCACACTACAGGATCTCGTGTCCATTGCATCCTAGCTTTAACCACACCTTCCTCCCCTACGGCATCCTCCGATCTTATTTACGGCCTTTCTCTAGCCTCGTTCATATTACAGTATGTCTGCGAAGGTTGCTTTGACTGAAGACTACTTCTTTTCAAGTGTCGGAACCAATGGGCTTATGGACTTCATCCATAATCAATGTTAATTAAACAAAATTATGATGACGCATCTACGTTTGTCAAAACCTTGACAATTTTACATCCGTGAATGCATACACGAGTGAATTATGTAAATCACATGGACTTTCGTTTCCTGCAGTGTGTAGACAGAGTCGACATTCATTTGCTTTAATTCAATTAATTAATTAATTAAAAGAGAAACAGGTGTTCATTAAAACTCAACTGCAAAGCAGTATCCAAACATAAGCGGGTAGAATTATATGCAGGCCTACTCCGTAGCGGATAAATAAAACAAAAACGGCCGTAGTAAATTGTAGGGCCAGGCAGTTCAACAATATCTGCACGAGCACTTACAACAGAGAATTGTCTAAAAGACACAACATTTCCACATGAATCCACCATTAAGGGCTAATTTATTTTGAATAATGTCTGTTGACAAGCTTATGACAGGCATCGCATTACAGGTAACTCCCACCCAATTACCTGCTGTCTGAGGCGCCCTCTGTCGTGCGGCGGTATTGATCAAACACGCCGGCAACCTCGTTTCCATGCAAGCATAAACAACGCAAAACCTATTACCTGTTCGGCAAACGGGGCCTCGCAGAACGCGTTCTCTTTGAGAGACAATCTCCACGTAATGGCAGCCGCTTCGTGTGACGCTATCGACGAGCTGAGCGCGTATGTTCGCTAGTTCGACGGTCTGGAAAGCGAAACGTGGATGATTCATGACACCTGTCAACACGTTGCGACGGTGACTTGCCCAGACACAGCGATGTCGACAAACGGAAACTGTCAACCCACCGCTTACACCGTCGGCCGTGTTCGCGGAGAATGACGGCGTTCGGAGGAACCGTGGCCCCGTGGAGCTTGGGCGCGGGGACATCGTGCGTCGCTGGTGTTTGTCTTCTGCTTGCGTTCATGGTAATTGTACCTCGTAGCGAGTCGTCAGTGCTCGGTTCTTATAGTGTTGCAGACGATGCTTTGTTGTCAACGATTCCAACTTATACAGGTGAGTTCGGTTTATATATATTGACATTATTTGTCTATTTTAAACTGTTTGTGGTCATAGCTTAGGTGCAATGGAAGGTCTCCAGCATTGGTTTGGCTTTTAGCAACGTAGTCTTACACCGTGAAAGACAGATATCTGCAAAGGTCGAACCGCTAAGAATGCCACAATGCCAAAAACCCATGCAAATTAAAAGCACAATTCCCAGAATTATGTCTGCCAACACGATAAGACTATGCATTATTTTCAGATAAAGGCGGAGTGGGCGATTAAATTACAAGCGTTGATGGATGCATGATTCAAGCCAATACATATAATGACAATCAAAGCGGCTTCGTGGAGATACACTATACAGTTCCTGTCACGCCAGTTCAACACACGCAGATAACGGTTATAGATCAATGGGATTACTATTGCGCCAGCTGTGTTTAATGATACCGACTGAACGCATTGTCATGCTAACCCGTCGCCACACCTTTGCCTAGCTCTCAATGCAATGATTAACATAGTGCTGTTTGCATATGGGAACTATTATGATGTTTGCCTGAACATAACGCTATTAATGGCATGACATACGTACTTAGGTTGGAAGCGTGCTACAAAGGAGAACTCTTGAATACATAGGCCCTTAGCCCTATAAGATTATAATCGTGTGAACATTTGTGGCATGACATTGTTATAATGTTGGAATGCTCTCTCATAAACTGTAATTCACTTGAGGTCACTTCTCACTTGCCCCCCGTCTTTAGGCAGACTTGGTCTACTGATTACATGCACAGACGTGCGTGTGTGTGTGTGTGTGTGTGTGTGTGTGTGTGTGTGTGTGTGGTGCGCGCGCGTGTTTGATGTGTGTGTGTGGTGACATAAATACACAAACACGCACATTTATGCATATATGAATGTGTCTACAACGTGTTAACGTTTAATATAGCCAAGTACTCTAGTATTACCTATTTACTTGATATACCAGAACAGCTAATACATATTTACTCCATATTTACTATATAAATCTTAACAGTGTCTATTTATTTGACATACACGAGCAGTGCACATTTACTTGACATACATGAACAGTGCCAACTTGACATACTAGAACAGTGCATGTTTACTTGACATGCATGAACAGTGCCTATTTACTTGACATACATGAACAGTGCCTATTTACTTGACCTACATGAACAGTGCCTACATACGTGACATACACAAACAGTGCCTATTTTATTGACATATATGAACAGTGCTTATTTAGTTGATATGTCTGGGAAATGTGTATTTAGATGACACTCCCAAAATTAAGATTTGCTTCACATATTTGGGCAATACATAATTTACAATTACGCGCATTTTTATGTTACATTCTTGACAATATTATTATCTGAACAACGCAAATACATTATAACCAGTGCCTATTTATTTTGCATATATAATCAGTATACATTTGCTTGATATATCCAAGCAATTTGGAATTATGTTCGGATTTACATTCATAGACAATGTCTAGTTACGTCCTTTGCAGTGCAAATTGACTTCACTTGCCAGAGCAGTTCATGTTCAGTTGAAATATGTAAGCAGTGCATACTTACATGTACTTTACCTCCCAATTAGGTTATGATGGGTTGAATTAAGTGGCCAGTGCATGATGACATCACTTGGTAGAAGATTACTCATTCGACACGCATGGCGTGTTTGGGAAGTCAAGCGTGGCTAACTTGCGTGCAGTGTTTTAACGTGATGGTTCACGCCAGAGAAAGAGAAAACAGCACGGTCCAGCTTCAGTTATCAATCGTTTCTTCTCCTTCCCCTTGCTCCCATGCGGGGTGAGGTTTATGTCACTTGGCGGTCCATTCTGCCATCAGCACAATATGTCCATCTTTCGCGATCTTCCACTCTCAGCCATTCATCTCTAACCTTTCGAAATCTCGCTTTACACTCTTCTGTTATTCATGCAATAGTTTATCGGTCTTTCCTCAACCATTCTCTGCACATATCCAGCCCATCGCAGTCTGCTCCAATCTACAGTGATTTCCAGGTATTTCTTCATTTCGATCTCTACTCTTAATTAGTTCTTTATCATCCTTTTCCTATCTTCTCGTGTAACTTTAAATATCCTTCTGACCTAGTTGGTTTCTGCTACCTGTAGTTTCTCCTCCTATCTGTCTGTCACTGCTGATGTCCCTAACTCATGCATGCAGGCGCCGCGCAGGCTTCCAACACGTTTTGTTGTTTTTTCAATTTGCTGTCCCATAATTATGATGCCTTCCACCATTCTATAGTAGCATATACATTTTATCAAATGAGAGACCTTCTGTACTATATACTTATTTTCTTCGAAGAATACTGATCACTCCGTACCATGGTGTCACCTGGCTTGGTTATTAATCATTAGGTTGTCTCAACTCGGCAATCGTGAATGCCTTCTTTTTTCTATCTTCCCGTTTGATTAACGATCGTCAGAACCGACTAGCGCGAGGACGAACAACCTAGCTTATTGCTTCCGGAATAGCTGTTGTAGAAGTTTCCCGTTTTTACATACAAGTGTATTTGAATCAACTGGTGCTTTTGCGTTAACGCCTGCATTTATATGGTACTTGTTTGATATAGGCCTAATGAGATTGTGGATTGCCGCTTTGCGGTATACTGTTCTAGAACTTATACAAGCAACACTTCCTGTCCTAGTAGCTTTATTTGGAATATTAATCATCATTTACTGGCAAATATGTCACACGTGTTTTACTGTAGACGGTAATTGTTTCACGGAGATTGATTAACGTCACAGCACTGGATGGCTTTTAACTGACTGCTTACTTAGCTGTTTGTGAGTAAAGAATGGCAAGTTAAATGTTCTGAATAACGTTCTACGTCTGTGTTATTTTGACCTTTTGTGACCCAATGACCTGGACACGTTTCGAAAAAGTTACCTAATCTGGGCGGTCTCCCTTACTGCTTCAATAATGAATGCAGTTCACAGGACGAAACCTAGCATAACGTATGCACAAACACGAGTTAACAAGTTAACACCCCGCGTTGAGAAGATGAATCGACAAATTAAACATTTAGCACGTGATGTGTGCTGTTGAAACCCGTCGGGTTGCATTATTTAGGATAATAAGGTCCTTGGGATTGAGTCTAATCACACAGGATGCCTACGAAATGGCCCATGACAGGTCGGCTTCCTTCACGTTGAGTTTCTCCTTCGCGAGACTGATGACGGCAACGGTGCTTCATTAACTGACCCGCCATCAGTTAGCGTGGCATCGCGCAATATTCCGCGGTATAATCGCCCGATAGTGTGACACACTGAACTAATTACAACAGATGTTTGTTCGAACACACAGCTCTATGCATAATTAACGTGTGTAATTAAACGAAAGGTTCTTTGTTAACATTTGGATTTTATTAATCAGACACCCATAACAATGCTGAAGGCTGTTGATATCATTTCCCCTTTCTTTGATGTAACAATGATTAGTTTATACTTAAAACTTATCATGTTATATACACGCATGGTATATATATATATATATATATATATACATATACATGCTCACTACACACAGCAATTATAACATTGTTCAGTCAGCATGCACGGTCTTAGGACATTTTATTCTTGCAAGCTCTGCCTCAAGTTGAGGAGTCTTTCAATATCCACGCAAAATAAATCTTTAAAGATTCTTAATGTGTGACATTACTTAAGTTCGATACTTTCGTGCTGCCACGTGATTGTCCTAGTTCACTATCCACCTCGCCAATCACTTCACAAGCAAACCGATTAATAAATTAACCCCAAAGAAACCATCACCGTCGCATCAAAAATGCAGCCACAATATGCACATGAAACGCGAATTCTCAGTCCATCAATTATTGATGTATAATTAATTAAAAGTGCAGCTTGAAAGATCAGACACCTGTGCTTTGTATGAAAGGTGGATAATTGGCCGCCCAGTAAGCAGCACGGGAGCTTTTCTTGAGGATTGTACAGTTATCGTTGACCCTGTGTCTTCCATGCAGTCATGCTACACGCACTGAAACCTTGGAACTGTGTACCTTCCTAGGTACCCCGTATATATGTGTGTGCGTGCGTGCATGCGTGTGCGTGTGCGTGTGGGTGTGGTGTGTGTGTGTGGTGTGTGTGTGTGGTGTGTGTGTGTGTGTGTGTGTGTGTGTGTGTGTGTGTGTGTGTGTGTGTGTGTGTGTGTGTGTGTGTGTGTGTGTGTGTGTGTGTGTGTGTGTGTTACTGGAACCTGGTTGTTGTGTATGTACTACTTTATGCAGCTTATTGTGTGAAACTGTGACTTGGTGTTTATCTGTTTATTTCCCATCTGCCTATCAATTCCTGTCCAATTAGTCGACCGTTCATTTAAGTTTTTATCTCGTATTCTCGTTTCTTCATTCAGTTGTTCCCGTGCACTTTTCGTCCTTACGCCCGTCCGTCCACCTGTCTGTTCGTATTTCACTACATGATGAGAACATTCAGTTGAACAGCCGCGCGAACATGCACCTATTATTTTATTATTGCATATAATATCTACTATTACTCAAGCAAATGTCTGTGTTATTTTAATAATGAAGGTGTTAGTGTCATATTACTTGCATTCTGCTGGTCTTATCCAATCATTGTGCAAACGGTACCCGTCGTAAAGTTATATTTCTTCTCTGTTTCAGGGTCTGCAGATATTCAGCCATCTGCTACAGGCCGATGGGCAACCAGTCGTTCACCTGGCTCAGACAGCGAGGATTCTCCCGTTGTCTCTAACCTTCTCCTTGTTACACTATCAACTTCTCACGTCACATCTGTCGTTCAATCTGCCCCTGTCCTGATCAATGGTTCAACGTCCGGACAGCCTGCAAGTTCAATTACTGGAAGTGACGCTAAGCCGTCACATTCTACCGGTGGATACCCGTCATTGTTTCCACCAATTTTAGAGTCTTCATATCAGCCGTCAGATTCAAGCACACGTCCTCTGGAGTATAGCACTGCCTCTCTTGACCTAGCAACGCCTCAGGTATCAACAGTCGGGACTAGTGTTACGGTACCACACGTGCCACCGAGTCAGACTGTAGATGTGCCACAAACAGAGCTATCATATGTGGTATCCACGGCAACCACTGTCGGTTGGATGGTTTCTTCTACGTTCATATCTGGTGTCACGGAACCAATCATCCAAGCTGCCAACACCAGTGATGTCAGAGTCTTTCCAAAAGATCTGCAAACGCAGATCCATAGTAGTTTTGTAGATGGAAAGCTACTGTCTCCTCAGAGTAGCGTCAGTCTGAGTAGCTTCACTGTGGTTATTAACAGCAGGCTGGAGGTTGATATTACGGCAGGATCACAAACAACTGACTTTGCCCACATGCAAATGACATCATCTGTTGTCGACATGCAGTTTCTGTCCCTCTCTGACATCGTGATGTCTCCGTCTGCAGTTACGTCTGATGTCAGATCCTCTAGTACACAGGCTTCGTTGTCCTTTGCCGGCAATGCACCCCACAGTTACACTCTCGGCTCACATACAACTTCTTTTGACACATACCAGTCTTCTGAACTATACGTCTATTCAACCCAACGTGACACAGTCACGTATAGCACATCTGAAGCGTTCTCGGTTGGTCACGGCGAAACAGCTACACCGATTCCTGGAATGACACCGACGTTGTCGTCACTCATTCATCCCTACACAGTTACTTCGGTGATTACTCCAGTCCCGACTATTATGTCTCCAGGAACAATATCAGTTGTAAATGCAACGGATCATAAAACGTCGGAACAAACGGCGGTTTCTTCCGCTGCTGTCAGCGGGATGGCAGAGTTTTTCATCACATTGACATTTGCATCAACAGGCGAATCCACAGACCGTGGAATAACAGGAACGTCGCCTCTTGCGTCACCAGCAAGTATGTCGCTGTCGTCATATACAGAGTCATCAAGTCATTACATATCTCTTTCATCAGTAGAAGAATTACCACCTTCAGAAACGATGGAGAACTCACTCGGCGTACTTTCCTCTCACTCTGTAAGAACGGCACTCTCTGCAAGTGAAGACGTTCTGTCTACTGAAGCGTCTGCATACGACATTGACGTTCATGTTACACGGACGTATACGGATTCAAATAAGTTTATATGGTCTTCTTCAAGTAATTATCACACTGATAACATAAATATGGCAACGATGGTGTCGTCACCACAATCAACTATAGAATCCTCCATTCCCGTGACAGACGAGGCACTGTGGACGTCGATTACAATCCTATCATCTGTTTCTATATTTGATGGCGGTCCAGTCGTGTTTACAAGTTCCGATATGCCGTCTTCATCGACGCAATTTCCAGAAACGGTTTCGGTGACGTTGCCGCTACCGCAAAGCGATTGGATGCCAAACACGTTTTCTATTAATGATACGTCAGAGCTTGCATATACGTCCACTGTTGATGGTGGACGTCTTCATACAATGACTGGTCCTAATCTCACATCTATGACAAGCACGATCATCGAAGCAACAAAATCTACATTATGGAACTCGACTGAAGGTGCGACTTTGGATCTGGTGACGTCTACGCATACTGTTGAAGTTAATAATACACAGCACGGTTTCTTTGACCAAACCATCATGCCATCTCCTTCGATTCAAATGTCTGCAGGTTTTCCAACGAGCAGCTCACGTGAACAAACACAGACACGGACCACTTCTTATTTGAACTATTCGTCTTATATTGATGTGGAAAGCCAATATACCGTAACCAGTCCTAATTTCACGTCGTTCCCCAGCCCAGCCATCGAGGCAACGCCGTCTACATCTTGGAACCCAATCGAACATACGACACATGCTCGTTATGTATCTTCGATGCCGTCATATACTGTGGATGTAAATGACCCATTAAACAGTGTCTTGGAACAAACACATAGTTTTTTGGCAACCCATAGTCTGACCCGTTCTTCTTTGTCCTTCGAAGCTGGATCAACATCCGTTAATAATGACACGTCATTTACTAGTATACAGATACATCCATCTACATACATAAGTCTTTCTTCGCAGTTTGACGACGGACAAATAATACTTCCGTCCATGGTTTCCGCACCGGAAACAGTGTATGTATCAAGTCACATGTTGTCATCCGCATCTGTCGGCCCAATTAATATGTCGTCTCCGTCGTTTCTTGGCAGTATTTACCCTACAGATTCTGTAGTGGATGATGCTAACACTGTCACGTACAATCAGTCTTCGACTCTTGCGCCTCCAGTAACGTACGTAACCGCAACTACACATATATACGAATCGTCAGTACAATTTCCAGAAAGTTCCGAGGGTCGTTATAGTACGGTAGTCCCTTCTGTCACATCTTATCAACAGGACTCAATTGACCTCAGCGGCAGTGTGGTGGCTAACATTTCCGGGTATAGTAGCAGTTTGTATGAGACAACAGCGGGATGGAAGATAACATCAGTTTGGCTAAGTACTCTGCCATCCTCGGTGTTGTCCCAATCTGCGACAGCGTCAGTGTTTGACTCCGACGGATGGTCTTTCGCTGCCACCACTGCGGCGTCTCTCCCGTATCCGCCATCCGTTTCGAGTGCAGCCACGCGTGAAATGCGAATCTCATCTAGTCTCTCTGCAGCAACCATCTCGGCGACCGTGCAGGTATGGCTGCACGTCCGCACACGCATGCCGCCCACAGACGCACCACGAAACCTGCATGCGACGCATGGCTGGCTTTTGACATAGCAACTGGACTTTGGAGGCGTCATCTGCACGCGTCTCCATGCATGCATTTCGTTCCGCCTGCTTGGCTAAACGTTGTAACATTCGTTGTAATTCACGCACGTATTTCATCATTCATTTCCGCTTTGTACGTGTCTGCGATTCTGGTTAAACATTTACTGTCTTGATGTGCCTTTCTTTTGGTACTTGCCTGTGTCTCTGTAACTTGCGTAGTCATTATTATTTCCTTCACTACACAGCCAAGTATTGCCTAACCTTCGATCATAAAATTAACTATTGGGTTCCGGTAGATCGCATGCATGACCACATATACGGTTCTTTCATCCAAAGAGCACATCTGAGGTTGTGTTAACACGGCATGACTGACATGGGTGATTCTCTGAGGACTCGTAAACATAATAATACAGTACACACCGACATATATATGTTCGTTTAATACAGTTATTAGTGCATCGTAAATATAACTATACAAATGTAAGTATAAAACCCAATTTAAGTAGCACCACTATAATACCAACAAGCAAGACGTTTGCAAATTGAAAGAGGAACTCACAATTTACATGGTAGTACTTTTCAAGATATGCATATGCGAGGGACACATATAGGGTCCATACAATCCAGACCCGAGTACCTCTCTAACTGAACGGAACCCTATTATATGTGTTTGCATGCTGCCAATTGTTGCTACACCATTGTGTCGCTGTGTCAGTGGCTATTACGCACGATGGTAGCAAAACATGCATGTGTTCTGCTGCCAGACATATTTAATGCTTGTGCATAGGCCTACACTACGTAATATCAGTAGTAATCTGATGATCGCATATTCTCAGTTGGATGCCTAGGGTGCAAGATAATCTGTTGTTTATGCCATAACTGACTTTGTAACTAAACTAGCGCTATCGAGAATCGGTCGGTGTTATTTTCAAATACACTCACAGGCTACATCAATATTTAATAATTTCCATATAGACTTTCATGGAGTGGCCATAGACTACAGTGTTCTGAATCATTGTTCATTGGCACGCAAGAGAGAGAGAGACGATATAATATTACGGTGGCCGTACATGTCTGATTTAAATGTAATATGCTCGTTCCTAGAGGAGGTTGGAACTCCTCTGGAATTATAATTAATGTATCCATTACGATCTCCGCAACATGAGATTTTAAAATATGGAAATCCAAAGCAATGATAGCGCGTACAATGGCGTTTCCCGGTTAAACCAGGGGTTTACGTTCGGACTTACCCAAAATTTCGCGATATATTATATGACCCTAATAATTCCCGGTAAAGTTCCTTTTCCCGGGGAATAATTGTTGACCACCTGTACATCGTATATTACTTTCTTGTCAGATAGCACGACTGTGTCATTGCATTCTCACAGGTTGTACCATCAACCAGTGCCACCGTCGACTCCACAGTCCAGCCTGTCACCGATGCTGCGTTCATTGACACGATGACCGACCACACAACTCTAAACAGTGATGTGACGACTACCAAGACTACAACCACAGCCGCGCCTACCGTCCAGCCCGACACCGACACTGCCTTGGTGAACACGACGACCGACGACAGTGCTACAGACCCTTACTTGAACACGACCACCACAACGACCACAACCGTGCCAACGACAGAGGGTGAGCTCGTGCTAAACACAAGCGTTTCCTACAAGGCCTACTGGGTTGTAACGGGTAAGTCTGCTACTGTATGTGTCTGCGTCATGTGACTCCTTACTGTTCCAATCTCTACAATGGGTGCAACCGGGTCTCAACTCCCCATATCCCACACATTTTACGGGCCAACCGCTCACATATGTAAATTAAGTTACGACGTTATCAGTAATGTGTTTTGTTGGAGAAGAAACAAAGTCAAAATAATTCTAGTTTCATTCGTATATCATCTTTGTTTGTATTCAGTTAAAAAGTGATAGTTGTGAAATAAACTCATTCATTAATTCATCTTCCATCTGGCCAGTCCCACACCATTTTGAAAGTGCACCTCCCACCAATTACAATTATTTGAGACCAGACTGTAGTCTGTGATAGTGAAACCGCCACGGGTGGCACTGTTACCGATCCACCAGTGAGGACAACGACAATAACAGTTTAGCAACAAGCTGCTTTTACACAATTCATATGTTTTCTTTAAAGATTATGACATCTTGCGTTGTTCTATGCAGTGCTGGACATCGACGTGGCCATAGATGTCTACACGCGGACGTTCCGGACAGAGATGGAGACGAAGCTGGCGACACTGTACCACGCCGCCTTCGAGCGACTGGCCAGGTGGCAGCGGGGGGAGTGGATCCGACGGGTGAAGAGAGCCGTGTCGTACGGCAACGTCACGGTGCAGGTAGCTACTCTGACATTAACGCTTTCCGATTGACCATTTAATTTTTCCTGTCACTAACTATGGTGATAGTGAAACGAACGTAATGCCACAATAGCGCTCTCAAGCCATCAAATTTGCCTACTGTTTCCAAGTTTCCATAAAAGGTAGACACTCATATCAGATAAGATAACAAGAACTTGCACACCTTCGTTCATGGTTTAGTGCTAGTGTGTGTGTGTGTGTGTGCGTGTGCGTGTGCGTGTGCGTGTGTGTGTGTGCGTGCGCACGTTCGTACATGCGTGCGGTGTGCGTGCGTATGTGTTGTGTGCATATTTGCGCGTGCGTTTGAGTTGCTTGTCGCGAGCGTGCTTGTGTGTGTGCGTGCGTGCGTTCATCTATCTTACTGATCACCCATCGTTGCTGGTGTAGATGGTGAACATCTCCCGGTGCCCGGACAAGCTGTGGGAGACGGATCTCGTGTACTACGTGGTGAGGGACGACAACATCACCAAGGCGGCCGATGTCATCAGTGCCATGGCGCTCTTCACCGACCAGGAGGTCGCCCTCATACTGGGCCACGTCGTCATCAGCAAGGTGGCAGGTTCGTCGACTATTTCTTCCGACTAGATGACACTCGTTATTGGTGAACGGCGTGAACTTAGATGTGAGAGTATTTAGAAACTACTATTTGTCTAATAACTGGATAATATATTAGCCGAAGTGCAATACGACGTCTGCATTCTTCGGCAATGGTTGGGAGACAGCATGGGAAACCTACAATGCATACCATGAAGTGACCAAAACATTCATTTACATGGCACTGAATCCATTCTTCCATTTGGATCTGGGTTTGTGACAGTTCAACTCCTGGTATGCTTCCCGTTGTACTCTGTGACTAGAGTAACAATGTGGTCTCCGTTACGGAGGCAATGAAAACGTTTTTCTGCCAAAGGAATAATGCCACGAAGATATTTCACCTACGCAGGATGCTGTATAACAGCATTCAAAGCGTATAGCATACCAAGCTTTTATCTGGTTGACTAGAACACTGGTCCAAAAGCAGACACTCATTGCAGATGGCTGTAGCTGGACATGGGATGTCAACGGTCTGCCATAACACCCTGTAAGGTCGATTGAATAATGACGCAAATGCTGTAGAAGCCATCATTTGTTATAAGTTATGATACAAAGCTGTAGTAAAACTAAAGAAATGGCGCGAAAATCTACAAATTATATTTCTATATTTTCGTCTATTAGACTTGCCTTTTCCAAATAATACATACTGTACTGAAATATAGCGAAATCCAATAAAACGGCTTATCTCGGCTCAAGGGGGTAAATTATGGACCCACCCAAAAAAATTGGTGACTCGTATCAAAACGTCAAAAAATTAATAGCATGTGGAATCACAGAAACACTGTTCGTGATGTAAATCAGTCTGTACCCAATTCCAATGGAGAGATATGGTAAATGGCCGACATTTTAATTGATTAGGGGTGAACAATAATAGAGCCACCAAGAAATGTTCTGATTCCGTCCAAAATGCTAAAGTTAATACCCAAAGGATGCTGAGAAATTTACCGTGATTGTATCCATATCCAATGGAGAAATGTAGTCGAACTGCAGATTTTTTTGATAGGATGGACACTAATGGATCTACCAAAAATAATTGCTGACTCCCATCAAAAAGTTAAAGCTAGCAACCTAAGGAAGCTGTGAAAAAAGGTTGGTGCTTTATCCGGTCTGTCCCCATACCCCAAAAATATGTCGCTAAGGTACCTGACTAATATGCTTGCATTAGTTGGTGCAATGACGCTTGCTAAAGGACACATATACAAAAAGAGAAACTAAATTTTTTTACGGCTGTTCTTCCCTGTGTATCTTTCGCTGTCAGTAACGATCTCGTGTATCCCCCTTCCATCTAACCATATGTACGCACACACACACACACACACACACACACGCACGCACGCACGCACGCACGCACGCACGCACGCACGCACGCACGCACGCACGCACGCACGCACGCGCGCGCGCGCGCGCGCACACACACACACACACACACACACACACACTGCAACAGTGACTGCAATAGTGCTAATTACTGCCCGAGGTTTGTTACTCCACTGGTGGATGTACACACAGCTGTATGTTAGTACCATAATGTATTATTATTCGCCATTCAGTCTACGACCCCGTGGTGGTGACGAGGACGTCTTCGAAGTTGTGGATCATCGGCGCGGTGGCGGGCGGCCTCGTCGTGCTCGTTCTCTTTGTCTGGTGCGTCCTCTTCATCTACTGCAGCAACAAGCGACGGCTACAGCAGACACAGCCCAAGGCACTGCCAGACGCCGAGAGCGTCGACGCCGACGAACCACGGGCGGTCAAGACAGGCAGAAAGGGGAAGGTACTCGCATGTTCACTCACTCACTCACTCACTCACTCACTCACTCACTCACTCACTCACTCACTCACTCACTCACTCACTCACTCACTCACTCACTCACTCACTCACTCACTCACTTGTGTTGGACGACTCTGGTAGTTCCAACAATCCGTGTCAAGACGCCCCTACCCCCTGCCCCTGCCGTTTGGTGCTCCCCAGGTTCCATCCCCACATCTGCCCTCAGAGAGTCAGTATAGTATATAGTAAAACCTGGTCTGCCCTTCCTTCTTGCAAGCGATGGCAGGAATGGAACTAGTGTGATCTTAGCTTTCATTCCATCTTTGTGTCTACACTCTACAACAGTGTCCTTTTAATTAATTAAAATGTATAATTTAAAAGATGAGTCTTTAAAGACTTTCTAAACCTATTCAGTGTCTCTGATGCACGAATGTCCACCGGTAGTTCATTCCATAGTCGCGGTGCTGCTGCGTCAAATGCCGAGTCGCCGATGTATTTCTTCGTGATGCCTTGGTGCAGTGTTGGCGCATAGTCCTGGCGTAGGCGTCCATCACGCTTTCGTGGCTGCACAAGTTCTGCCAGATAAGACGGCGATAAACCATGAATACATTTGTAAGTCACCACCAACACCTTGAACACAATTCGACTCGCAACCGGCAGCCAATGCAGTTCTAGTAACACTGGCGTTATGTGGTCATGTCTGCTGGTGCGTGTTACTACTCTGGCTGCATTGTTCTGGACTCGCTGCAAGCGAGCTGTCTGGGATAACGGTAAGTTATGCAAGAGTGCGTTTCAATAGTCCAAGCGAGAGGTGACGAGTGCGTTGACCGCACTTATCGCAGCTTCAGCTGTAAGATAGTGCCGTATTGACGACAGTCTGTACAGATGGTAGTTATATGCAGCACACACAGCAGTCACGTGATGTGTCATCGTTAGGTGTTGGTCCACGAGAATTCCCAAATTCCGTATGCAGTCTGCTGGTGAAATTGTATTTTCTCCAATGGTCACAGAGCAACCCCCATACATCTTGAGATGATGTTTTGATGTAAAGATAGTCATCTTAGTTTTTTCATCATTTAGTGTTAGCATGCGCAGCGCCATCCATCGCCTGACTTTCCCAATGCAGTCTGTGATTCGCCTCATTGTTTCCGCTTGGTCGCCTGGTATAGCTGGATTGTATGACTCATATAGCTGAATGTCATCAGCAAATTTATGGTACTTTATTTCATATCTTGTGAATATGCGCTGCATTGGTGTGGTGTATAGAGTGAAGATCACTGGCCCAAGGACCGAGCCCTGTGGCACACCACTATGTAGCGGAATAGAGTCAGATGTTATTGAGTCAATCTGGACATGATAGGTGCGGTCTCCCAAGTACGTCCGGAACCATGATAATGTCGTTTCGCGCACACCGTACTCGTCATGCAGTAGTGTCAGCAAGTGTTTATGATCAATCGTGTCAAATGCGGCTGATCAATCCAGCATGACAGACATCATTGCACGGTTCTTGTCAAGCGCACCAGCAATATCATGCTGGACACGCAATAGGGCAGTCTCTGTACTGTGAAGCATCTTACATGCTGACTGGTATTCTTCATGCAGCCCGTTCACAGTGAGATGGCCAATTAGACGACGAACTGCACCTTTCTCTAGGACTTTGCCGATGAATGTTATGTTGGAGACCGGTCTGTAGTTCTTCTGCAGGTCTCTGTCGAGAGTGTCGGTTTTTAGAAGTGGTTGTACAATTGCTGTTCTCAAAGTGATCGGAAATACTCCTTGCTTAAAGCTGTTGTTCACTATTGCCACGAGATAGGGAATGTGGATACGTAGTGTTTTCTTCAGAAGATCAGTGGGACAGGAATCCAGACTGCATATCTTTGAGGGGCATAGTCTGATGATGTTCCTTATTTCATCTTTACTGGTAGGTAGCAATCGATTGAGGTCATTTGACACACGTTGGCTGCCAGCATCGATAACGTAACCAGAATATTCTTCGTCATTGATCAGCTTTTCGTGGATCTGCATTCTAATTCCTTGGTCATATCTCTATAAATACCTTACATTGCTCAGATGGCCGTTCATGTTAATATTAACAAGTGGTCCAAGTAAGCGACTGTATATATAGACAGAGGCGAGAGGACCTCGGCACCTAGGGGGATATAGACGTACCATGCTTCAACGTTAGCATATTAACACATTCATTATTATTACTTTATCGTTATTATTATTATTTATTATTATTATTTATTATTACTATTATTATTACTATCATCATCATCATGTTATCCGTTGTTGCATTCAGTCTTACGATGTGGTGCGCCCAGAAATGACCGTTGATGACGAACTGAAGCGCGGGAAGCGTCTTGCGTCCGAGTCGTACCGACGACTTGGGAGCGGCTCGCCGGAGCTGGAGGGGATGTACGCGGAGGACGACTCCTCCCCGACACACCGTGGACACCGCGACTCGTACAGGCGGACGGGGGACGCGGGGAGGCGGGGAAAACACATGGGGAGCTTGAGGAGTCGCCGGTCGACATCGGGGTCTCACCGGAGAAGGAGGTGAGAGCACGTGTTGCTTAAGCTAGACTATTTGTAACAAGAATTAACCATATTTAACCAGATTTAATAAGATTTAACAAGATTTCCAGCCAGATAATTAACTCAAGATTGTAAATGAACGATGAAGTACCTGGCTTATCGGGAGTCCGATTTGTTTTTATTTATATATATCCCACCCGTCTGAGGTATTTTTCCATTTTGTGTTTAGTTGTTGCCTAAAAAGCCAATGGTTTTTTCGAATTGTTTATTTGTGATTGTTGTGTAGTAATGCATATGAAATTGGGGTGGCACGTCTTTTTGTATTGCAACTACGTTTGAACTGGCCGTCACATCAACTGTGGGTGTTACATTAGTAAAATAATAACACATCTTTCGTGGCGCTTTAAAGGATACAAACTCACACAGACGCTATACAACGCATCTAGTTACAAGATTTCAGGAACAACGAACAAAGCTAGGAGCTTTTAATAACGGAGGTATAACATGGTATTGATTATATAGTTTCAGCAATTTTTTGTAATTGCAGGAGAGACGAGACGGAGCAAGAAGATTGGACCAGCAACGATTCTCGTATATCAGAAGTCACCGCGAGGACAAATGGCAGGAAACCTCTGGCTCGGCCAAGGAACAAAGGCCAGAAAATGCCGCAGAATGGCAAGATCAGACATTCCTATAAATCTGGTGATAGCCCCGAAGGTTGGTGAACCTGCCTTGCATTTAGGGTTATGAGGTGTTTGTTTCTAACGATTTTAGTTCCGGTGTTTGTTTCAAGCGACCTGCACTCGCTAGAGACGCGGTCGAGACAGTCGCGTCTCGACCGCGTCTCGACCGCGTCTCGACCGCGTCTCGACCGCGTCTCGAGCGAGTCTCCTTTGTATGCAGGCCACAGTACATGATTGTATTGTACATTATTATTATTTAAATTAACGTAACTGAAGTAACAACTGATATATATATATTTATATATATATATTCTCTGAAGTATGTTACTATTGGCTGTTGTGGTGACTTATTGAATGATTTACTATAGAAGTAACTATATTATGATTAAACACATTTATTCAAGCAATATTGAATCATTACTTTTTGAACATAGACGAAATGTAACTTCCTTTCATAAAATATATCTACGTTGATGCGCAAGTTTGCATGACATCGCTGATATAAAGTGGACATTGCCACTTGACTATTTAGACGATATGGACACGACTATGTCCTCGTCGACGGTGTATACCATCATGCTGCCTCCACTCGCCCAGCGACCATTGGTCAACGGAGGTCTCACACCGGACGAGGCCGCAAGGCACGACAGACAGGTAACTGTGAGCACCCATCCGTCTTTCTAAAAGATCTCCAAACGCGGATCCATGATAGTTTTGTAGACGGGAAAACTATTGTCTCCTCACACGCCTATACACCTACAACATTATTGCCGTGTAGGCTGCCTGTTCGGCTTGAAATTAAATGCTTGTAAGAGTGAAGAAGATTAAAAAATGGCAATACAATCTGACCATTTAAATTGGGCACAACGACTATTTTCAATGGTGTGCTTATGCAAATTTCAAACGTGACATTATTTTGCAGTTGAGGGCTTCTCTGCAGCAGAAAGCAGAAATTGAGAGACTGAGGAACAAGAAACGACAGCGAGAGAAGAAGGAAAGACGCAACAGACGACGTGAGTCTTGTAGGAGATAAACGCGACAGAATGTGTAGGAGATAAAGACGACTGAATCATAGATGCCTGTTGAGATCGTGAATTTCCACCTGTTGTAATATTTACCTTGTACCCATCTTCTTTTTCGCTTCCATCGTGCGTTTTGCGCTACAGCTGTATCTTAATTTATATACTACATAATAAACATTATAATATCACCCAGTAAACGAACCACGCCAAAACAGTAACCAAAACATTAATGAACTAATCTTGTATGGTTTAGGTTACTATTGTGAACATCTACGGTAAGAGAAATTCAATTAACACTCAATATTTTATGTTCCGTGCCCGTTCAAGCTGCAATCTTGACTTACAAATCACCTATGTTTCTAGCTAAGGGCGGCGACGATCAAACCCTGTCAGACTCCGAAAGGACACCGGTTGAAAGTTATAACTACGATCATCACACTTCTACGAAAGACCAAGTAAGAGCGCCTGTTTCAATAACTACCACAATGTTCGTTTGAACCAATCCCTAATTAGTTTTGACCGCATTACTTGAATCCATAACATGTGGAGTTGATTGAAACATTAACCAACATTAACCATTTTTGTATTTATTAACTACCGGTATATTAACTACCGAAGCAGTTCCACTGTCAAAATATCTCCCTTCTACTTTACACTAATTATCTACATTTTTTAAACATTGCACTGTGAAATGTTAACCCTTTATGGATTAATAAAAACATACGATGTAATTTATCCCATTTTAAAATTTAAGTCAAGTTACGGAGCAATCACTACTGGTGTTAGGCAGGTTCAGAGCAACATCGTCGACGGAGACAGAGACATTCCGAAGGAGACGAACACGACAGTTCCGTCGATGACGATCCCGTCTCGGATGCAATCGGTCAACTCCGTAATCTCATAGAGGACGCCTTTAAGTTGTTCCTGCCCAGTGACCAGTCGATTCGGCCATTCAGGTTGACCGTTACATCAGTGTCCGCCGACGGTGTTTTCTTCTTTGTCTTCATCACTGTTGCAATTTCACGATACTTTATTTTCAGGGTTCAATCACATTTAAATTTGTGCATGTTGTATGAATGTGGACAAGGAAGTCTTTGACGTATCAAGAGTCTAACTTTTGTTGTTGTAACTCTTCTTTCTCGTTTTGGTTTTGTTGTGCGAATGTGGCAACTGCAAAATTAGCAGTCCTTTGAGAGTGCATGTGTTGAAGCAAAACCCCAGTTACAATTACACAACGGTATACAAATAAACTTGCAAAATTGGTCAGTAAGTCATTGGTTCGTAGCGCAGCCCGTGCCCGTTACGTTTCATAAACCCGGTTTGTTCAATCAGCCACAAGTTAACCATTTTGTTTCTGAGTATTAAATATTAAAGGTTACCCTGGACCGTTGTATATGTACAAATATTATTTTAACAATGAATGTTCACCTACATTTGGACACACGACCCCGGAACTGACGTCACCGCAGCACCATTTCTTCTTGCAGCGCACAAACGTGCTTCAAGTCACGACTGTTCTTATTTTATATGACACATAATTATACTCACATGTGATGTCCCGTCCATAATATGTCACGTCATGTTTTACATAACAGTTATTTATGTCACACGTGATGTACTGCGCATGCGCACATGTTATGCAGCTTGTGTTCCGGCAGATGGACCTAACGCCCGTGTTGAGAGCGGACGGACACGGCGACACGCCGGAGTACCGTGACGAGGTACTCGACCACGCACGAAAACGCATCCACGGCCTGCTCGACGACGCCTTTGCACTCGTAGCCACTCGCCCGCCTAGGTGCGACCTTCCCCGTCACTGGCAGCTCGTCTCTGTGTGTCTCGTCTCTTTGAAATAACGTGTTCACCCCGTGCTGTTTTTTGTTGTTCTGTTGAATCACGCATTTCACTTCTTTTTTTGTCTTTCTGGTGGATGATATGTGAATTACCAATGTTCCGTGTTATAGCCGATTGTTATATTGTTAAGCCTTTGACAACATAATATTGTTTATGAATTATGCTTTCTTTGTCATTTCGCTCTGTAGCCCATGCATCCACGGGAAACTTTTTGGATCTGATATCAAGGGTTCATTGAAATATATATATATATGGTAACTTAACTTAATGCGACTAACCTATATTTATTCTGCAGTCGGCAATATTGTCATTACACCCAAGTCGATAGTAGCCAATGACGACGTTTTCGCACTAGCCTAACATTAACATCGTTAGTCACCAGCGTTGTCTTTATCAGACATGTGCGGACCAGGCGTGGAAACATATACTTCATTGCTGTCTGGTTTGTTTCGTAGGAACCAACGGCGAAACAAAGTAACGCCCCTTTCTAATTTCCCCTATGACCTATCCACCCCACCCAGTGGCCCTGTTCGCCACACCCGTCGGCGAGGCAGGATGTTTGCGACGCAATATCGTAAATCGGCCGGGCGGAGCAAGAGGTACTGCCGCATGGTATCATTGTGGTGCGATCTTGCGACGTTAGCGCATGTTGATGTACGCCTCGGCTTAATCCGCACGATGCATGGATACGCTCCATTCCTCCATTGTCGTTTATTTATAGTGTTTTGCTTTATTTTATGTGAAATTCACATATTCACTGGATGTGCAAGAACCGACGATTTCGTGCATGTTTATACCAGTTGTAGACCAAACACTCCGTGGTTTTACAAACGTAGACAATAAGGTTGAAAAATACTGAAGAGAGAAAATAATGAACGTTGTAAATATAATAGAAAATATGGTCACGCGTCGTGGACAAAGATCAGATGGCAGCAGCAGTGTTAGACATCCTGGGCGATTGCAATAAGAAACAGGCACACGAGACGATTTACAGTAATGAAACGACGAAAGAAAGAAGCCGAAAGTAGAAACGTAGGCAGGAAATGAGGGTTTTATTCGAGAAACATAAAATTATATGATCTGATGACTGTATAGTTATACTGAAACAGTTTGTCATGCTTGAGCACACGTATACTTGATGCATCAGAGATAGTAGTGCCCGAGATAATGTTCCTCTAGTGTATCTCGTTATGCATAAGCAGCTTCCGGTGTTCGCAGTGGAACTTCACCTTACACGTTCTTGCCACGAGCCAATCAGCTCCGAACACTTATTTGTTACGGCAGTTTCGGTCGTGCTATCGTCGAAGTTGCATGAAGTCACAACGCATGAACAGGTGTCATTCCGTTGTTCGTACAATTTGTGTTTCGTTACGGCAACTCGATTATATTCTTATTCACCGCTACCTGCACAAGTCGTTCATTTTTACTTCGACGCCAACATAACAAACATCTTAAGTTTCTTACGAGATCGCCGATATTGGTCAGTAGCACTCAACTTACATTTTAATTAAATATCCAAATTATAATAGCCTATAATATATCTACTTGTTGAATAAAAGACGACAGATTTCGGAATTAAGTGATGGCGTTGAAGTGGAGTTCTTATTAAATACTACTTACAAACTAACTTACCTGTATATCTAATTTACAACACACTGTTCTTTCAGCAAACAAACACCCTTCTGGTCGAACAAAAGAACAATGCATCATAGTTTTATCAATATCTTCAAAACGTATATTTTCGTATCTAATTAACCGCTTTTACATTTTCCTTTGCCGACTCCGTAAACTGTGTTTATCAGTCAATCAGATCACACGGTACATTCCATGGTACTGCGTGGTCGCTGGTGGTCCATTCTTCCAGTCAAGTCACGCAATTTGAATGTGACTAGAATGTTTACAGGTTAACTGCGACGGTCTAGCATGTTGGTGATCACTAATATCTGCGTTACGAGATTTGTTGAGTTTCGCTCACTTTCAGCCTGTCAGTCTACCATTCTGTCAAATATTGAGTCTGTGTTCATACCATTTAGATGCAAATCCTCCGGCTTCCCCTTTTAATTTATATACCTCTTTCCATGTCTCGGTTCTAGTTCATACTCTCTTCTTTCTACCACCTTTCTCTCTTCCTTTTCTTCTCTCTGTCTCTCTGTCCGTCTGTCTCTCTGTCTCCCTGTCTCCCTGTCTCTCTGTCGCTCTGTCTGTCTGTCTGTCTGTCTGTCTGTCTGTCTGTCTGTCTGTCTGTCTCTCCATCTCTCTGTCTCTCTCTCGCTCTCTCTCCTGTATGTATGTGTGCGTGCGTGGATGCATGGGTGCGTGCGTGCGTACGTGCGTTCGTGCGTGCGTACGTGCGTTCGTGCGTGCGTCTGTATGTGTATACGTATGCATGTATGTATGTACCTATGTACGTATGTGTGTGTGTGTGCGCGCGCGCGTGTGTGTGCGTGTATGCATGTATTCGTGTATGTATGTATGGATATATACATGCACGCATGCATGTATGCATTTATTGATGTATGTATGTATGTGTGTATGTATATATGTATATCCATGTATCGTCCTAGCCATGACGAGGTGTCGTGTCTTTCAGTCGTCACGAGATGACCCAGGCCGGACTCGGAGACATTGCAGAGATGGCGAAGTCCGCAGGTGGGAATCAACAAGACGCGTGTCTGCCAGAACACACCATGTTGTGTATCACACTGACGACGTGCATAGTAAAATAACAACATGCTTCTCTGCTGTACATGGCTGAGGGTCAGGCACAATATAGCCGAACCATGATATCTGCTATAAAATGTCTTAAATTCAGTTCTCATTTTACTTGATCTAGTCACCGGTACCAGTTATGTTGATCAGAAGATGTAATGCTTGTACAAGCAAGTAAGACATTGCATTGTTCACAATCAAGATAGTAATTGACAAGTGTTACCGGAGAAATGTACTGAAAACAATGGTGCTGTAACTCCGTTACAATAATCACGGGGAATAAACTGGGCGTTTGCATATACAAAATGTGCAATTTCAGAAGAAAAAAACAAACAGAAAATAACAGCACATGAGTGATGCTGAACGTATTCATCCACTTTCAACACGACCCAAGCTTAACCAGAGTAAAACATGAAATGTTAAGTCGGATCTGATAGAACGATTACATTCGGAAGGTGAAGTAATTGTCTTGTTAACCATATACACTCGTTCCTGCAGCGGCTGAGGAAAGGCTTCATACTCCCCTCACCATCACGACGTCTTCTCGGCGGGGGGACAACATGGAGAGCCTCGTGTGGAATCCGTACACAGCGGGTGACGAGGTGGCCAAACTCAGCCCGCCACAACAGCGGGTACGTAGTACAACCAGCTTCCGCAAATCAATATTTTTCTCATCTCGTTTTATAATCATTTCGCGAAAGTCAAACGTATTTTGTATCCATTACAGCATGCTAGCTCGTTTGTGTACACCACTTTGAGCAATCCTGTGGACTGGATACTGCGATATCTATAAGACTTAACCTTTACTTTTTTGTGTGAAAGTGCGTTGTTTTTGTTTTAATAAAATCATCGAATAACCTACTAAATTAATTTTGACTCGGTCCAGCCGAAATTCGGCAGGAAATAACAACAATGGCCAAGTTGTAAGTCTTCTATGAAATGTAAATGCAAGTTCCCAGATCTTACGTTCAAACTTAACGTTTTTGTGTACTTGTTATTGATCTTCGTTACCTAAAATTTTAATAAACGTGCTGTTATTCTCCATTACTACCTACTCATGTATCATGTCGTCCCTCTTCGTTATTACGTGTACGTGAGTGCGATGTTATTACGTGCACGTGAGTGCGATGTTATTACGTGCACGTGAGTGCGATGCTACTATACACATATTAGCTTGTTTCAGTATAAAATGCCACTACCACTTGTTTTTGATTTTCGAATATTTCAACTGGGTCAAACAGACTTCATCAGCGGAACGGCTCGCTTCGCTACGTTCCGCAGATGAAAACTGAGCGACGCGTTCGAAGTATTCAATAATCAAACACAAGTTTCCAGAGAGACAAGTCCAATCAAAATTAAAAAAATCAAGAAATGGAACTTTGTTACATGCCAGTTATAACCTTGGTGTTCCTCGTTGCTGTGTCTGTGTATGCTAACTGTGTTCCTTCTGCAGACCGCGCCTCTCCAGCGGCCGCACTCCGCCGTCAGTAACGGCCGCACACCCATGGCGCCGGCGAGAGGCCGCGCCCGTCCAGCCAGCGCCCGGCAGCAGTACACCAACGCCGCCTACACCGACGATTATGGCGACGACTGTATGCATTTGGACACTGCCCGCCCCATCCCCGTCACAGACCTCAGCGGCGTTTACACCACGGAACCAGCCCCACCTATCATCATCCGCACCAAGTCCATCCCCCCATCCGACGGCTACAGCAGTGTCGCCATGGACGCGAGGGTGTTCTCATCGTGGAGTCCGCCCGTCAGAGACCAAACCAACCGCCGACAGGACCGACCCAGGACGCATAAGGAGAACGCGGTGGCGCCGACGTCGGATGGGCGCACGACGTCTCCCCGCCACGGATACGCGTGGGAGACATCAACAAAGACGCAGCGGCCCGGACACGCGTGGGAGACCCCGGCGTTGGACTCCGGTATGAGGCCCGTCTACGACACCGGACGAGACGAGGTCGACATCGCCATGGACGTCGTCCGTAGTGGCGCGCCGAGCCAGCTTGTCTCAGCCGTACGTCAAGAGCTTCAGGGCATCTAACACGTAACTAACTGCAGTTTGCCCAATACAACTATTCTGCATATTAAAGGCGGCCTGACAAGTGTTCTCTTTCAGTTCCTTGTGGGTTGGGGCTATATCACTCGGTTTGTTCCGTTCTCTTATATATAACAATATTTATCCAAACTATCCCAATTTTCTGCAATTTTCTCCCACTCTCGGCTGTTCATCCCTGATCATTTGAGATCTCCCTTTACACTGTCTCTCCATCTTAATTTCGGTCTTCCCGTCTACTTTTGTCAACTTTTCTGGTTTCCATGCTCTCTTTGCTACAAATCTTTACTCCCACCTTCTATGCCTGTGCACATGCTGCCCATATCAATATGCTATCAAGTACAACAGTGGGCTTAATAAAAACAAGCAGAAGAAATGCTGAGGTTTAGTACATGAGAAAACCGCAACGAGTTATATATATATATATATATATGGAGTTTTATACGTAGGAGTTACGTAATCTTTTATAACAGTACGTATTTTTCTATGACAAGTGAGCCAAACAACTTGTCAACTATATTATGTATATTTTTGCTATTTCTTTTTCATGAAGATAAATATTAATTTTCAAATAAAATATTGACTTATGCTTCCATGACAAATACGTAATGATAGTAATTTATGGTTTCGTTTTCAAATAAAAAGAGATGTAGATATAATTATAATCTAGACTATTAGTGTAATATATATTCGAATTTGTGTATAGTTTATATTCTGTGTTTATTCGTCGCAGTTACATTCTTAAACTGCGCTGCGTTAATGTTTGTTATGTATTACTATCTTATATAGCTGAATTGTAAATTATGTAATTTAGACGAAGTGTTGGGTGTAGCGCTCTACCTTTGAATATAATTGCTCAAACATGTTTGCATATAAATGAACATGAAATGAGACTTTTCACATGCTGATTAAAACGATGACATTAATTTGCATAGTTCACTACTTTTCTCTCATGATAAGCTCAATTGTTATTCGTTGGTATTAAATATTTTCTTTGCAGCAGCTGCGTTGGTGTTATTTTTTCTTGTGTACCTGTGCGCTTGCGCTCTCGAGTCAACCGGAAGTCAATATGTCTTCCCTCAACCAACAGCGTACAATTTTGTATTTCTTGAGCTATAAACAATATAGTATCTGCCCCCGATGCCAGGCTGTCTGGTGACTTGAATGATAGCCACAATATAAATTATGTCGTTAAATAACTAATGCTACGCATTATTTAAGTCGCACAAAAATTATTGTCTAGCAAGGAACGTAGTGTAACCGTTCGATTCCGCCCGCCACTGTTTTGAAAAAATTAGGCTATTGGTTCTTTCGGTTTGTTTCTATGCCAGAGGAAGTAAAATTTATTCCACAGTGGGTAAATATGTAACCTGTCGTGGACTCACAGAGTGGTTGTCTCTAACCGACTGGATCGTGTTCCCTGCAGCCGGAACTGCTTCGCGGTTGGGCATATGCGAGGCACCGAGCGGACAGTGTACATACGATAGCAATGTCGTCGCTGACGTCCTGCAGGGGCCTACAGCAGTGCCAGTTTATAATTGGACTTATTATAATGAGACAGTCAACACTCCCTTGTAATGATAAGCTAGATTGAAATGTTATGTTATGACCTACACCGGTATGGCATACGGCATTGGCCATAAGAGACTCGCCTTTTATTACGCACATTATTAGAAAGCAATTTTTGCTGGAAGGTCTTCGTAAGATTTACCATGTACACAAGTACATCGAAAATACGCTTTTAGCCTAAACAAACTTAATTAGATTTGGACTGAAGCAAGGCGATATATTGCTAGAAGAATTGCATTAATTCACTAACAGTCTTGACTTGATTTAGTTGATCGCGGGGCGCACAAACTCGGCCGTTCCAACGTGTCTTCGCGGGCAAGCCCCATGCAATGCTTCTTCGGACAGGCCAACGCTCTGGTGGATCTATCCTGCAGAGATCCATCAGACGTAGTGTGATTTAATGGCCAACTTGGTGACCATGGCTGCCGGAACGGGCATGTAGAAAGTCAATTTCTGGGTGTTGTATATCAGTCTCGAGTCGTCCGTTTCGCGAACCTTCAGCGACGAAGGATAGTCGCGCCAGGTCGAGTAGTCCCCGACCATGCGTGCGTGGTAGAGCGACGCGACGAACGCCACCACGGCGATAACTTGCATGATGACCGGCATGTATTGCGTGCCGACAGCAAGCGTCAGCAAGCAGTAGTATCTGCCGACAGTGGCGTGGACGATGCGGCTGAGCGGCAGCCATACGAGCACATAGGCGAGCCAAACGCACGTTGCCTTGATGACGTCGTTGATGAAAACATGCTTGGTGCGACGGGGCTGGATGGCGCACTGGCGTAGTGCAGCCTCCTCGAAGCGCGCCACCAGAACGTTGAGCAAGGCGGCGAGGAACAGCCACGACGACGGACTGGCCGCCTGCCAGGTGGGCGCACAGAAAGCCCGATAGAGGACAACGGGGCCGATCACCTCAATCGTGAGAAGGTCGACAGCACGATCAACTATCGACCACGCGTAGAAAAACACTCTCGAGCTGCGCATGTTCGCGTTGAGCTGCACCGGCCACGGATGCGGGAACTTGCAGCAGCGACGACGGACGCGGGAGTTCGCCGGTTCCTGACAATCATTTACAATCGGGTGACGTTCCGCACGCGAACGTCTGACGTGTGGCGCACGAACGTCTAACGTAAAAAATATGACGTTTATTACGTTTCTTGTGCACAATGAGCACCTCGATGTAATCCACGACCCTTTGCGCACTAATAGTGTTTACTTCCACTTACTTTACCACGTACGTACACTTGCATACATACAACTATACATCCATGCAATTATGAAACGATTTTTAGCTGTCACATTGAAAGTGTCTTAACGTTTACAAATTTAGCCTGGCTCGGTGGCCTATCAGTCACCAACATCTAAAAATAATAATTATTAATTTTTTATATAGCGCCCCATTCAAATACTTGTTCTGTGACGCTTTACAATGGTTAATGCAAATAAATAAATAAATAAATAACATCATACGGTATATAGTTAAAAAATACTATGCAATCATTATTACTAACCCAGGAAGGTCGTAAAGCTTTGGTCAAAACTATGTAGAGATCAGTGTATGGACTCTGTGTTCTATATGGACGCCGGAGAAGGAAGAAAGCTGAAAATTAAGTTCTCTCTCTCTCTCTCTCTCTCTCTCTCTCTCTCTCTCTCTCTCTCTCTCTCCCTCTCTCTCTCTCTCTCTCTCCTCTCTCTTTCTCTCTCTCTTTCTCTCTCTCTGCTGTCTATCGTGTTCGATGATAACATTATGTAGGGGGTCTTATGCTTTGCTCTTCGGTGAGAGGTCAGTCCTATCTGAGCGACAAAGCCTCTGTCGCAGTCATTGCAAGACGGTAGATTTAGAAGCACCCAGAAGTTCATGTCGACGATCGTGATCATGTTGATATTTTTGCCTTAACTTTTCTTCTATGTATATCTGTTCCTGGTGTATGGCCCGCCTCCACTGTTGCCGGTCCTGGGCGGTTGATTCCCATGTGTCGACAGGGATGTGTGTGGCTTTTAGGTGTCTTTTAACCACATCTTTGTACTTCATGCGTTGGATAACTCGCTATAGAACATAGCGTTTGTGAGCCTGCCCCCTTGCCCCATGGATCTGGACCTGACATTTTTTTGGACGTATATTCGTCAGTCAAAGTATATGTTAGCTTTACAATTTATGTAAATATATATATATATATATCAGGGTGGCCAAGATTTTTTTAAATCAACCATGCATATGGGCTAAAAAGGTGAGGTTGGGTGAGAAAACAACTGTGGTAAAATATCAGAGAAAACCATTGAGAGGAAAAGACCTCTCAAAGCACCAAATGTTTGTGTAAAATCGCAATATAGGGATAAATTTAAGAACACAATATCTCAAAATCTACTTAACCTATTTTACTAAAATTATAACTGTGACCTATGAATCATACAAGTATCACCCCTAATAAAAATTAGCTCAATACATCCATTTTTAGAGAAACAGATTTATTGCACTCCAGGATGGACATTTGAAATTTCCGGCCAGAGCATTTGTAATAAGGTAAACATACACACAATCCCACATATGAAAAGTGCATCACAGAACAGCTGGCGCTGCTCTTCGTCGTCTGTGAGAGCCTTGGCGGCTGGGTCACGTATCATGCTTGCTGTTGAGAAAGCTGCGTTCAAAGTTGAGAGCATTGAAGTAGTTGAGCGAACGTTCCGTTGCAAAATTGGCGAGGTGCACTTCATTGAAGGAGACTATCTTCTTTGCCTCCACCCGCCACAGGTAATTCTTCTTTGCAGGTCTCCCAAAGGCGGCTACAATTGCCGTCTTATCGTCTGTAGAGACATAGTCAGAGAAGAGCGCCAGGGAGATTAGGTCTTCACTGAGATACCAGAGATGGCCCTTCATCTTCATTGTTACTGTCTGTGCAATCACACCATCCACTTCATCGAAGTTCTCCAGGTCACGAAGGAGGCACAGGTCGTTGATAGGCGCACGTCTGCTGCTGGCTGCATCTACCCATGCTCTGATGTAGATGGTGATCGTGAACAGGCAGATGCGCTGTAGAGCCTGTAGTTCTTGACTAGTAAGCTCGAACTGCTCACGGAAGGCGAATATCTTCAAGCAGTAGACCCCTTTCGCCATCCAGCGAGCACAGTGGTAGGCGCCTGTTGGGCTGAACTGGTGTCTCGAGTCACGTGCACCACCCAACAAGATGATGGCCAGCT
Organism: Paraescarpia echinospica; assembly: GCA_020002185.1. Classification (NCBI taxonomy): domain Eukaryota; kingdom Metazoa; phylum Annelida; class Polychaeta; order Sabellida; family Siboglinidae; genus Paraescarpia; species Paraescarpia echinospica. Next base: position 23,097,632 of record CM034536.1, on the reverse strand, counting down.
GGATGAACTCGAGGTAGTCCTGTCGTGGGTGCTTACTGCAAAGAAGGAACTCGCTTGCTGTAACGTTATGCCTCTCCAGCCATTGCTTCTCATATGTAGTCAAGGCACACCCAGATTACATAGTTGTCTCACTGTCCAGAGAGTTGTAACTTATTTAATCAATGAATGGCCAGTTCTCCTTGAACCGACTGAAGAGCGGGATTGTTGGACCCTTCAATACAAAGAATAGATCGAAAACTGCAGCAGCAATGATCTCCGATACATGGTGTCGGCATGCGAGAAAAAGGATATGTTTTTGAAATGCTTCTTGAATTACAGTGATGGCACCTGTGTAGGTACCAGTTTTGCTTGATGTTGTGACAAAGCATAGTCCTGCCAAGTGCTCGCCAACGCCCTCCCAATCCCGCAGAAACTGGACGACAGCGGTGCCCATCTTCGCTCCGGTGCCAGATGAAATTCTTGGAATGCCGAGCAACTTTTCGACTCCTTTCCCTGACACTACGATGGGCATGCGATCTGATTTTTCACCTTGCCTGTTAGGTAATAGTTTTCCATCGAAATGTGCGACGAGAGGTACATCCGGATGGAATTCTCTCTAATGGCATGTGCGATGGCGACGCGGCCATCTCTACGTGCTGTGTCGAGTGATGTTCTACACAGAGTGAGTTTTGACACATCAACGCCAGCAGCCATCACTGCAGGTGTCACAATATGCAGCGTTTGACGTGACGTTGTTTGTATTCTGTCCACGCTAGCGACAAACAACGGGTCATCAACAAGACAGCGCCGTGCTACCTTCTTGGTTTTTGGAACTGGTTCGGCCCGCTCAGAAGACTGCGATGATACAGATACATCTAGATGTTTGTGGTGATATTTGCTGGTAGAGATAGCCACATCAACGTCCAGTGTGCCATCAGTATCCGACTGTTCATCCTGTGATGACTCTGTGATGAGTGGCTCGGTTGTCGGCTCGGTCTCATCAGTTGCCTTGGAGGCAGACTCTCGTCGTTGCATCTCGTCGTATAAAAGGCTTGTCCTCCCCAGCCATCACCATCTTCCTCTCACTTCGTTGATCTTGCAGAAACTCCACATCACGAGCAATGCGGATCAGCTGATCACACTCTGCATATTCCACATCAAACAGTTCCAGCAATCCACTGCCAAACTCGGTTTCCAGCTCAGCTTGCCTCTTACTGCGCCTGTGTTTGTTCTTGCATGTGTTTACATGCTGCTGATATAGTTTATTCAGCTTCTCGACAGCATTCGGCTTCTGCGTCGTCGGAATGTTAGCCAGATGCCAAACACACAGCACTTCATCTACTGCATTGTTGCAGCTTGCAGGCAGCGTTAGCTTCTTCACTTTCAAGTCATAGAAAACTCGCCGCAGAACTTCACCAATTGTAGGCAGTTGGTTCAGGTTCTCGATACAAGGAAGCGGTTGCCCAACTAACCACTCGTTTGTTGCAGATCTAGTACGAAGCGGCGCATCTAGCAGCACCAATGCAATGAACGACAACAATTACCGCTTACGCGACATTAAACTGAGCTTGCTTACAAAAAATGTGTTTGCTTAAATTGTGGTATTTAACTTGCTACATTATATCAAATGGCCTAAGTGCAATACAACAAAATGTTACGTGATTTACAATGAATGTAAATTATCTATATAATGTAGTCAATCATAATGTAGTCAATTATGATGGATTACTGTTTTCTAAAATGAACAAAATCTTATATTTTTCAAATGTTCACAATTTTAGGTGATTTATACATATAACCTGATTGATTGTTCTGTTGTCTTGACATAATTATTATGATTAGAAATTAGAACACAGTAAAATTTTAATTAAAATAGATTAAGTAGATATTGATATATAGCGTTTTTAAATGTATCCCTATATCGTGCTTTTACAAAACTTCGGGTGCTTTGAGAGGTCTCTTCCTCTAAATGGATTTTTCTGAAATTTTACCATAGTTGTTTTCTCAGCCAACCTCACGTTTTTAGCCAATATGCATGGTTTATAAAAAAATTCTCACCATGTTAAATTTGGCCACTCTAAATTATAAATATATTATTTTTGATTTTCTGCACATATCTGCTGGACTAATAGATGCGTGAAGTGAATAATTTACGTCAAATATCGCGTGATTTTGAAATGTCTTGTGATATTGTATCAAATGACATTTCAATTTCATACAATATTTAGCATAAATGATTCATCTCTCACGTTTCTGGTACGTGCGAGCTGGACAACAAAATCTATTGTCCAGCTCGCACATACCAAATGTGTGAGAGATGAATCATTTATGCTAAATATCGCATGAAATTGAAATGTCATGTGATACAATATTTAATATGCTAGCGGTAAAAAAACCAAAAATGCTTTATTTTAGGAGTTTAAATGCCCCCCCCCCCCTACACACATCCAAATGTTATATCATTTGAAAGCCCTACATTTCGCCATCCCAAAGAAACCTGTCGTAGAGCTGCCAAGTGGTGCAGTAAGAGTGAATCCAAGGTCAAACAAGGTCACCATCAAATAATGAATTTCCGAAATTATAAGTTGTAATAGATGGTGATTAGGTCGCCATATAGTCATAGCAAAAGATGCGCAATACTACGAAAAGCAGAATCAAATTATTTATTGCCATCGTGCGCCGGCGTAAAACGCACACCACCAGGCTTGTACAAACGCAATCACTGCAAATACATCTTGCACATTTACGTAACAAAATTGTCACATCCAACTGCTTTGCAAAGCATGAACTATTAATATATACATAGCTGCTGCTTCGGTAGCAAACATAAGCTCCTAGTGGAGTGGTACTCAGTACAAACAAATTATACATTTAATTTCACTTCTCTATGATTGCCGTGGCCCAAATCGGGTGAAAGGGTAAACGCCAGCAGGCAACCAATTGTTTCAACCCCATTACTGAATGAATTGATGCTATCGATGTCTGTCTCTTAGGTTCTTCCTACCGTGTTGAGCAACACCTCTTCACTGCAGAACTGGTGTTGTGATCATAATGGATGGTGGTGAAAGCACCACGCTGGTGTGTCTCGGATTAAGAATACCTCGTCACACGCAGTTTGGTTTTCCACAAAACCGCCTCTTCAAGTCACCCCACATACCTCATCTAAATCGGGGAAATTGTCGCACGAATCCGAACCCCGCCATTTTATGATATCTGTTTACAAAGGCTACCGTGCCGGTTAATGGCCGCCCTTCTTAGCTAGCCCCGTTCTGCCGTTGGGGGTCGTTTCCGTCAACCGGAAATGCTAGTCGGGTTTCCGCAGGAAGCCGAAGTTCCCCGCTTTGGCATGCTTGCACGCGTGGTGAGACCGCAGCGTCGTGAAGTCACCGGAACACCCCGGGCCCTCTTTTTGATTCCATGTCCAGTCTTATGATCTCTTGAATTACGACCGACTCTTCCGCGGACGTGACTTCGATCTGTGTCGCTGCGAAACGAACATTGCTTTGTCATACATTCATTCATGTTTTACCAACAAATCGGCCTACACAAGATACTGATCACTTGACCAGATAAACATTCCTAGAAAAATATCGTACGACGTGTTAGGGTTTGGATCGTTGTATGCGTTTGCAAAGCGTGCTTTCAATTAGAAAAATTAAGTACAAACAAACGATGTGGAAGTCACATAGACGTACTGGAAATAACGAAGACTACAACATTTATAAAGAAGCACTAAACAAGCTAAAACTGAAATTCGATATTCGAAGAGTAGCTACGAACAAACATTTGCTTGTAATATAAAACAAGACAGCAAGAGTGTTTATAGTACAGCGGCTATGGGATATGATTGTGCACTTTTTGACAAAAGCATGAAAATTGGCACACAAGTAGTTTATGAAGTATATATTCTTATAAAGCTAGGTAGCCATCGCCATCGACAAGGTATCTAGCCGCCATCTTGATTTTAAAAATGGCCGCCATCGAAATCTATTATCCAAGTTTCTCGGCATCTAAAGAACATTGAAATACATTCTTGGTGTTTAAACCATCATTGTTACGGTCAAAGAACTTATTTCTGCCACATTCCGTATCCTCAGATGAACGCCATATTGGAATTCAATATGGCCGTCATTGAAATCTATTAACCACGTTGCTCAGCTTCTAAGCAACATAGAAACATGTTCTCTGTATCTAAACCATCATTTTTAGGGTCAAGGAATTCATTTCTGCCACAGGCCGCATCCTCAGATGACCGCCATATTGGAATTCAAGATGGCCGCCACGGAAATTTATTAACCAAGTCGTTCAACTTCTAAGCAACGTAAAAACATGTTCTTGGTGTCTAAATCATCATTTTCATGGTCACGTGCCATATCCTCAGATGACCGCCATATTGAAATTCAAGATGACCGCCATGGAAATATATTAACCAATTCGCTGCACTTCTAAGCAGCATAGAAACATAAATTTGTTGGCGTCTAAACCAACATTGTCAAGGTCAAGGAATTAATCCCTGCCACATACTGTATCCTCCGATGACGACCATAATAAAATCCAAGATGGCCGGCATGCAAAATTCAATATGTCTAGTTTGTTTGGTAAGAAGTGTCGACGATGGTGTCAACAATTGAAGACATGGGCAACTCATTCCTTGAAAATAGCGGTGATATGCTGACACAAAGGTCGTCATGAACAAAGACGTGGTGCAAACAGTCTACACAGCTGAGGATATCGGTAAAAGACATTACAAAAGTTACGTGGAGGACCGACTAAAAGGCACACCTAACAGACCACTCAGTGATATCATCTCGATAAACAAATTGCCTCTCTCCAGTACGCCTTGTGCAAAGCAAACATCAAGTAGCAAAGAGCAATTTCAAAACAAACTGCAATCTGTTTGCTAGGCTCTACACAGCTTGGCAGAACAGACAAGGAAACCTGGACCGTTTCTTTCAACACGAAAATCAGACGTGTCCACCGTCTATTTCTGATATGGGACAACTCCGACATGGATCGAAATCTGACTTATTGGAATGGCTAACAAAATTTGATTCCTCGTCAGAGAATGCTCCAGATGTCGATGCAAAGGTGTTGGATGGCGCTGCCATCATGCATATGTTCAGGCCAGGGGCTAGTCAGACATTTGATGATTATGCTCAGCAAATATTTATTCCATATATTACCTCCCAGGTAGCAACTGTCAGTAGGGTCGACATTGTATGGGATAGGTATTTTGCTGACAGTCTCAAACAATCAACAAGGGAACGCCGAGTGCATAACAGAACAACTCAACAGCAGAGAGTTCTTGCAGGAACTCCTATTCCAGCAAACTGGGAGAGTTTCCTGAGGATTGAGCAGAACAAAGGTGAGCTATTTCGTTATTTGTCAGAACGTATCAGGCCATACGATGCCGGTGGAAAGATACTCATCAGCATAAAAGATGACGCACTTGTGACCGCAAACCAGAATGACATTGGAGACACAAAGTATCTTCAGCCGTGCACACACGAGGAGGCGGACACGCGCATGTTATTCCATGTGGCACATTGCGTGAAATAAAGACTTTCCAAAGTGGCCATCCGGACAGTGTATACAGATGTGGTTGTTTTGGCGGTAGGCCATTTCGAAGCTCTTGGGATTGATGAACTGTGGGTCAACTTCGGCGTTGGTACTCACTTTCGTCATATTGCAATTCATGCTATTGCAAACAAATTAGGTGTAATGAAATCAAGAGGATTAATGCTGTTTCATGTCCTGAGCGGGCATGACACGGTCTCCTGCTTCCTCGGCCGAGGGAAGAAGTCGGCATAGTTGGCATGGACGGCATGTCCGTCTGTAACATATGCCTTCCTCACACTCTCATCACAACAGGATGAAGTCGACCCACCTACTCTAGATGAGATCGAAATGTTCATCGTCGTCATATACAGGATGACGTGTGCTTGACTTAATAAGGTGAACGAGGCAAGAAAGCACCTCTTCCCCCCAGGGATCCCGTACCATTGAGAATGTCCCGCCAACCAAAGCTGCATTGTTCCAGCATGTCAGACGGCATACCAGGCCGGATATGTGTGGTCACAAGCTCTTGTGCCAGCTCCCCACCTGCCAAGTCCTGGACACTGGGATGGAGTCCAAGTGGCACAGGATGGAAACCATTCTGGACTGACCCACCAGAGGCATCAATGTCGTGCCATGAGCTAGTGCACTGTGGATGCAAGAAGGGGTGTAAACACAAGTGTAAATGCCGGTCGTCTAGTCTGAAATGCACCGAGCTCTGTAGCAGCAGAGGAACATGTGGCAACCCTTGAAATCTCTGACTATACGATGGCTTATTCTGCATGCGGTGAGTAAAATATGACTGTGATTTTAACATGTATATGATTATAGTCCATTGTTAAACACATAAGAGTCATGATCATCATTTAATATATATGGATATCCATGGCATATATAGATTAATTTTTTTTTTTTGTAAACAGCATGGGTACCTAGCTAGTGTTCCCAGTTAGGTGAATTGAAATAAAATATAAGATCTCGTATGTCGGCCATTTTGAATTCCAATATGGCGGTCATCTGAGGATACAGCATGTGGCTAAAATGGATTCCTTGACCCTGAAAATGATGGTTTAGACACCAAGAACATGTTTCTATGTTGCTTAGAGGTTGAGCGACTTGGTTAATAAATTTCCATGGCGGCCATCTTGAATTCCAATATGGCGGTCATCTGAGGATACAGCCTGTGGCAGAAATGAATTCATTTATCTTGAAAATCATGGTATAGATGCCAAGAACATGTTTCTATGTTGCTTAGAAGCTGAGCAACGTGGTTAATAGATTTCCATGGCGGCCATCGTGAATTCCAATATGGCGGTCATCTGATGATATGGAATGTGGCAGACATGAATTCTTTGACCCTAAAAATGATGGTTTAGACACCAAGACCGTCTTTCTATGTTGTTTAGATGCCAAGAAACTTGGGTAATGGATTTCCATGGCGGCCATTTTTAAAATCAAAATGGCGGCTAGATACCCTGTCGATGGCGATGGGTACCTAGCTTTATATGAATATATATATCATAAACTACATGTGTGCCAATTTTCATGCTTTTGTCAAAAAGTGCACAATTCGTCAAATTTGTGGCTCTTAGTACTATTATTATTATTATACCGAACTTATAAAGCGCTCTTTTCATACATAAAAGCCTGCTCAAAAGCGCTGTACACAATCAATAGAATAATCATAGAGAGTAAAAACAAAGCATAAAAACGATAGCAGGATAAAAAATAAAAATAATTTTTTTTTTAGAAGACTGGGTATAATAAAATGAATATATATATATATATTGTTTTAAAATTTAAGAAAAACTGACTAGAAAGAGTTAAGCACCAAAAACAGCTAGAAACAAATGTGTTTTTAGCAGCTTCTTGAAAGTGTTCAGTGTTTTTGCTTCACGAATGTGAACCGGTAGCGCATTCCACAACTTGGCTGCTGAACACTGAAATCTTCTGTCGCCGGATGTAACTGTTCTAGCCCTTGGAACTTATTATGCATATGTTCGTAGCAAACAGAAAGTTCATGATAAGGTCGGTCCTCTAGCATATAGTGCTGGAAATATAATATCAGATGGATTCTTAATGGCAGAAGACCTGAATGAGTATTTTAGTTCAGTGTTTACCAGGGAAGCTATTAGTTCACTGCCAGCACCAGAGGCTAAGTTCATGGGGGCAGAATCAGACTATTTAGGACAGTTAATTGTAACCCCTGAATTGGTAGCTAAGAACATTAGGGCTATGAAGGAAAATAAATCACTTGGAGTGGATGGGATTCCGTCAAACTATTATTGGAAATTGTAGAACAAATTAGCACACCACATGCAACAGTTTTCAACTTGTCTTTAGAAGAGGGAGTGGTTCCTTTAGAATGGAAAGAACCAAACATAATACCGTTATTTTAAGAAAGGTTCCAGAAACAAGTCAGAGAACTACAAACCAGTGAGTTTAACGTCAGTGATTTGCAAACTATTAGAAATACTAACTAAAGATCACATGGTGGATTTTCTTATTAAACATAACTTATTAAACCCATCTCAACATGGGTTTCTAAAAGCGAGGTCAAGCTTAACAAATATGTTATGTTTTTTGGAAGATATCACTAAGTGAGCAGACGAGGGATCACCAGTTGATATCATCTACTTAGATTTTCAGAAAGCTTTCAACAAAGTGCAACATCAAAGATTACTGCTTAAACTAAAGGCCCATGGCATAGGAAATGGTTTAATTAACAGAAAATTGGCTAATTGACAGAAGACAACGGGTAGTAGTTGATGGGGAGGCTTCAAACTGGAAATCCGTTTTGAGTGGGGTACCACAGGGATCAGTACTGGGACCTATATTATTCTTAATATATATCAACGATTTGGACGATGATATAACAAGCAAGGTGTTGAAATTTGCGGATGATACAACATTGTTTAGAAGGATTAAACGTGATGAAGATAGACAGCATTTACAAGATGATCTTGACAGATTGACAAAATGGTCTGAAAAATGGCAAATGTTGTTCAATTTTGGGAAATGTAAATGCCCCCACACAGGACACGGGAACGAAGATATACAATGTACAATGGGAGGTTCTGTACTAAGTACTACTGTAAAAAAAGACTTAGGGTTAACAATTAGTGCTGATATGAAGGTTACAGAGCAGTGCGGTATTGCCGCTTCAAAGGGAAATCAAATCCTTGGATTAATTAGGCGAAACATAACGTATAAGGAAAAAGAGCTAATAATACCGCTGTACAAAACAACAGTTAGGCCTCATTTAGAATATTGTATTCAAGCGTGGAGGCCATATCGCTGGAAGGGCATAGATATGCTAGAAAGAGTACAGAGGAAAGCAACTAAAATGATACAAAAACTGAGGGATCTTAGTTACAAAAAAGTGTTTAAAATATTGAGTGGTTATGAAAATATTGATAGAAATATTTGTTTCTCAATTAAGAAAGATAGGACATGAAGTTACATTAGTAAAGGAGCAGTGTAGATTAGATATAAGAAAGTTCTCATTCTCACAAATAACTGTAAATGATTGGAACAGATTATCTCCTGATTGTGTTGGTGCTAGTAGCGTGAATATGTTTAAAAATAAAATCGACACATACCTTAAAAGAGCGGGATACACGTAAATAAAAAAGTATTGTACTCTCGATAAGCCAAAAGGCTTCCTTGTCCACCTGCCATCTAGAGTTAATTTTCTGGATGGCAATCTTGCTAAATATTGTTAAATCTTGTATTCATACTAAAAAATTGATTGAACAGCGAAACACGTGAGTTTAATATTTGCGCTGAAAATGAAAGGAATTGAATACAGGTGTGATGTATGGTCCATTCGATGGCGTTGAGTAGGTGTTGTATGTAGTGTTGGATAGCGGTTGCTCGAGTGACGTCATGACTAATTATCATGGCGAAATGTTGACTGTCGAGTTTGTATGTCTCGGCTTAGAACAGAACGTTCAAATACATGGATAACCGTTGAAGGCAAAGCGAGGCAGGGCACAGAAACATGCGATTGAAAATAAATTCAGTATAACGAAAATTATTGGTGTTTCGAACAAATGACAGCTGTATAACGTAAGACACTCTACGATTGTAATAGTGGGCTTTTCACTGAGTTGAGACAGTGGACGTGGTAGTGAAGTAGAGGAAGCTTCCTTCTCGTGGGATTGTGGCAGTGTTTTAGGCGAGCGGCAAATCACCAAAACGTGCTTTTTAGAGGTTTAAATGCCCCCCCCCCCATACACACACCAAGATGTTATATAATTTGAAAGCTCTATATCTTCCCGTCACAAAGAGGCATGTCATAGAGCTGCCAAGTGGTGCAGTAAGCGTGAATCCAAGGTCAAACAAGGTCACCGTCAAATTATGAATTTTCGACATTGTGCGTATGGAGCGACGATCAAACAGAGTCACCGTCAAGTGATAAATGTTCGAAATAGTGTCTTCCCGCAAACGTCATACAACATAAATGGTTGCGTATATCTACGTTACCTATCTATTCATGGCAATGTCGTATACCATTGGAAAGCCAACTGTCTCCCCGTAAATATGGGATACGATGGGGAGCTATAACGTAATGCAGTAGATGTGGAGTGAAGGTTAAACAAGGTCACCGTCAAAAGATGAATTTTCGAAATGATGCTTTTCCGCAGATAGTAGGTTAGCCAACAGGTGATGTTATACATTTGACTGCGATGTTTTATTATTGGCAGGAATTCTTGCTAGATCCATGATCCATGACACAAGGGATAAGAAAATAGGTGTATGTGAATGCCACCCTCGATTTTGAAGGTTATCTGAATGTCACAAACTCAAACTTGAGTCAAAATATTTTTTATTAATTAATTGACATCTTGTTGTATACGATGTTGCATAAAACCAAATACTTTATGATTTGTACATGTATTGTTTGTGTTATCTGGAGTTGAAATTTTTCCCTAAATATATGGGATAATCTAACATAAAAACGTGATCTTCTCAAATGTGTTTATCGCATACACCAAAGTTGTTTACATACCCAATTATTCTTTGTAAGCCTATTTGTATATATTCCTGTTGATATAATATGCATATTGTTTATTACTACACATGCCTTTTGCCATTAACGTGACGAGAAAGTCAAATAATGTAGTTAGGATGTTGAAGATGAGAGGTGGCAATCGCAGATTTGAACTCTACTCGCAACACAGTCGGCCAACTCTCAGATGTTTTGAGGAACAAGACAATTCAATATCTTAAGGAGGAATACAAAATGGAGATTATGCTGGTCATCATCAGGGCTGAGAGACGATTGGCAACTATATGGAATCTTTCGCTCGAATGATACATTGGCTAACCATCTACGATCATACAACCTATGCCCTCCCGATGGAGAGCAGTCTTTTTGGCAGAAACCAAAAGGCTCTTCAACCAAATTCCAGCTGATCAGACAACTGAATTTATGTATTGATTATACAAGATGCATCGGCCTTACAAGGGACAATCAAGCCAGGGATACGTGTTACGTCACATGATCAGAACGATTACGAATGTCACAGTACTCAAGATCCCCCCTCTCTTCAATATGGAAGACGATGAGGATGAGACCACGTTCAACTGCTCTAATGGTATCCGCCACGGATGAAGCATGGACGCGAGACGCTGATGACCCAAAGACGCTGATGACCCAAAGACGCTTATTACATTATTATGCATATTATTTCAACAGGAATATATACAAACAGGCTTACAAAGAATAATTGGGTGTGTGAACAACTTTGGTGTACGCGATAAACACATTTGAGAAAATCACGTTTTTGTATTTGATTGTCTCATATATTTATGAGAAAATACAAGTTCAACACCTGATAACACAGCCAATACATAAACAAATTATAACATATTTGGTTTTATGCATTATTTTGACACAAGTTTGAGTTTGTGACCCTCAAATAACCTTCAAAATCGAAGGTGGCATCCACATATTTTCTTATCCCTTGTGTGATGGATCTAGCTTGAATTCCTGCTATTAACAAAAATGCAGTTAAAAGTATAATATCACATGTTGGCTAACCTTCTACATGCAGAAAGGCATAATTTTGAAAATTCATCTTTTGACGTTGACCTTGTTTCACTCCGCAGTTAGAGCACCACTTTACAACTCCATGCCATAAGTCATTTTGACGAGGATACAATTCGCTTGCAAATGGTATGTAACATGGTCTAGTGTATGTAGATAAAGTAGCTACACAACCATCATAAATATATAACTTTTATGGAGTGGCATAGTTTTGAACATTCGCCGTTTCATGGTGACCTTGTTTAACCTTCACTTCACACCTACTGCACTACTTTATAGCTCCCCGTCGTAGCCCATATTTACGGAGAGACAGTTGGCTGGTTTACGACAGTGCCATGAATAGATAGGTAACGTAGATATACGCAACCATTTATATTGTATGAAGTTTGCGGGATGACACTATTTTGAACATTTATATCTTGACGGTGACTCTGTTTGATCGTCGCTCCACACCTACTCCTTCAACTGACAGATGCATATCATGTGTCAGTTTGACTGGGATAAATGTTTCTTTCACACAGTATATGATACGTCAATACGTGCTTATAAATAAAGTAGTTACAGGGTTATTGTAACTTTGACTTTCGCAGCATTGTAAAAATTCGAATATTCATCATTTCACGGTGATCTTGTTTGACCTTAGCTCCACTCGTACTATATCAGGTAACAACTTCATATCGTACCTCAGTTTCACGGGGAGACAACAAGCTTTCCAAACATATATGACTTGGATATCTTGTTAGTAAGTAAAGTAGATATGCGATCATTGTAATGTTAAGACGATTGCGGAAGCGCACAATTTCGAAAATTTATCATTTGACGGTGACCTTGGATTCACGCTTACTGCATCACTTGGCAGCTCTTCGACAGGCCTCGTGGGACGGGGAGATGTACAGCTTTCAAATGATTTAACATTTAGATGTGTGTATGGGGGGGGCATTTAAATCGATCCGATAGGTGGTTCTACCGCATACCTATTTGTTTAGCTGCTTCATGCCGGTAAATTGTCAGGATGACGTCATGCACGACTGTGTGATGTACATGTACACGTATCTGGTATGCTTTGATGTCGACAGCAGGACCGTCTGTAACTAGCTCACCCAGTATTCGACAACTGCCAGTGGAGATGGCCAATATTACAGACTTTTTGATTACATCCTGATATCTCAATTTAGGTATGCTTGCTTGACATTTCTTTTCAGTTACCTCCCCTTATATGGTGGTATTTTGGAGGCGGTCACTGAATATCCGTTGCATAAAATCCACTGAAAATGTTCATGTTTAAGAGTTGTTCAGAGGTGCTGCTGAAGTTTTATGACTTTGTCCTGCCACTTCACGCCAAGGATCACACGCAGACAACGGAGATGAAAGGTGCTTAATGTCCAGTTATATTAGCGGTAGACTATCCAAGTATCTGTACTACCAAATATAGAATACAGGCATGATACGTTCCGTTTTTATGCGTGGTCAGGCTTTTGTTTTACCAAGCTCTTTCTGTGAGTCTTCCAAAGGATGTTACATAATTTCCTAGTCGTTTGTTTCGTTCCTTGTTGAGCACGACGTTTTTGGAAGTGATGTTGATTCTAAATAACTATTGACCAGCCAACTAAAAAGTAGATTTGTGAAACGGTAATGCTTAGGGCCAATGAAATGCAATCACTCTACACAGAGCCTACGTTTGAAATAACAAAGTGTTGAACTAAAACCAATGCAAATAATTGAGGCTGAACAGCGATACAACATAGTAGTGTACGGGGCGGGGGATTGACAAAAAGAAAGGCTTGTTCTATAATGCGATATACCTGTCTGTGTTGGCTAATGGACCGGCTCTGCGAAACCTTCGACCGATGGTCCACTTTCGGAATGTGCTCCTGTAATCCGGCCAGCAGCAATTTGACGGAATCCTTGTGGATAGGCAGGTAGTAGACATCGGGACTGGAATCCGAGTACATCCGGGTGTCGTCGAAAGACCAGTACTTGCCCACCAGGTCGGCGTAATATAGCGACGCCAGGTAGCACACGCAAGCGAAGTACAGCGACCACGAGTTAAGGAACGGGTCATCTGAGTAGCACGGCAATTGGAAGTAGAACACCATATAGTCGAGCAGTCGGTTGACGGGTAGCCATACGAAACGGAAGACGAGCCAGATGACGATGATCTGGAAGATGTCGTGGGTGTAGTGGCGCGCGCCCGTGCCCGCGCTGCGGAAGTAGCGCCGGAAGCCCGGCACGAGCATGTTGAGCGTCGCCGACATGTAGAGCCAGGGGCCGAGCTCGACCGGGCCGCGCCCGACCGAGATGCCGCGGTGGAGGAGCGCCGGCGCGATCACCTGCAGAAAGAGAATGCATACGGCTCTCTGCGTGATCAGCCACGCCTGACGGACCACGCGCGACCAATGCTTCATCTGGGCTGCTGGCGGCAACTATCGCGCGTCGTCTGTGTGCATGGACGGTCGGCCGTACCACCTCACAATTGTGTGACGTGCGCTCGTAACGTCACGCGACGCACACCGAACGGCGCGTCACCGACTGCGACGGCGGCCCGCGCATTCTCGCCGCGCACGGCACGTCGTGAACTCGGCTAGTGATCACAGTGTTCTGTCTTCTGCTTCTGGAGAATTACTCCGTCAGTTCGTTCTTGTCTCAGTAGCTGATCTACCGCATGATGTTTGGCTCTATAGCAGTTGGTGTGCCGCTGTTTTGGTCAAGTACTAATAATATTCCATGAAATGAACGTCCAGTTCCCGTTCTGTTAGTCATGTATTACATCAAAGTTGCGCCAAAGGTTTGTTACGTCACGAAAGACCGACGTAAGACGAACATAGCGTCTCGTGTTTCCATTTTGTTTCCTCTGAATGGGAATACGTCAAAGTCCAATTTAATACAGGGTGCGAAACAAACTAAGTTATCGTAGAGCCGGGAAATATTCCAAAATAAAAACAGGAATTGGCACAATTGGACACAATAGCGTTAAGTCGAAAAGGACAATGGGACGCAGCCATCCATCACCTCATTGAGGCTCACCAAAACGTTCATCTACAGCCCCATTTACACATGCCGCAAACAGTCGTGGACCCCCCCAAATACATCCAACTAAACTCCCATTGATGCTAGTTCAAGCAAAACGGAGGCGGGGGGCTACCTCTCCACGTTCTCCCTGGATCCGCGCATGTATAGGATCATCTCGGGTCAAATAAGTAGCATTGCATTTGTTTTGTACTAATGCAACTCTGTGGCTGTTTGCGCAACGGCAATATTGGGTTGGTTGGTATTTTTGTGGCACCACAGAAGCAGCCAACTCCTTTGTCTGGAAATGTGTCGCAATTATAAGAGCACAGTCCATAGGCCTACCAAAATTGACATGGACGTCGTAAGGGGGATAGACGTGAAATCATCATTCCAGAAAGCCAACATCGTCATTTGACTGAAGGGTGCCTTGTCTTATTAGTTTTCTAAAAGTACTATGTCGTAGTCTGTCTACCTTTCAGGTTTCTCACTTTTATGTTAATTGCCATAAATTAGGAAACTTACGAAAAAAGGCAAAAGTACTGTATTTAATGTATTATATCTTTCACGGGGTAGCAATAAACATACGCTAGTCGCTCGCGTATTCGCACAGTGGCTATTTTGCAGAACGCACCAATATTTCAAAATCCGTCACCAGATTGGGGCGAAATTGAGGGGTGTCAGGTTTGGGTGGATTTTTCTGAAAACTGAGGTATGAGAATTTTACGAGTTTTCCCCAGCACTTGTGTCAATGGAGGTTAAATATGCTGTGAAATTTTCAAGAAAATTGTTCGTCAAATTTAGCAGGAAATGAAGGAAACGTTATAATGGCCGCCTATGTAAAATTTAAATGTGGTCTTACCCCAAATTAGAGATACGCCCGTTTTATCACAAAAACTGCCAAAATGTGATTTGAGCGATGGGTGATGGTTTTTCGGCTGTATTTGGAAGCTGGTGTAGACCAGAATATCGTGCAGCTATTGCATACTGTTAGTATTACATCTAAAAGAAGTTTTAAAAGTAATTAATAAGCCAGTTATTATGTGATATGCATGGAAAATAAAGTGATAATTTTGGTGGCGTGAAAGTTAAAAAGTACATTCCAAGCATGTTCTATGATACTGAGTACCACGAAAGCTTGTGTAAAAAGTGTATATGTGTCAGGGTGTGGAGTTTCTTTTAAATCTACATCATGTGCAACAATATTGACATATTTCCAGTAGGATGAATTTCGCCTTAGTTATATCATTTATATTTTTGTAAGCGACATCTATAAATGCATGTTTCATAACCCCAATACTAACGTGGGTGTTTCTGCTGTTCCAACTTGTCCTTCCTAATTATATGGCACTTATATATATCATACTTGGATCGCACAATAAGCAATAATGGGCAAGCAGGCAACATTTTGATTACCCCCCCCCTAACGCGGCCCTAATTTTAATGAAATGTTGGCCACCATAGGAAGCAAGTTGTCCACACACTTCTACTAATCAGGCATCTAGCACCTATTTTTTATAGCAACATCCATACACTAATTGAGACAAGAAGAACAATTGAGAATCTACATAAATATACCACGAAAGTAACAGAGAATATCATAACAGTGTGTGACTCTCCAAATGTGCAGCGACTGCAATGATCCAAATTAGTTCATTTTTAGCCATAAAATTTAAACTGGTCACCTAAGAGAAGGGTCATATGTTGAAATTGTGTACATGGACTGGCATGCTATCATTTTCAACGATCATGTGCTTTTTAGCTGTAATATAACCGAATCATACCGAAGTTTGCACAAGGCAAGGCAGCTTAAACTAATTGTAGGCTGACGTCAACTACTCTGACAAGAAGCTGTTTTTACCACTGGTATTTTGTACGTTATATCCGTATATTTAACATCAGAAATGTTTGTTAGTACCCTTGTAAGAATTTGGCGATGTTTGAATAAAATATGATTAGGACAATGGACTCGTTGATGTACTTGGAGAGATACTGGGTGCCACAACTGTCAACAACCTTTATCACGTGTCTTGGATGTCCTTGTGAAACGTTTGTTTCTTTCTGAAATTAACTATTTTGCCTGTAGTATCTCTTGTTTCCAATAATGTGTGTACATCAGCGAAAAATATAGTGGCCAAGTAATTGACGTGTGGCGATGTTTGGACACTCTGTATCAAGCAGAGATCTGCGCCTGTGTAAAAGTATGGTTATTTTAAGGGGGGTTAGGACAACAATTTGTGTGACGCAAGATACACGTTCCACTGGGCATCTCAGTTTTGGTTTCATAATGTACTATGTATATACCTCAATTTACACCCAGCATTTTAGCTCGTTATCTACAATATAATTGTAGTTAACATCAAAAGACGCCTCTGTGCCTTTCAATATTGTGAATATTGTTGAAATGCCTGGCTTGTGCTTTTGACACCTACTGGTGTCGTACACGAGTGACATATAGTTCATGATTGCATCAGATTATTTAGCATAGTTTGTGGGCATTAAATAATACAAAAATTCGTGAAGATTTGCAAAGTGCATGTCCAATAAAATGCTGCTTAAAATAATGATTTTGTGTATTTTTTTGCAAAAGGATACATTTTATGAAAAATTACTGAAAAATATATTTCGTTAATATTCTATATATTTTATTCCCATATCGGTAAGATACTGTGTTGGCCTGTATGCTGTGCTCAGTACCATTCATACCAGGCAAACGTCGTATGTAATATAAAGTACCGAATAAGCATGTTTAAACCAACTCAAGGCGCTCTTTAGCTTGGAGGTGTGCACAGTTTGATGACGTATATTTTAATTGTTACTGAGACAGTGTAAATTTCCCTTTGTTGTTAATCTAGTTATATGTATAGCTTGATATAAATCTAACTTTCGTGAAGATTTGGAAGATTCAGGAGATCTATTTGGGGTAAGACCACATTAAGGATTCGTCCGCCATTACCCACCGAAAGAGTACCCTTGAAAATACCGTTTTGGTGTCATGTGTGAATTTTTTTCGAACACTTTGGCATGGCACATGTCAGTCCAGTGAATACTGAATTTACTACTACATTAGATCTTTCACGAGGTAGCAATAAACATACGCTAGTCGCTCGCGTATTCGCACAGTGGCTATTTTGCAGAACGCACCAATATTTCAAAATCCGTCACCAGATTGGGGCGAAATTGAGGGGTGTCAGGTTTAGGTGGATTTTTCTGAAAACTGAGGTATGAGAATTTTATGAGTTTTCCCCAGCACTTGTGTCAATGGAGGTTAAATATGCTGTGAAATTGTCAAGAAAATTGTTTGTCAAATTTAGCAGGAAATGAAGGAAACGTTATAATGGCCGCCTATGTAAAATTTGAATGTGGTCTTACCTCTACTATGTGTCAGAAGGAAAATTACATGTGTCACAGTTTTTAGGGCTTCAGTTTGAAGCTTTAAAATATTGAAACTAAATTAATTATTTTTTTTAAATTAGAAACATTATAAATCAAAAATTCCTTTCGACACGTTGCGTACACATGTCTCTACTAGACCAATATAGCATTATTCATTACTGGATAGAATATTATTGATATAAAATTTATATTGGCGAATAGGCACTAAAAACAAGATGGCTACCATTTCCAACGCACCCACGTGACCAACACATTTTTTCCTCATGATTGATTGGAATTGCACTATACCAACATTTTCAGAAAGTCTTAGGATTGTGGTAAATAAATTGGCGAAAAGACCTATTCTGCAGCCCGGAATATCATACTGCTGCACGCTATAACATCAGAAAACGTTTTAATCAAATTATTTTTTTTTTTTTTAAATCAAATGCAGATAAACCTCCTGTGCTGTCACTGCGTTCTTTTCATTTACCCAGAATGATCAAATGTCAAAACGTCAATAGTTCATGTATTGTTTACTGCAGTGAGGAACCAAACAAAAAGTTGCCGACTCCACGCAAGATTTTTGCGTGTTAAAACTTGCAAAATACTGAACTACAGCCCTGGACCACCTTTAGTGGAAGTTCACTGGATGTGACTTCATTAAATGCAATGCACAACACAGCATGTCCAAAACATTAAGCGACAACAACTCTTACTTCCAGAAGATAAGTCTAAGCAAACCAGCCCTGGAGAATAACTGAGAACACTAAGAACTTAGAAGAGCAGGCGTAATACATGTACATACACCATGCAACAGTCATAAGGTTAATTGGCACTATCCCCAGGCAGCCTTTATCATTTGAGGTCTGGCCATCCTGTTCTCATCTCCATATTTTCGTTCTGGGCGTGGCGTTTCATCATGTCCATAACTTCATTGTCAAACTCTTCAGGTGCGGGCTTCGATCCTGCAACATAATCTGAGTAAAGGCAAACATAGTCATAGGGACAATGGGCAAAGTCGATGTATGCACATAAGGACCTAATGTAAATACAGGTGGTAATGAATGTATTTTAATGTGTTTCCTTGCCTTATCTTGTTACCTGTTGCATGTGTGTATGGATGTATGGATCGATACACGTCTATTTTGTGTATGATTAAACAAGAATACATTAAAAACTGATAATTTAATGGATGAAAGAAAAGTAATGATTTGCAATATCTAACTAGATAGAGTTCATTTTACACATGTACAAATATTACAACCTGTTGTAATATTTAGCAATATTTAGTAATAAATAGCAAAGTGGGTTAATTTTACGTGACACAAAATCAAAAGCTATGAAGCTTGACAAATTCAAAGGAAAATCATTTTTGTTACTCAAAATCATATATTTTTAAACTAGAGAAGTTTGCAACATGGGTACCATAAACAAGTCTCCAGCTAGAAATGGGAGACTGAAAACATCTGAAAATGGACAGATAGTAAAAAGATAATATTTTATTTATTGGATAAATTCGGAAAAGTTACTT
This sequence comes from Paraescarpia echinospica, assembly GCA_020002185.1. NCBI lineage: Eukaryota > Metazoa > Annelida > Polychaeta > Sabellida > Siboglinidae > Paraescarpia > Paraescarpia echinospica. The sequence goes on along the minus strand of CM034536.1, from coordinate 23,078,127 downwards.
ACCAATCATCCAGTAGTAGATGTCCCAATCGTTGCTTGGTTTGTTGATGATTAAATCATACATCCTCAATTGTTTGTCGTTCATCTTGTCTAGATAGCGATCAACAAATGTACTGCAAAAGAGCACGCATACGTATATCAATGTTATACTTTGCCTATGTATAATGTACATTAATACAGTAAACTTCACTAAGATAAATAATTATTTGTTTAATTATACAAAATTACCAACTAGTTGCGTATCTATTAAACAATAAACTTTTAAAATTACATACTATGTTTAAATGTTGTTAAAACCTTTTAAAAGAAATTACAAAATAGAATCATAGAATTGATCAATATTCCAGTGGTGACATTACACCCACAAACTCCTGCAGTTCTGCACTCACCTGAGGAGAATTCCGTTTTCAAGCATTCCTCGTTTGCGACTTTGATAGATGAGCCGGGCTTTCTTCAACACTGATGTTTCACCCGTTCGCTCCTCAAACTTGGGCAGTGGAGGCTCCACGACGTGTTCGGGTGTATGCAGTGGTATGTCTGGTGGTTCTGTACATGGCTCATTGGCCAGGCAGCGCACCTGTTGACCAGTCATGCGGCATATCCGCACACATCTCAGGCGACTCTGGAAGAGCAACAAACTTGTAAGTGAAGGTGCACTAAAACAGGTTCAACTGATTTATTTAATAATGTAATGTCAAAAAATATATGCCTAAAGTATTCATCAGATTATAAGTTTATAGTTGGTTTGTAAGTTATATTACATTTATGCCCATCCATTGCAATCTCACTGGATCTGGCATTAAATATGCCACTAGTCAGATCTATCAGTCACTAGAAGTATGAATGTCAGTCAAAGCAAACAGGATTTTCAGGAAATATTTTAGCATGTAAAAAGGAAGGTAGCAACACATATATCAGTGCTAACTGGTGACAGTGAAGTAATGAAAACAGCTATTAGTATTATTTATTTTGTTGCTGAAAATATACATTTTGCAAAGCATGTTTTCATCATTCAACTGTCATATTTAATTTAAAGAGAGGTTGTTCATTTCTTGTTTTTTATTAACATTATGTTCTTGCAATTTGAAGTTTTCTTTCACAAAAAATTCCAGATGAAGCCGTATAAAATAATACCTGGTTTCTCATCACAACTTTGTTTAAAAGTCAATGACCGGGCAGTTTTAATTTTTAATATGTTCATGTAGGGTTAGTAACAATCAAAGGGGCAATTTTCAACAATCAATAACTTAAGATGTGTACTACCAAGTTTATTTCTTACAAGTGCCAAACCTGTAGACAAATACGTTAATTTTGGCCTGATATGAATCTTAGAACTGTATCACTTATTGTGCTGGAACAAGGAAGTACAGGAATAATAAAACAAAAAAGTTTTGAGGCACAGGTTTTAAAATGTTCAAAAACTTATTTGGCCTAATACGACTCATAGTTATCACGTACTGCATCAGAACGTAGTATATTTTAGAGGAAAAATTATATATCTATACATTATTGATTTAACAAAATAAACTTTTGTGGCACCTATTTTTTTAATGTGTATGCTGATTTCAGTGAGGAAAAACTGGGATTTGTCGACTTACAAACAATGTTGTTGTCATTATGGCAAATAAAGGACAAATAGATGACAGAAGTTGATTTTTAAGTGGAATTTGCAAAGCTGTTTGATGAGGGAATGATGTTCAGCTTGGTCGCAATGTTCCGCATTGTCATTGATGACAAACAATTCAGCAAACTATCTGTTAACCACTCTTGACCTTGCTGATCATGAATAAAGAAACAGACATCTTCGCGCATCAGGGCAGGCCTCAACATTAACACTGGCCCGCTGGACAGGTGCCTTTTCTGAAGATGTCGGGCCACCAGTTTTCATATTTTACTGGCCTGAAGAGTCACTGGTTTCAATCCGATTGACCATTGCCATGTTTCCGATAACCCGATCCTACCTAGAAAAACGCATACACGTCATCGTTCAGCCATGCATGGACGATGACGTGTATGCAGTGCTGAACTCATTTGTTTTCGCACACGTGATTGGCGAATGGCGGGGATCATTAATTATTCACCCACTAAGCGATCTTGTTTCACGTTGGCAAAGAATCGCAGGCGATGATAAAATGTTAGTGCATATTTATCCTATCCCATAATGGAAAGATATCATGGGAATTTGTTATACTGTCAAACGTTTGATGCTGATAGCGTTGCAAAAGACCATGGCTGCATCGGTGGGTCTTGTAAATGTAATACAGCCTTGGTGGAATGAGAGCAGGGATTCTGGATAATGTCCACACTGTCGCACACCACAGCATTGTTTACATCGCCAGTGGAAAAGTGAAACAGAGCCACAGGCACAATCAAATCGAAGAAATGAGAGGACAACCAGCTAAAGTTCCGAGCCTCCGAGGTGATAATAGGTCTACATAATGTCACTGTATTTTTTGGTTTAGTTTTATAGTTTTCTTTGAAGTTAAACTGACGTTATTATGTGGTATGCACTCAGAAATGAAACAACACTGACAGTGACTGTTGCCATTGGTGCATATGACTGATTTGTATTGGTGTAATAGTGTGTAAATAAATGTGCAAAGATTGTATTGCGAATGATGCCTCAGTCTCAGATCTTGCAATAATAGCAGTGATATACCATGATTAAAAATCTTCCTTTAACTTCGCATTCTCACTTCTTACTCACTATCTTAATTTTGTAGATGAATATGCACAAACAAGAACTTCAGAAATGACGTCGCTCCTAGCAAACCTTTGTAGACTTCTTATGAAGAGTCGGGCACCTGGGTATCAGCATTTAAAAAAAAAAATTTGGGCCAGTAACTTTTTTGAACAGGCCAGTAACTAGTCAAATCTACTGGCCCCCTGGGCCAGTGGATACAAAACCTTAATGTCAAGGCCTGCTGGGAGTGCTGCTAATTACATCAGTCTCAGTACCTCCTGGCAGGTCGCTTGCTGAAACTCGGAATATAAGCTCAGCTACTAATATCGCCTGTCTGCAAGTTCTGGTGGTTTTCTGTGTGGTCTTCATGGAATGTTTGGGATGTAGACATAATTATTTGAATACACTATACCGCTCAATGACTTGTGTGAATGGTCGAATGGGTAATTATATGCACTTGTGTCGAATCCGGACCCACCTCGATTTTGCCATTATAACTTGACTTTTGACTAACTTTGATACATCAGATATTGCGTCTTAATGCACTTTTGTGGCGTAAATAGCATCCCAGTTTGCATCAACATAGCACGCTGCTATATCACTCATTTTATGGGCGCAATGCAGTAATGCAAGACCGCAGTAGCGCAGACTAGTGCAAACCAGGTCGCTATTTTGGCTTCAAAAGCTAAGACACAATATTGTTGTTATATAAAATGCCTGGGATGATGTTGAATGATTGAACTGATCCACCGAGGTATCAAATTTAAGCAAAAATGTAGTTATAACGGCGGAAAAGAGGTGGGTATGGATTCGACACAAATGCCAATTATATTGGGATTCATGGAACTGGGGCGCAAGTCGGACGGGTGTCTGCATAGTTCTCATGGGTGGTACGGCGAAGTCGATTTGAATTATGAGCTTGATTCAGCTAACTTCCATAGACCATACAATGGGGGTCAATCACTCAATGCATAGCCGTAGATTTGCCAGGCCCAGCCCAAGGACCTGGTCCTGGGGCAGTGTACGTTGTCACACCCCTGGCTTGCGAAGATGACAGACATCCCTTTAAAACAGCTTTTCTATGTTTGTTTGAAAAAGGTTAGGTTCTGAATTAGAGCGACAGTGGGACAGTGGACAGTGTTTTTGTTGACTCGGTGACGGGGTTTCGGTCCCTGACACTGCGCGACCTTGACCTGGCGCCGATCATAACAACGCGACGAGGCCACACACAGACCGATATGTTGTTTTTACCTTTCCCCATTAACGTTAACATGGGTTCACACGTCAGTAAATCACAAATTTATGAGCATAATAACATGTGCATAGATGTAGCAAAACTTATCGCTACTGACGCAATTACAAATAGATTACCAATATTCTGGACATCGACATCCTTGGCTCGGTTTTTGAACCAACTCAGTGATGCTCGTAGTTATCTTTTTATTTAAACTGGTTGGCTTGGCTGATTTACAGTTCATGATGAGCCGCTTCTGTTGTGGCCGCGGCGCCAACAAGGTTAACATGTGTCTAGAGGTGGCGAGAAACTTTTTGCCACCTCTATGCTAACTTGTGAGAGGCTTGCCTCAAACATTGGTGGGAGGTTTGCCACCAACAACTGGCACTTAGAAGATAGACAGTTTAAATACATACCACAAACTCCCAGGCTGACAGTTTATCCAGGCTGGCAGCACCGTGTGTTGCATGGTAGCCTATAATCAAATACATTAATTCTAAAATTATTTTAATAATAATAATATATTTAGTCTGTTATAGCGTTATATCCACAATTGTTCGTGGCGCTTTACAACATCAGAGTTGATGTAAGAGGCATCAGCCTATAGAAGCCAGAAGCCCAGCTAACAATTTTACGTAGTAACTACGTAATTAAAACGTAGTGGTTTGGTTATGACTACGTATTTTTGTTACGTAGTTATTACGTAAAAACGTGAACTACCAAATAGGTTTTTACGACGTAGTGAAGTACGTAGTGAAATTACCACCTGGCTACCTTCTCACAACGTACCTCCTACTACCTCCCCACAACCTTTCTACTACCTCCCCACAACCTTTCTATTAAATTATAATACGTAGTGACAACGTATAGTGACTTGGTTATGATTACGTATTTTTCTTACGTAGTTATTACGTAAAAACATGAACTACCATACACGTTTTTATGACGTTATGAAGTACGTAGTGAAATTACCATCTTACAACCTTCTCACAACGTACCTCCTACTACCTTCCCACGACGTTTCCGTTACGTTCCGAACACCTTCCCACAACCTTTCTACTACGTAGATGTATTACGCAATGACAACGTATACTGGTTTGGTTGTGATCACGTATTTTATTTACGTAACTACAAAGTAAACATATGAACTACTATATACGTTTCTACAACGTAGTAAAGTACGTAGTTAAATTACCATTTTACAACCTTTCAGACACCTTCGCACTACCTTTCTACGTCCTTCCCACAACCTTTCTGATACGTTTCTGGCACGTTTCCACAACCCTTATTGTACGTTAACGACACCTTCGCAGAACCTTTCTGATACGTTTCTGGCACCTTTTCACAACTTGTATTCTACCTTACTAATACCTTCCCACTACCTTTCTACTACGTTTCTAGCACCTTCTTACAACCACTACTCTACGTTTCTGGCGCCTTCCCACAACCACTATTCTACGTTTCTGGCACCTTCCCACAACCTCTACTTTACGTTTCTTGTACCTTCCCACAACCTTTCTGCTATGTTTCGGGTACCTTCCCACAAGCTTTGTACTACGTTTCTGGCATCTTCCCACAACCTTTATTATTCATTTATAACACCTCTTAAATGTTCTTCTGCAAACAAGCAAGCTGCAGAACATATCGGTAACCTTTATTTCAACGACAACAGTAGCAAACAGATTCTTGCACATAATCGTGGAATTAATACAATAACGCAGAAAGGGTTATTTGATCGTCAGCAAAAGTATACTTTTTAAAGAACATTCAGACAAATGTATTTATTAGACCAGATTAAAATGGTTTTAAGACAAATACTTAACATGTAAGACGTTTCTTCCATTTATTCATTTTATGATCAAACTACCATTTGCTAAAAATCGTATTGTTAACACCATTTTATTGCACATATAAAAAATAGTGGGAAAACAATTTTAAAATGTTTGTGTTTGATCTATTTTAAGACATGCGTTTTACTCCACTTTAATCCATGATTCAGGGCGAATGGAAGTGCCGCTTCTGTTGGATGACTCACGAGCCTGCAAGTACACAACCTATTATCATTACGTTAAACTGGATTGAAAAATAGCTGCTTCACATTGTAATTATATGTTTTTATAAGTACTTGGATATCTTGGTAGACATAGGAATTTGATACCAACAAATTATGTAAGGAACCCAATTTTTTGCAGAACATAATACGCGCTCCCTCCATGGCCAAGTTATCTGGGCACTTTTAAAAACGCCATCTTATGGGCATATACCATCATCACACAATGTATCTATGTCGCAATCAAAATGGTTTACCTTAAATGTATTTGCTTTAATCTACAACTATGGTAGGAGCATAGGACAAATTGAAAGTGTCAAACAAAGTAATGATTTTTGTCGTACGAAGTCTTAATACGATGGGCATTTTGCGGCTGAAAAAACATACATCCTTACCTGGTACAGGTAACCCCCCCTTCTTGCTTGGGGCATGTTTCAATGATTCGGCCATTTGTCGCTCGATTGTCATCATCTTTTGCATGTTGGTGTACTTGTCGGCATGCTTCTGTTAACAAATATAATAGACCATTATTAAAAGCATACAAGAAAAATAATTGTGTACCATAAATATTGTATTCATTATATACTTAGTTTTTAATTATGGTGTAAAACATATTCATCTGTCTAAGGCTAAGACCTCAGTGCATCAACATCTTCCTCACAATCTCATTATAACGATCAGAGAAAGACTGTTTTATAATTATAGACAGAATGCTGTATTAATATAGCAATGACGATAATTCAGAATGCTGCGCATGGACGCATAGTATTGATAATAATCGTGTTCAATGCGACATCACCATTGCCATTGAACGTATAGCTTGGCAAAGGCATGAACATGAATCCGCAAATGTATATATATTGACTGAGTACACTAGACTAGGCCTGTACTGTCTGTAGGGCCTATATATAGTATATTGGCCAGCACGAAAAACCATAATAAAAACATCCACATGATAACTTATTATTTTACAAGGAAGACCAGAAACATAATACATAGCTCTTGTGCGTTATGGTGACCCTATAAATTTAGATAAGATTGACGATTCAATGTTTATCTGAAGCCACAATTAATTACCGCTCAAAGACGAAATCAACTTGACCAAAAATATTTTTATATTTTTATTATAATATAAAATGTAAATGCATGTCATAAAGTACAATTGTTATCTGACAATGTTGTAGGCCTTATATATTAGTACAAAATCATTACCTCAAACCAGGGCCACCAGGCAAGGTTCTCTTCCCTCAGCTTCTCTGCAGGCAGTCTGAAAGGGATGTTGAAACCGGCGCCGCCAACTTTGCCGCCAATTTTGAATGAACTCTCATAACCTGCCGCATTCCAGATTATGTTTCACCAAGCATCTACCAGTGACAAGCACATTATTAATTACCCTCAGTTGGCGCGATGTTGGCTTTGTTGCCCTTCCAGCCAACTTCCTGCAAAAGTACACGATTACATGATTAATCGCACACAGGCCCTAGCTAGGTGGTCGCGACAGCCATCTGATAAAGCTCCCACGACCCAAGGCAGTGACGGAATTCTTTCCCTTCGGGTTTTCAAAGACAAAGGCGTTATCATGACGTTAGCCAGTATATAGGCTGCCTATCTGCCCATGCAAGTATTGTACTGAAGTGCTATATTATATAATATAGGCGTTGACGAATGCCCTTTGTGTGATAATAATAACAGATGCGGTGGGGATAGTAGTCCATTTCACCAACACAAATCTTCTAAATTATACCAAATGTGCTATCATGACATTGGAAAGATATTTGAGTACTGTTTTCAACGACGCCATAATGAATATAATGTATGAAGTTATGGTCAAAGACCGTATATCAATACAAGACGCGCTATCTACATTGTTCGAGGAAAGTACGTAAGCAGTTCGTCCGCCATTTTGAAGTTGCGCCAAGCCAGATCATACGCGTGCAGAAAATTGAGTTCTTTGCATTATCATTGCTCAACATTTTCAACGATAACATCAATAGTTTAATTATATAAGAAGTGGTACAGCCTGATGATTATTCTGATGAAACACGACGAAGTTCAGTTGGCTCAATAAATAATTGCAACGTTTCTACGTGATTTGTTTGCAAATTTCATTATTTTGAATTGTGATAGGCAAACAATTTCAAGGATTACTTTAACATTCATTTTATATGACGCATCGCAGCTTGGTGATTATTCTGATGAATGAGGTGACTGAACAAATACGCTAACATCGCACGCTGCTGTCCCGTAGGTGTATGCGCTTGCCTCCCGAATGGCGGACAAAAACTTTCAGTGTAGACTGCCATTTTCTCGCACAGTGACGCCTCCTGTCCAAATAGAGGCTCCTTGGTTATGGTTAACGATGTCATTACGATGTCACACATGTACTACGTTATACATTACTTTATATTTTAGTCCGTATAGATAATTAAAAACCTCCCACCAAGGGAATTTCCGAGACAATGTTTATCAAGACGTTCATAATAAAATGAAATCCTGTTGTTGTTTTACATCTGGGAATGGATGCCATCACGTAGTTTTAATGAGTTATGACAACTGGCGTGATTAGTCAAAACAGGGGGTGCGAGAGGGTAGATATTACAACAAAATATAAATATCTTGGACATATAATTTGTGATGATCTGTCGGATGAAATGGATATGAAATCCAAAGAAAGAAGTCTGTACAGCAGAAGTAATATTCTACTCAGGAGATTTCACTTTTGTTCAGTGAAGATGAAGAACAAACTGTTCACATCCTACTGTAATAATGTGTATTTACATTCCTTATGGGCTAATTATAGAAAAGCCTCTATGTAGCACTTTATTGTTTCCTATAATAATGGAATTAGATTTGTGCACATCTTATCTATGAGCTGTAGTACTAGCCTAATGTATGTTAGTTCTGGCACGGACTGTTGCAATACTTGATTTAGAAAATTCAGAAAGTGGATTAGTGCAATATAGACACTATGGTAAACTTGTTATTCTTGCTTCTTTTTTACTATGGCCATAATGCATATTACATGTACGCTTTTTTGTCTGAAATAAAATTGATTGATTGATTGATTAGTCCACTTCATCATCACACATCAGCCAAACTGTAGCAAATGAGGGATCGCTGGAAAGGTACTTGAACATGCTTTCTAAATATGTATAATTCTTAGGTAATTATTGAAGTCAGAATTTGCACCTTATCAAAACGATACAAACAATAATGTCAAGCGCATACACGGATCCAATGTGGTGAGCCACGTTCATATTGTTCGTTTTGAAACAAGTCACAACTGAAATTAAGGTATAGTCGTCCACTGCACTGAACAACTCGATGTAAACCCGTTCCTCGTCGCCATCAACTTCGCTGTCGCTTACAACATCAGCAACACCGTACAAGATCATCAACACTCTCAATCCTGATGTCTGCAGGTGTCTATCTACCTTCATACCATACAAAAGCAAACCAGCCTTGAAGTGGTCGATGAATGCAGCATGAGTCAGAACTTAACTTGCTAAAATGAGTGGGCTCCTAAACATGACAGGTATTATATCGAGGGAAGATGTTTCGCATGAATTGTAACCATGAATACCGCATCAAGAGAGACAACGGTGATCTTGAGTAAATTGTGATGGTGCTTGAGGAAACGATGTACCTCTTCATGTCAGTAACATCCGACGAAAGGCTAGAGTAGACTCGTAACATATGGCGGTAATGTGAAGTCAATCCTCAATCAAGCATGTTTTCTTGCACCATGAATTCACGACATGTTATCAACATTACCAGACTGCATGGCAGCACAACTCGGATCTGGCGAATGCTACATATATGCCTTACCAAGTTGTCAAGTCTACTGGTTATATAGGTACGGCTCCACCAGTACGTGCATATATTCATGTGTTTTCACGAGAATACCCGCGTTCTGTCTGTTTCACGAGTTTTGAACCAGTTTGACACGTTGTAGGAACCATCCCGTCGTACTCAGGTTTACGCCCTACTTCGTTCAGGATTATTCCTGAATACGACTACAGATTGATTTACAATTGCATTAAAACCAAACGAAGATTCAAAGAAAGACATACAGCATAGGCTTTTAATGACTATATTCAAACGGAACGGCAAGTCCCAACGCATCCTTGTTGGTTCTTCCCCAGTCATATCGTTCTCCCTCTATATATTCAAAATCCATACAACAGTCCACCATCGCATATTCACACCTTATGGGTCGACTTAACAAAGAATCTCTTGCACATTGGCGTGAAAGATTTACTGTCCGATCTGCGTTCTGTCGTTCCCCGCACCTCAGCACGTAAATTACTAATTTATTAAACACTAGCTGAATTACGGGCATTGTCCGGGGAAATAAGCAGTCATAGACATCCTCAAATCATTTGCACTGAAATCTAAAAAAGTATTGTTGACATAATTATGAACACTGAAAATAGACCAAACCTCAAATGCCCAACATTTTAGTTTCAGACACCCCAAACCCATGCCAAATGTTTCAAGCCTACCCGCATTAATAAATTCTAACTGGTCACTTGCCTACCTGTTAGGACAACCTTTTGCGAGAAATCGCATGCGCTCACCTGTGTAACTGGCGTAACCAGCAACAGGCACCTGGGTTACGCGTCTGGCATATTGTAACGTTATTTACATCAAAACTAATAAAAATTTTGCATACACCCAGTGACACATTTGTACATGGAATAATTGCCTGTACCATACTATAGAAAACATTAAATCCACGGAATTGTTGCAGTGTGTTGTTTGCTAGACGTACCACGCGCTCACGTGGCTGACGCAGCGAAATGCTTACGTAACCAGCAACAGGTAGACCTGGTGCATGTTAAGCGCTGATGATTTCAAACGTCAATAACTTAAACACTATTCAACATTTCTGCATACATCCAGCGACATATTTGTAGATGGCATAATTCTCTTTACGAAGATATAGCAAAATATAAAATTCCGCGGCTGGAACACCACGTGCTACCTTTTGAAATATTGAGCCACCCAAGTTATCCATCACCCCCCGAACGAATTTCGAAAATGTCAACATTTACGATCCATCTCAATGGGCTAGGTAGTTCTGGCACACATGCAAAATGTCAACCCGATACATGCAAAACTGACGGAGATGTGGGTGCGCATACAAACACAGAACAAACTGTTTTATAATAATTATAGAAGTTATAATGATAGACACAGAAACATTAACCGTACCCAGACACAATAGTATTCAGCGCATTGGCAGTTTACTGATGATTTGTTGATGATTAATACTATCCAGCCAGGAAATACAAGTAACTTGAGCTATCACTGACCCGTAACAATAGCTGCGTCCATCCTCTGTGTCCATCCCTAGCAACATCGAGCTGTTTACTTATGTTATTTTAATTTCCCGTACACTTAACAAACAACACACATTTCACATTATGCAATAATTACTAACGACCGCTTAATGACCTCTACACTGGGCATCATTTTAACAATCAGAAACGAACAATTCTAACAATTACAAATTAGCCAATTCCCTCCATCAAACTAGCAATTACCAATCAAAATAGTTATTGTTATATAAGCTATTTGTGATAGGATCTTACAACGTGTCATTCTGGTTCAGAACTGGTACTGCTCCACCGGTACGCGTATTCACGTGAATTCACGTGTTCAGTCACGGTAATCTGGGAAAACTTGTACGTTTATATACATATATATATATATATGTTATATACATATTAAGGGGAAACAACAGCTTGACCCAGAGGGTGTGACAACATTGCCCGACAGAAACCCGACACCGGGGTGAATGACACACACAGAGGACAGGGCCGGCCTGCCGTCTGCCAAACTATTTAAACAAGTCGTTTATCATTCGTGATTCAGGACCGGCGTCTCTTGAAGTCCACTTGAGTTAACTTGAACGTCAAACTTAGATCAACAAACAGTGGTGCTGCCGTGCGTATTTGATCGGCACAAATTTCTTTTTTCTATCAGCATTGATCAGCTCGACATTTTATTGTTTTTCCAATGTTTTGGACCACGCTTACGTTAAATGTCCCGTTCGGAAGTATATCAATGTTACAATAATTGGCACTTGTTGTAGTACGCGGGCTCACCTCGACTTCCTTGTTATAACGACATTTTGCCTAATTTTGATAACTAGTGTGTTGTTGGCATGAATCAACAACACCCCATACGTATCTACGTTACAAAAATATCGCGTCTTAATCACAGACGCGGGAATAGGGGGGCAGGGGGGACAACTGCCCCCTGGAATGTTTCTTGGAGAGAAATGTGAGCGTGAATGTTTGTTTTTGTGGCGAGCGTTAATGGCGGGTGGAAATGTAAATTTTATGTGACGATTAATATTAATGTGTATTTTGTCGACTGTGAAAAGTGTGTGCAATTGGAGGGTGGACACATTGTTTTCTGCACCCCTAGTAGGCGGCGTGGTGACGAGAAAAGCACCCCCCCCCCCATCTTTTGATGTCATTATTTTAGCGGAGACAGCGGAGAGAATCTGGAGAAGATAAATTGACAGCAGCGGCGCCACGTAAACATTTTAAAAAAATCAACAGCATACATTTGACGGTCTCGGGCCTCCGGGGCGGCAGTAATTTCGGACATGTTTCATGGCACGCGATATTATTGGCTAAGCTAGCCAATTCCGAGTTTCGCAAGGCTGCCGGGGATACTGAGACAACGTAATCAGCAACGCCCCCTGACGCGCGAGGATGCCTTCCCTGTCGTGTAAACTTAATAATTGGTAGCGCGATGTATTACAGTGTGCACATGTGTCGATCGTGATTGATCACATCTCTATAATATATATAAGTATTCATGTCAATGCTACTTTCACAAAAAGATCATTTTCTTGCCACGTCGTAGTTTAATTACGTGATAATTTAATGATACAAAACGTACGTAATTCCGGAAACGTTGCTGGATGGTTTCAGGCGGACATCGACAAAACATTATTGTTACGTTGTTATTATATAGTAACATTACGTTAGTAGACTACCTGTATTTCCGACTTGTGTGATGGTCACGCGCGGACGTGGACATAACGTTATGTCGTTACGTAGTTGCTACGTGCAGGCACTACGTGGATAGAATACGTTTATAAAACGTATACAAAACATTTACCTTGAAATCTTCCTATATTATCTCCGGCGGACGTGTACATAACGGAATATATTGGAATATATTTACGTTGCTATTACGCATTGGCACTACGTTGACAGAATACGTTCCTATAATATAAGTACAACGTAATCCCGGACACGTTGATGGATGATCACGGACTGATGTGGACACAACGTTGTTTTTACGTTACAGACATTACGTTGGTAGAATACGTTTATGCAACGTATCCATAACGTAATTCCTGAAACGTTGCTGGGTGGACTCTAGTGGACGTGGACGTAACGTTATATCGTTACGTTGTAGTTACGTATTGAAATTACGCTGGTAGAATACGTTTATATGACGTAAGTACAACGTAATTCCTGACACGTTGCTGGGTAGTCGCTGGCTGACGTGGCCACAACGTAATATCGTTACGTTGTTGCTATGTATTTGTACGACGTTGACAGAATACGTGTATACAACGTACGTAAAACGTAATTCCTGACACTTTTGCTGGGTGGTGTTCGGCGGACGTATATGCAACGTCGTATCGTAACGTTGTTGTTGCGTATTGGCACTACGTTGATAAAATACGTTTCTACAACGTACACAATACGTAATTCCTGAAACGTTGCTGGATGATGTCAGACGGACGTCGACAAAACGTAATACTATAACGTTGTTGTTACGTAGTGGCATTGCGATGGCAGAATACGTTTATACGACGTAAGAACAACGGAATTTCCGTTTCGTAGTAGGATGGTAACGCGCAGACGTGGATATAACGTAATGACCTTACGTTTTTGTTACGTACAGGCACTACGTTTGTAGAATACGTTTATGCAACGTATCCATAACGTAATTCCTGAAACGTTGCTGGATGGACTCTAGTGGACGTGGACGTAACGTAATATCGTTACGTTGTTGTTACGTATTTAAATTACGTTGGTAGAATACGTTTATATGACGTAAATACAACGTAATTCCCGACACGTCGCTGGGCAGTCGCTGGCTGACGTGGCCACAACGTAATATCGTTACGTTGTTGTTATGTATTGGTACGACGTTGACAGAATACGTGTATACAACGTACATAAAACGTAATTCGTGACGTTACCAAACCACTACCTCCTAGCAACGTAGTAAATACGTAGTGTGTTTGCTGGGAGAGGACCTGTAAGAACAATACACCATACGTCATGATCATTAAACTAAAATACTATTACTAAGACAGTCATTTAAACAGAAAATGGTGCCATAAAATAGTAATAAAAATACTAATGAATAAATTATGTAAAAGGCAACAAAATAATTGGAATATGGTAGTAAGACGTTAATTTAAAATAAACACGTACAATATAACATAACTAATAAATTATAATGCATAAATTAACCACTAACATATAGCAGTATAAAATTTAATAAATAAATAAATATTACTAATATAAATAAGTCTCGGGAACACTGAGAAAAGTCACAAACAAGCTATTAGTGTTCGTCTACAATTATATTCTAAATAAATGTGTTTTAGTTGACATTTAAAACTGCCAAGAGTGTCCAAATATTTAATCTAATTAGGTAGAATGTTCCAAAGAGTTGCAGCGGCCACCGCGAACGAACTGTCACCGTCTTTGATGCGAGTGTGCGTCACGGACAACATGTTGTTTTCCGCAGACCGCAGTGATCTTGTCGGTCTGTAAGGTCACACGAGATCATGCGAGTACACGGGCGCATTTTCATGCATTGCCTTGTACGTGAATACCAATATCTTGAAATTGATTTTGCGAGCAATGGATAGCCAGTGCAGATCATGCAACAGCGGCGTATAACTATCACTCCGCGGGCGACGCAATATCAGACAAGCGGCCGAGTTGTGAAATCGTTGCAGACGAGCGGTGTTGTTTGCAGATGTTGCGTATATGATTGATTTGCAATAGTCCAGCCGCGGTGTTATCATCGCGTTTACTATGCTTTCCTTCGTTGTTTTAGGTAAAAATCGGCTGATATGATTAATGTGGGGTAGGTGGAATGCTCACACATGGATTGTGATACCTGTTTATTCGTGTTCAAATGTCTGTCCACGTAGACGCCGAGATTCCGGACATATCGTGAAACTGCAGTCGTACAGTCGCCAACACGTATTACGCTGCTATCCACAAGTTCAGCGGCCGACTTAGACACCATTGGAATGTACTCGGTCTTGCTGTCATTCATGCACATGTAATTCCGCGCCATCCAATGTTTTATGTCATCCAGGCATGTTTCAATTCGACGTAAAACAGCAGCGTAAGCGGTTGTACTGAGATCAAAGTGGGAGTACAGTTGTAAGTCATCAACGTATTGGTGGTAACAAAGGCCATGGTTTCTGATGATATCGCCAATTGGTTGCACATACAACGAGAAGAGCAGTGACCCTAGGACGGAGCCTTGCGGGACACCTGACGTCAGAGGTGTTGTACCCGAAAATGCGTCACCAATTACGATGCGCCGAGTCCGTCCCTGCAGGTACGAAACCACCCAGTCTAATGCTTTGTTAACAAAGCCGTATATAGCGCAATCGCAATCATCGAATTAAGATGGCCTGGTTATAATTTTCTCAAAAGCTGCACTAAAATCGATGAGAACCAGTGATGTGCCTTGTTTGTTGTCCATGGCTGATTTCATTGCCTAGAAACGCCGTTTCCGTCGAATGATGGTTTCGATACGCTGATCAGAGAAGGGTGTGGTTATTCTAAGCGCCACAACTTTCTCAACTACTTTCGACAAATGTGTGAGATTACTCGATCACTGGACGATAGTTATTCAAGACGTCTTTGACAAGCGGTGGCTTCTTCAACAAAGGACGGACAATTGCCTGCTTAATCAGTGTTGGCATGACCGCGTCTTCAGCAGTTGCATTTGTGATCAGTGTGACGATGGACACAATACTGGTAACATTGACTTTCAGCTGGTTGGCAGGTGGAGGATCTAGTACACAAGTTTTGTCCGTGGTAGCAAAAAGTGTTGTTATTTCTTCGGCTGTTGTTGAATCGAAGACATGTATAGGATCTGCGAAATATTACTTTTCGTCACCCGTAGCCAGATCAGGTGATGTGTAACGTTGTAAGTTTGACAGCAATTTATCGATTTTGTCACTGAAGAAATGTGAAAATAATCCGCAACCTATCATTGCCGAGCTGAATTCTGGATGTAGCTGAGAATTGTGACCACCAAGAGACCTCACCAGTCGAAACATAGGTAGTATTGTTGTTAGCGTTTTCTAAACGATCTTGGAAATATTATAATGGTTTTCTTTCTATTATCAAGGCATTGCATTCATCGCGTGGCGTGACGTACGACAGGCGATGAATTTCAAGTTTGGTTTTCCTCCAAAGATTGTCCAGTTTCCGTTTCTTTTCACGGGCATCGTCAATGTCTGCGTCGTAGCATGGGTGGGTCGAGTTGTTTCGTGTGCGTACAGAGCGCCACGGAGCGTGTTTGTCCAGACACTTCTTTAGGTTGGTGTTGTACGTAGCGACCAATTCACCCACTTGCATATCTTTACACCATGATGTCATATCAACACAAACATATTTTATTTCGTCCTCAGTTCACTGGAAAAACACGTTCCATGTAAAAGTGCTCGAAAAAAATCCATACATCACACCAAAACGCTTTTTTCAAGTGTACTCTTTCACACTGCAGGTAATGGCAGACGAATCCTTAATGGGGGGGGTCTTACCCAATTCAGGGAGCATAATACTTGTGGTATTTCATTTCGCTTCGCAAATTTCAATGTCGCCATCTAACGAGCAGTATTGCGCTGATGTAACTTTGAGTGCGGTCGCCAGATGGCACCATCATCATTCGGTTGTCAACACGCTCACCGACACCTGCTGAGTCGAACACGTGAGTTAGCGGTGTGGTATTACTCTGTGTACTGAGCATTTATTTCGCTTTGTTGGATGGTCTAGCTAAACAGTGGATATCTGACTGGCTTTGAGATGGGGGAATCGGTTACCTAAACCACAATTTCGCAACGGGTAACTGAATATATAATTAGCCTGCATCGTAGCTTGGCCGTTCGTTTCGTCTATGGCTATGCGCAGCGACAAAGCTCAGTGCAGGGCGTCAAGCGCCAGCGTGGCAACGGTGCAAGGGTTAACAGCAGACAGGCGAGGCGGGGCATCATTAAGTGTCGCGACAGCGTAGCTGTTACCAATGTCATAAACCGATTCGAACACTGGCGAGTCACGTTTACTAACATATGTTATATGTTATACATTTGGTTAAGTGGAAATTAACTTTCCTCTTTGAATTATGCATACAAGAATACACAATTAATTATTAGGCCACTCATTAACGTGTCTAATCGGATTACTTAAATAATTAACACGTACACACACACACACACACACACACACACACACACACACACACACACACACACACACACACACACACACACACACACACACACACACACACACACACACACACACACACACATATTCCTACAGGTTGTACATACAGCTGTAGCTGTTTGTTGGCGTGAATTGTTGGAAACGTCGATAGAGGGTCCACTGTGTGGAGCTTGTGCATCACATCTGACATTTATAACTATGAAAATGTCAAACAGAAAAACCCCCCAGCGTAGGCCATTACCGGCTACGGTGAAGTAGGCCCACGTGGATTATTATTTTGGGGTGTGTGAGATCATAGAGGGTAGTCTAGGGGGCCTAAACCCCAAGGGCACACTTCCTTGAGCGCAGGCCTACCGCGGTCAAAGGCCAAAGCTCCCAGGCCACCATGCATCCGCCTATGGTAAGATTTCGATCGTTTGCAGGAATTCGATCATAGTTTTGTAATTGTGTTGTTGTTGTTGTTGTTGCTACAAAATGCGTTATATGTCAACAACAACAACAACATCGTGGTCAACGTCGTGTTATGACGGTCACGTTCCACCAGAGACAAAGTAGAACACAACTACAACTAAAAGCCGCTTACTTGTAGGTTATGTTTGAACGCCAATAAATAAATATGATTTTTGTTTGTAGACTATGCAGGTACATTGTACAGTTTTGGTAGTCTTTCTACCTTCGGAGCGATGCACCATGGGAATACTAATCAACGTGCCAAGTTAATGTGGAAAATCTATTGCAGTTGACCCCTGGATCCAATATTGTTCTAATTAAGCATACCTTAATTGCCTTTGATAAGTCTATAAAAGTAAAGCATTCTGTAAGACAGTTCTTTATTGTATCAATGCACCTGCGATATATCTTAACTGGACGAAGTGATCTACACGCACTCAATGATGCGATGTAGTGACAGCAGGAAGAAAAAAACACGTAAAGTAAAGTTGATGGCTCAGTGTGGTATACATGAGATTGCTGGTATACGTGAGGACAAGCATATATTGCAATCAGTTCGTAGGCTTAAAGGGAATAAAAACATCTATGGCTTGAATTCATATTATATTACATCCTGCTATCTATTTCCATGTTCACCAAGCCCAAAAAAATCAATGAATTAGAAATTCCACATTTTATGCTGTGCATCCGGACATTTTCGAATATGCATATTTTTGGCGCGCTTTTCGGGATGCCGAGATGTGACGTCACATATGACTCATAATCGCATCAGGCCGACCCTTTCCATGCATTCAGAGCATGTTTACATGGGCGAAACGAGCGTCAAAATGAGTTATTATGCGATATTCCGATGTAATACAAACACTAGTCATCATAGAGGAACAAGCAGTTATCTTACGGTTCCATATGAATCCAATTTTATTCAAAACAATGAATGCGAATGGGCCTACAAGTCGACTAGGTTTCGCCGAGCATGGGCTCGTTTTTAGAAAAATTATATCGGATGCAACCAACGAGAAATAATGTACACCAATAAACATACATAACAAACATATATTGTATCCAGCTACAGAAAGTAACGTGTATAAGTGTATAATCTTACAATATCACTAGAATATCGATGTATGAAGGATGAGTTGTACAATTTATCATAACAACTTTAATCAGTCAGCGAATTTTTGTCGGTCCTGCTAGCTCTGTTGATAAAGGCGTTGGTTCCTTGGCATTTATTTTGTAATCGGGCGACGCCGGTTCAATCCCGACACCAAACCATTAATTTTCTTTACACTTTTTTTGTTTATGTTTTCACCAAGTAATATAAACCAAATCATTTTTATACTATGATGCACTGTTTGTAAATATTTTTTTATTTTTGTAGTAATTATTTATTCGCCACAAAAATTCAAACATGGGAATTATATAGATGTTTCTAAATTTTATTTATCTAAACAAATGTAATGTAATGGATACATAATTTATTAAGGTAGCAGGATCCCTTTTGAACTACTTTTAACACCATATAATATTGTCATTAACTTGATGTACCATAAAATAGCACATGGTTTAAATTTGGTAGGAAATTATTTTTTTGCATAAATTATGCTAATTAGCTGACAATATGGCTGCCGCGACAATCGAAAGAGGCTCAATTTTCAAACATGATAAAACTTTAATTATACACAGCAGGGATATGAAATTAACAACAGTCAAAGATAACACATATTCTGAGGGAAATAGATATTACAAAAAAGAAATTTAAATATTTTTACAACATTTATAATTTTTTTTCTTATATTCTAGCGCCTAATTAAATATTCGTGCTTAATAAAAAATCACATTCCACCATTTAAACACAAAATCGTTCCATCATTCCTTAGCCAATTATACAAAGAAACAATGCTGAAAAAATCAGAGCAATATCTTTAATGGTGTTGGAGATAACATGTTTGAAGGTAGAACACATTCACGAAAAAATGATAGTTGAGTAAAATGCGTTTAAAGTTTTGCACTGCAATACGTGGCTATGGAACATAAACAAATTCCAGCTTCACTAATTAGGGTTTTTTCTTCTAATTAGGGTTTTTGTCATTTTATACTTGTTTAGCAATAATTAAGCTACAATTATAGTGCATTTAAAAAATATGTACAAATTCAGAAAAATCACATTTTTAATGGGATCCTGCTACCTTAACTGTATGTATATATTGTACGGTAATATATTGTAATTATATATGTGAAAACAAATGGTGATCTATCTGGATAAATAAAATTTAGAAACATCGTTATATATAATGACCATATTTTTATTTTTGTGGCGAATACATAATTACTACAAAACTATTTACAAACAGTGCATCATGGTATAAAACATGATTTGGTTTATATTACTTGGTGAAAACATAAACAAAAAAAAATTAAAGAAAATCAATGGTTTGGTGTTGGGATTGAACCGGCGTCGCCCGATTGCAAAATAAACGCCAAGGAACCAACGCCTTTACCAACTGAGCTAGCAGGACCGACAGAAATTCGCTGACTGATTTAAGTTGTTATGATAAATTGTACAACTCCTCCTTCATACATCGCTATTCTAGTGATATTATGAAATTATACACGTTACTTTCTGTAGCTGCATACGATATACGTTTGCTATGTATGTATATTGGTGTATATAATCTCCCGTTGGTTGCATTCGATATCATTATTCTGAAAACGAGCCCAAGCTCGGCGATACCTAGTCGAATTGTAGGCTCATTCGCATTCATTGTTTGAATAAAATTGAATTCATGTGGAACCGTAAGATAACTGCTTGTTCCTCTATGATGACTAGTGTTTGTATTACATCGGAATATTGCACAATAACTCATTCTGACGCTCGTTTCGACCCCAAAACTATCCTTGTAAACATGCTCTGAATGCATAGAAAGGGTCGGCCTGCTGCGAGTGTGAGTCGTATGTGACGTTACGATACCACGTGATCGCCTAGCTCATTAATTTTTTTCCCGCGGGAATTGCTACACAGACGGGTTTAAAATCGAATTTATGCTACAAATGTATTTTTCTGTATTTTGTTAATGTTCTCGAATGTTACATACAATGTTAAACTTTGTGTACACATGGAAAACGGATTTTAACTAATGCCTTGTTTTTATTTTCTTTAAATTATAACTGGACAATTAATTTACACATTTGTAGGCCGTGCATTGGCACCGCATGACAAAGACTGCATGTCAGCAAAGATTTATAGATGTGAATAATTATTACTCCGCAAAATTCTAGCCTACTACGATATTACGTTGACGGTTTATTTCAGAGTGTCAGTCCTCTACAGCTAATGAGTCCACTGTAGGCTACCCATTTACCCCTTTGCACTGGAGCTGTTACCCGCCCACCGCACTAATACACGTAGGCACACGCACACACGCACTCACGCACACACACACACACACACAGATAACCTTGCATGTATTCCACGTAGAAAGGACTAACGGCTTAATGTCTCCCTCCGAAAGGCGGAGGCAAAGTGGGATGGATGAAATTGTCCAGGTGTAGAAAAAGCGATCGGCAGGTGGATTTGCACCCCGGTTCCCTCAATCAGCAGCCCAACGCTCTGCTGCTTGTTGCGAGTCGCGTGTTTGTTCAACTAAACGCTAATCAGTCGTACAATGTACGCTGGTTCCCAACTCGAGTCACGTGTTTATTTGATCGGTACAGCAGTTGTTTAACTGATTCGAAAATTGAGTCGCACCAACAAAAGTCTGTTCAGTATCACACGAAGCCACAACACTAGGGAAGCGCGCATGTAGTTCCAGAATCTAACAACACGACCGTGGAGACGCTTACACGAATTGTGACAACGTTTGTTATATGATGTACGTTGACCAGTCACACAGAGTGGTATAATATACACTGACCCTTTTGCGCAACTACGGTACGAATAATCGTTGCATGTCGTGCAATCGAACGACTCGCAATAAAAGCTTAGCGGTGTACGCCTAGCACAAAGCCAGGCCAAACAGGTACACATGCACATGTACAAGAAACCAGAGATGTTGCAAATAGCACAAAGTATCTATGTTTCGGAAAGTATTTATGATACCCATGGGCTTAACGTCATCACCGCTTCAACAAGATACTCTTCCAATTACGAAATATACAAATCAAATTATTTCTGTCAACATGACCATTTATTGAAATGCGGACAATATGGAAATAGAAAGAACACTAAGTTATGTAGGGAAGTTTGTCGGCGATCACGACGATCATCTGTTAACTAGAGACAAAGTCATTATAAATAAAAGACGGCATGGGCTTCAGTCCTACTGCCTGATGATAATTACGACCCTGGTTATTAACATTGGTTGTTCACCTGTTATGTGTTAGACAAGAAAATTCAGTTTGTGTGCCATGTGTCTTCACCGTTGTTGTCAACGGGGCCGTTCGAGTGTGCCTAATGTTTGGTGTTGCTTGTAGCGTGGCGAACCGAGGTTGCGGTGACCGGGTAACTCCAATCGCAGTTCAGTGACACCCAATCGGGGCCAACATTTTCGTTTGACATCAACGTTGAGAAATGGAAGTAGGCGCCGGGGAAGGGATTCCATCCTTCGACTTTCGTATCGAATTCGCCGATGCGGAATCGGGGTCTCTGAAACTCACACAGCTGATCAGACCGAAGTGGTCGACAGAAGACATCAAAGTGAAGGTTGGTGGATTTCCCGATTCAACGTCGTGTTATGACGGTCACTTTCCACCAAAGACAAAATAGAACACAACTACAACTAAAATACAGAATGTAGAACTGATAAATGTATAGGGAATTGATTAGAAATTATGTGTGTCAAGCTATGTCCTCTGTGGAGCCCAACTCACGCAGCAGTCTAGACGTCCCACACAATACAGCGTATACAGATGTGGTTTTTCTGGCCATACGGCAGTTCCTTGCTGTTGAAGTTGATGAACGTTCTGGCGTTGGAACCAACGCTTGTCCCATTGCAACCCATTTCATTGCCAACAACCTGTGAAATTGGAAACATTAATGCTATGTCATGTCCCAATTTGGTGTGACAGTGACTTAGTCGAGGGAAGAAGTTGGTATGGTTAGCATAGACTCCATGCCGAGCTGTAACACTTCAAATATTTTCCTCGCACCGCTATGACAAAACACAACCATAAGAAGTCGACTCGTGTACTCTATATGAGACAGAGAGGTTCATAACCGACATTTACATTAAGACTTTTACACTTAGCAGGATGAATGAGGCAAGGAAGCATCTGCTTGTTCAGGGACCTGGTACCACGTGGAATACCAAATTGGTTATGTGAGGTGCTCTTCGACAACATTAGCTCTTTTGTTGTGACATATTATTTTCTGCACATTGGTGTGCAATCAAGCCCCAGTGAAAATCACTGAAGCAAACAATAACCCGTTACTAATTTGTTTAATTAAGCATAAACCAGGAAGTCCATAATAAAATGGCTGCTTTGTTCTCAGAAAAGACAGTGCTAAGCATGCCTTGTACTGCAACCTGATTGTTCTGAAGGGTGTTATTGACTTAAGTCAGATAACCTGCACCAGTACCTAGTATGGTACCATATTGCAGCCTGGCTAAATAACAACCGGGATGCTGAATTCTGGACGTTGCCAAATGCTAATTCACCCCCTCTTCAAACATAAATTTTGTTATCTGGTGGTTAATTAGCAGTGATTCCAGTTAGCACTTAGAAGCTCTGTCCTATGCTGCTAGTAAATCTGGGGTACATAGGGACTGAGAGAGCAGAGAACTGCAACCCAGGTTTTGCCTGGTGACAAATCCTTTTGTGCAGTAGTTTATATGTCTCAATTTATATAGAAAAACGTCGTAAATTTATTTTCCGTTTCAATCAATTCTTTCAATTCATCTTACTTTGTGGGATTCAATTCCAATTCAATCTGTTTTGGTTTTTACCAATTCAATTCAAATTGATGCATTTTGTTGATCAATTCAAATTCAATTAAGACTTTAACCTAGGTCTGTTCCTGTCACTGTTCGGGACGGGAAAAAATGCTTCCAAATAAAATGATCATCGAGTACAGACTGCTTCCTGACGTTTCGCAGTTTGCACGGCTTGGCTACGTCAAACCTGACCGATCTGCTACCTTGTCACCAGCCCACTCGCACGCTACTGAAGACATTTCTTTTTAGACGTGCTTTTTCACTTTAAATGAAATATGTGCGCTGTTAGGAACTCTGAACGTTTTAGTATCTCCTTTAAACTTTTACTACTTATTATTAGTCTTTCTTAACTTGTCGTTTTAACTAGTATTAACTTTTATTATTATTATCCTGATCTGTTATATATATATATATATAATTATTATATATAATTTATTAATGTTTTTAATAAGCTACATTTTTAATATTGTTATGCGCCTCTGAATAGTCATAATTGTCAAACTTATGGTGCAGAGAATTGCAGTAAAGTTATTATTATTATTGACACGAGTGCAGCATTCGACACGATTAACATTGACGAATTGTTGAACACTCTAGATTCACGATTCAACATCGGCGTTATGGCACTTGACTGGTTTAGATCATACTTGACCGGCAGATCTCAGTGTGTCACGATTGGTTCGTCTTCTTCGAACGCAATCCCCATTTGCCACGGTGTACTTCAGGGTTCAGTACTTGGACCAGTGATGTTCAACGCATATACGACACCCATTGCTGACATCTGCAAGAAACATCATGTGCTTTACCACCGATTCGCTGATGACATCCAGCTATATGTCAGCTATAACCCTATGGTGTCTGACGAACTGGAAAACGCTAAATAGCTGCTCATCCAGTGCATCGCCGAAATTAGAGCCTGGATGCTGATGCATCAACTTAAACTCAACAATGACAAAACTGAGTTTATCGTGCTGCAGTCACCGCACAATCTACGTGTTTATGGCAGCCCCAGCTTGGAACTACCTGGACTTACCTTGCAATCAACAGATGCAGCGAGAAATCTAGGCTGCTACTTCGACCGACACATGCAGTTAGACCGCCTCGTCTCCAGCTACTGTTCTTCGGCCTACTACCATCTACGCCTGATCGGCAGAATTCGTCACCTGCGGACGCGAGAGGCGTGCCATGCTGCAGTACGCTGTCTTGTGCTAAGTCGCCTCGACTACTGCAATGCTCTACTCGGTGGATTGAACAATGGACAGACCAACCGACTTCAACGAGCACAGAACTCAGCCGCTCGCCTCATCAACCGCATCAGACGGCGAAATCACATCACACCAATTCTGCAATCACTACATTGGCTGCCGATCAGAATGCGAATCACTTTCAAGATATGTACCTACATATTTAAGATCCAGCATGGCTTAACCCCGAACTACCTCAGCTGTGCGATAGTTCGCAACGCGCCCACACGTGCATTGCGATCGGCGAGTGACGCAACGCTTCTCGCGGTGACGGTGTTATAGAGAACTATCGGACGGGGCAGCTTTGCAGTGACAGGCCCACATATGTGGAATAGGTTGCCAAAGTGTGTGCGATCGGTTGGAACATTGGCGGCTTTCCGGAAACAACTTAAAACCCATCTATTTCGCCTGCACGACATGCCTTGTTGCAAGCACTGCTGCCACATCTAAATGACACTGGTTTCTGTTTTATAGTATTGATTGGTTTTTAATTTAATTGTTTGAATTTGTATTTTTACACCCTAATTTATTTATTTTTATTTATGTTTTTTTATCTTAGCTATTTTATTTATTTTATTTATATTTTATCATTTAGTCAACACGTCATTTTAATATGTGAAGCGCTTTGATTAGTATTTACTTACTTAAAAAGTTATATATTAAAAAACGGAATTATTATTATTATACGTCATGATTCTTATTAAATGGCATATATACTATATGGTTTATCCGTTTACTCACTCACTCACTCACTCACTCACTCACTCACTCACTCACTCACTCACTCACTCACTCACTCACTCACTCACTCACTCACTCACTCACTCACTCACTCACACTGCCCAAGTGGTCGTTGGAGTACCACTATTGACTATATGCCTCTTTCTATGTACAATAAGAGAATATAACGTAATTGTTTCGAATCAAACCTATTTATGTACCTGCTACAACCCCAGTTGTACACTCCTTTGGACATTGGCCCATTAACACTTTTGAATGTATAATATACTTAATAAAATACTTAATAAAATAAAATACTTAATAAAATAAAATACTTAATAAAATTAGTTTAGTGCCGGATTTCGCATTACTAACCATGTTGCCTTGTGGACAGAGGTTCACCGGCGGTATCACCAACACACTGATGGGATGCTGGCACCATGATGATCCCGCCCAGGAAGAGATGGTTCTGATCAGGATCTACGGAGCAAACACGGAGTTGATCATCGATCGCGATGCAGAGACGCGTAATATTCAGCTCTTGCATGCTGTTGGCAGTTCAACACCTCTGTATGCGCGATTCGCCAACGGCATCGTTTACGGCTTCTTCCCAGGCGCCTGTTTGGATGAGGTGACTGTCCGAGACCCGGTCACCAGTAGGTCAGTCACCATTTACTCTTTATTTATTACTAAATGATTCGCCACTAGTACACGAATTTACAGCATCAAATAACTTTGAAATTGTGACATAACTGTTAGCAATCTCTGTTTATAACAGAGATGTGTGCTAACAGATATGTAACCTTTCTAATATATCATTTATAGCATTTCTAATATATCTTGCGGGTTTTTCATCAACCTTCTTTTTAATCATCTCAGCATGTTTGCATATGAACTTGAAAATTCTGTATAACTCTTTCGTAAACAGTAACATCTGAGAAATGTAAAACTCTATATCTATAGTACACTGAACATGACACAGCATCATATGAACGATGTACGAATACAACTAAGACGGTCGCCATGTTATGTGTCTGTAATATTGTGTACTACAAATAACAGTCCCAATGCCGAAAACGTCTGTTATCGGGTTAATACCAGTTTCTTAACATCAACAAACTGATAACTATTCCATAACTAACTGATAGTACTTTAGTAACAAGTTATGTTAACACATGTCTGGCAAATAATTATGTTACATAACATCCGCACTGCTTTGTTTGTCTACAGACTTGCAGCTCAGCAGATGGTGACGATTCACTCGATAGATACTGACGAAATCATGAAGCAGAACCACATCGCGGGTTCAGCTATGAGTCGGAAACCGATGGTATTCGATCGTATCTTGGAGTGGCTGGATCTAATTCCTGATGAATTTAGTGACGCAGAGAAGAACAAAAGGTGAGGGTAGCACCCAACACACACGGAGGGAATATCTAAGGTCATGGGAGTTCATTCATACGTTTTTCGCCATTGGTCGGTCAATGACTTCGCCATTAAACATGTCAACAAGCCAGGCACACGAACACGAAATCAGTTTTCACGAACTCGTTGAATGTCAGTTTTACCAATGCATATTTGTTCGTTTCGTCGTTTTAAGGCACACTGTAGCAAACAGTTATTTAAAAAAAAATTATGTAAGCAGATTTAATTTCACATTGTTCAGTTTTATAATATGCACCCAATGATTTCCACGACTGTATCACTCATGAAAATGTAAAAGAAACGCTAGAAATTGACGACTATGGAAAACATTATTTCATTAGTATTTGTACTTCAATGTTTCTCGTTTCGAATTTTTTACCTATACGCTTTGTACGTTTCATTTACAAGTACATCTACTTTGTTGGATTTGTTTGAATAAACTTTGATCTCACCTACGCGTCCGTAGGACAAATCCCACGAAAGTTGTTCACATCTGCATTGGTATTTGTCCTGCATAACTTATTCAAGATACTAGTTCTACAACAGTTATTTCAATTTCAATTCAGAAAGAAGTAATTTTGGATAGGTTGGGCAATTGGAATTGTAGGATAAATGCTTTTTATTCCTTGATTCTTCAGGTAAACCCTCCTTGTTTGATAATAGCACATAACAACTGGTTCACATGGTTGACGAACCATCATAAATTATTTGAGAATTAATCCAAGCCCACGACATTTTTGTGTAATTTCTATTGTATAACAACCCGAACGTCGAAAGCAAAAACGAGATTTCTACGGCACTGGTCAATATTGTTGTCTCCCATAATAGGTACAAAAGTGGCGTTCGCAGCAAGCCGCAGCTGAGACGTGAACTGGAAGAGTTGCAGCGGGAACTGGACGTCATCGGGTCCCCAATTGTCTTTTGTCACAATGATTTGCTGTTGGGTAATATTGTGTACAATGACAAAAAAGGCATGTGGCAACTTATTAAATTATACATCTTAATGAGTTCATATCTTGTATCCAAAACAGTTTTCAAAGTGTATGCACAACAGTTATTTTGTGAGAACACCCTCCTGTGTTTTGATCTGGACGTTTCTACATTCTTTTTGTTATTTTATTTATAATGATTTGTTCTATTAATATATATAATTTATTATAGAATAACGTATTACAATTGCGTAACAATAACAATTGTTATTAGTGTGTGTACGTTGTAGTATGTTCGTTCTTGTGCATATTGATTATTTTATGAATAACAGTAAGTTACTTTCTAAAGTATATTACATGAACTGAAAGTATAACTGTAATGTGGAATTAAACAATATTATGTAACAACACAAGCAACGGTAGATCCACGTGTACAGTAGGGATAAAAATAACGTTTCATACAAATGGTTTTATATAAAACACCGCTATTGGAAGTATGAAGTTACCTTTCCGAATCCTTGATTTCTCTTACGGAGCTTTCGGTGACCTCACGGCACCTTCGTCAGCGTTGAACTGCTAACTCTCGGTCGTTATGGACTTCGTTGGTGGTCATCACATGACAGCAGTTGTACCCGGAGTCTCTGTTGATGGATAGTCGCCTCTCTCTGACCTCTATTGCTTCTCTGATTTTCATTCGTCAGACGTTATGTTCTCTGGCGAGCACTGTTGCGTCTTTGGCCATGATGTTGTGGCCCTCGTTCACTCTATGATCGCCTACTGCTGTGAGTGGGGTCGTGGTGTTACTGTGTTCTTTGAGTCGGGCTCACAGAGCTCTGCTGGTTTCATTTACATGCTATTTCATATATCACTCCACACATGTTGTTCTTGGGGGTTTTGTCCTTGGGGTTCACCACTATAGATCTTATAGTATTGCATGGTTTGTGGTACGTCCCCACTCCATGCTCCCGGAAGACGTTGGTCAGTTTCTCTGATAGGTTGCGCACGTACAGTAAAGGGATGCTCGGTGTGTGGATGGTCTGTTTTTTGCACTTGGTGTCTTTCTCTTTTTCTTAGTTATGTTGAACATCCACTCTCTGTAGTTGTTGGCTATGAGTGCTGCTCTCACATGTGCTGTTTCTGTGGTTTTATTTTCGTCTGTGGTTATGGGTTGGGCTGCTCTGTTCGTCAGTGTTCTGACCACTGATCGCTTGTATTCGAGGTGGTGTTTGGAGCTAAAGTTCAAGTACTGGTCTGTACGTGTCGGTTTCCTGTTGACTGTGATCCGCGTGCTGCCGTCATCGTTCACATGTACACACGTGTCCAGAAATGGCAGTTGGCCTTCTCGTTCTGATTCGGTGGTGAATTTGATGTTTGGGTCGTCGTAACATTACAATGGTCGCATATCTACTTTACTTAAAAACAAGATGGCCAAGTCATATATTTTTGGAAAGCTTGTTGTTTCCCCGTCAAAATGAGGTACGACATGGAGGTTACCTGATATGGTACGAGTGGAACTAAGGTCAAACAAGGTCACCGTGAAATGATGAATATTCGATTTGTTGCAATGCCGCGAAAGTCATAAAGTTACAATGACCCTGCAACTACGTCATATATATGCACGTAGCATATACTGTGAGAAAGAACCATTGTTCGCCATCAAAATGAGATATGACATGGCGCTGTCAGCTGATGGAGTAGGTATGGAGCGACGATCAACAGAGTAACCGTTAAGTGATAAATGTTCGAAATAGTGTCATCCCGCAAACATCATAAAATATAAATGGTTGCGTATATCTACGTTACCTGTCTATTCATGGCAATGTCGTAAAACGTTGGAAAGCCAAATGTCTTCCCGTAAATATGGGATAGGACGAGGAGCTATTAAGTGGTGCAGTAGGTGTGGAGTGAAGGTTAAACAAGGTCACCATGAAACGACGAATGTTCAAAACTACGCCACTCCATAAAAGTTCTACACTTACAATGGTTGCGTAGCTACTTTATCTACATACAGTAGGCCGTCTTACATACCGTTTGGAAGCGTATTGTATCCCCGTCGAAATGAAGTTGTAGGTAGGTAGGTAAGTAGGAAGGTAAGCTTTATTTGGACTTGTATAAATCATACATACAAACATAAACAATCAGTAAAACAATCGACAGAATGATATACAATTCCAGTTTGACAGCGGAACCAATCACGGCTGTAACCAGTTTGTTTTAATTATTCCAATGTAAGATGATAATGATTAAATAAACTAGTCGCCGTCATCCCCAAAATAACTATTTTCAACAATGATTTCACATGTAGTGTGTTGTTTACGTTGCTATAATTAATAGAACATATATATATATATATAAATGTAATAACAGTAATATTAGATGATAAATGTTCACATAAGAAATCTTGTATCGTGGTGCAAAGTGATACTGTAACTGTGGAGTGAATGTTAAACAAGGTCAACGTCAAAAGATGAATTTTCGAAATTATGTCTCCGCAAATAGTAGGTTAGCCAACATGTGATGTTATAGTTCTAACTGCATTTTTTCTTAATTGCAAGCATTTTTGCTAGATCCATCACACAAGGGAAAAGAAAATAGGTGCACGTGAATGCCACCCTCGATATTAAAGGTTATCTGGATGTCACAAATTCAAACTTGTGTCGATATATTTTGTATTAATTATTTGACATCTTCTTGTACACACCGTTGCATAAAACCAAATATTTTATGATTTGTTCATGTATTGTCTATGTTATCTGGAGTTGAACTTTGAATTTACTCCTAAATATATGGGATAATCTTACATAAAAACGTGATCTTCTCAAATGTGTTATTGCATACACAAAAGTTGTTTACACATCCAATTATTCATTGTAAGCCTGTTTGTATATATTCCTGTTAATATAATATGCATATTATTTATTACTACACAAGCATTTGGTCACTAACATGACGTAAAAGTCAAAGAACTTGCCCAAGTAGTTAGGATGTTGAAGAAGAGAGGTGGCAATCGCAGATTAGAAATCTACGCAATACACAGTCGACCAACTGTCAGATGTTTTGAGGAACAAGACAATTCAATATCTCAGGGAGGAATCCGAATTTCAGGATATGTGGAAACTATGGAGATTATGCTGGACATTATCAGGGCTGAGACGATTGACAGCTATATATAATCTTTCGCTGGAATTATACATTGGCAAACCATCTACGATCATACAAACTATGCCCTCCCGATGGAGAACAGTCTCTCTGGCAGAACCCAAAAGGCCCTTCACCCAAATTCCAGCTGATCAACCAACTGAATTGATGTATAGATTACACAGTATGCATAATGGCATAATCGGCCTTACAAGGAATGATCAACCCAAAGATACGTGTTGCGTCAAATGGTCAGAACGATTACGAATGTCTCAGTATTCAAGATCCACCCTCTTCAATCATATGGAAGACGTCGAGGAAGAGACCACGTTCAACTGCTCTAATGGTATATGCCACGGATGAAGCATGGAAGTGTAACGATGATGACCCAAAAAAGCTTGTCACAAAGTTATTGATGTGTTCATAAGAAATGACAGTGAGTATGGAAACACACTGACTTACAGGTGGGAGCGATGGTCACGGACGCAAGAGTGGTGGCCTTTTAACCACTGTTGTGATCCTTGGCGACGGAGTTGCTTTCCTGTCAAGTGTGTGTATGTCAGCAATATCGTTGCTGACACGATACAGGGGCCTACAGCAGAAACCGGATTGACCCACAGAGTGACGGCATGCCTTTAGTAGCTATGGCAACGCAATACTCTCCTCCGAGTGACGTGGTCAATTGTCACCTCATCTAACATATAAGTACAAATAAACATAGTAGGTTATCATAATCGTGAAACAACGACTGGTTGAAGAAATTACATGGTTTCATGACGCACCGAGGAAGCAACGTTCATAAACCTTTGCAACTACACAATGTACAAAACACTACCAAAGTTGACAGAAAGCTGTTGAAGCAATAGGTCAACAGTGTCACTACTGGACGAATAGTGGAAATGGTGAATACCATAAATCTTTAGCTATCCCCAGCCCTGCTGTCTATAGCCATAGTTGAAGGTGACATGAACTCAACACCAAAGGTATAGCTGCCCAGAGCTTGGTACGGTTGGACTTCGTACAACCTTGGAACTTCCAGAAACAATCCGAAAGACTTACACAACCTGCGAATGATAACCTGCTCTGTTTCCACGCACTAACAGGACTTCAACATCAGCCTTTTGTGGTCATATGAAGACATCGAGCTTGCAAAATTTCCAGAACCAACCAGCTCCTTGTCAAGGGAGTTGGTCACGATGGGGAACTTGCACGGGCTGGATATGTTGTGTATCACCTAGTTACATATTTTATGGCACTCGGTCGTGAGTAGCAAACCGTCGATCCTGTCAGGATCCAACTCTTTGGGTCTGACGATGCAAACTCTTTGAGTATGACGATGCGTACAACTTTGGTGTACGCGATAAACACATTTAAGAAAATCACGTTTTTATATTTGAATATCCCATATATTTATGAGAAAGTTCAAAGTTCAACACCTGATAACACAGACAATACATGTACGAATCATAGTATATTTGGTTTTATGCAACGGTGTGTACAGGAAGATGTCATTTAATTAATTAAACTATTTTGACACAAGTTAGAGTTTGTGACCCTCAAATAACCTTCAAAATCGAGGGTGGCATCCACATACACACATTTCCTTATTCCTTGTGTAATGGATCTAGCATGAATTCCTGCTATTAAAAAATACAGTTAAAAGTATAACAACACATGTTGGCTAACCTACTATATGAAGAAAGGCATAATTTCGAAAATTCATCTTTTGACGTTGACCATGTTTAACATTCACTCCACAGTTACAGTATCACTTTGCAACTCCATGACATAACTTATTTTTACGGGGATACAATATGCTTTCAAACGGTATGAAACATGGCCTAGTGTATGTAGATAAAGTAGCTACACAACCACTGTAATTGTAAAACGTTTGCGGAGTGGTGTAGTTTTGAACATTCGTCGTTTCATGGTGACCTTGTTTAACCTTCACTCCACACCTACTGCACCACTTGATAGCTCTCGGTCGTATCCCGTTTTTACGGGGAGACAGTTGGCCTGCCAACGATGTGCGACATTGCCATGAATAGGTAGGTAACGTAGATATACGTAACCATTTATATTGCATGACGTTTGCGGAATGACACTATTTCGAACATTTATCACTTAACTGTGACTCTGTTTGATCGTTGCTCCACACCTACTCCTTCAACAGACAGCACCATGTAATATCTAATTTTGATGGAGAGAAATGGTTCTTTCACACAATGTATGATATGTGCATGTAAATGAAGCAGTTGCAGGGTCATTGTAACTTTATGACTTTCGCGGCATTGCAAAAAGTCGAATATTCATAATTTCACAGTGACCTTGTTTGACTTTAGATCGACTCGTACCATATCAGGTAATACCTCCATACGGTACCTCACTTTAACGAGAAGGCAACACACTTTCCATAAATCTATGACGTGGCTATATTTTGATTAATTAAAATAGATATGCGATCATTGTAATGTTAAATCGATTGCGGAAACGCAGAAATTTCAAAAATTCATCATTTGACGGTGACTTTGTTTAACCTTGGATTCACGGTTACTGCACCATTTGGCAGCTCGACGACAGGCCTCATTGGGACGGGGAGATGTACCGCTTTCAAATGGTATAACATTTGGGTGTGTGTGTGGGGGGTCATTTAAATCGGTCCGATAGCTGGATCTGCCGCTCGCCTAAATATCGCTGTATCGTGTTTGGCGAATCGAAACCAGCAAGGAAGGAGAAGAATGGCAAGGTTTCATGTCAATTATTTCCTGTTTCAGGAGTATTAGCCTTTATTGACTTCGAGTATGGAGCCTTCAACTATGAAGCCTTTGACATTGGCAACCACTTTGCAGAATATGCAGGTAAAGTGTCAATAGATAAATTATTTCTTATAAGAAGAGTAGTGTCTCCTTTGCAGTCACATATACACGTTTGCTGTTATTATTTTGACAGTTTGAGAGAAGAAGTAATGTGTAGCTACTTCTCTGAACTACAATGTACAACATCAGTTGTTTTATCTTGACATGAAACAGTGTCATCGTTCTGAGCTGTACACTGTTTTTATTCAGGTGTGGAAGATATCGACTACAATCGGTATCCAGATCGTGAGTACCAGCTAAAATGGCTTCGTACTTACCTGGAGTTCAAGGCCGTACAACAAGGGTCAGATTCATTAAAGGTCACCGATTGTGATGTTGAGGTGCTCTACGTTCAGGTCAACAAGTTTGCCCTGGTAGGTATAGACATTATAATGATCAGTTGCAATTAATAACTCGTATCTTGGAAAGAGTTTCTAATAAGAAATGTGCAATCCCTTAATTTAAATCCCAGCAAAGCAAACTATTCGCACAACGTTTGTATATTGTTGCTCTTAGAAACAAAACTGTTGTCATTTAGCACTGTGGTAAACGTCATCAAATCGATCATGGGTTAAACGCCCAAATTTCACTTATGTGTATTTATGATGATTGTCACTGAAGACTGAAGAATCGTAGACACCACATTATTGTTGCCCTTTTTATTTACAGGCAGCGCACTTTTTCTGGGGTGTATGGGCACTCATCCAAGCATGCCATTCCACCATAGACTTTGACTACCTTGGGTATGTATACAGTTAGCGAAATCGATATATAATTTTTTAAGACTTAGACAACCCATGCTTGAATCTGCCAAAGTAGAACAAAGTATCGTAGCGGTTGATGCTTCGAAATTCCGGATTTCACCGGTCACGTTTACTGAAGTACTGCTTGTCTATACCTGAAGTTCGCACATAACGTAACTGTCCACTATCGAATGTTTATTTTTATCAATTTATGGTGGAGAGTGGTCTATTTCTGATCCGTACCATTAACCATTTAGAGACTCAATAAAACTCTGATTTAACTGTTTTAAACTTTTTTTACATTGCATAAAGTGACACAGACATTTGTTACACGCTATTTGAGTGCATCCAACTTATATTGGCAGATTTTCTTATTTATTTGGTGTCATTGCTGGACATAGATTACTTTCTTATGCTGTGTTATTATGCAGTAGCATGAAATTCTATTTAACCGAGAGCAGTATTTGTTGTCTTGTGAAACACAATAGGCACGTTTGTTTTAAAGTCAGATAACGAAATATTGACAGAAACTTTGTTATGTTACTCAAGGAAGCTCGTGTTTGACAAAGCAAGCTTCTAGAATATTGCCTAGTGTTAATAGTTATAATGGTGAGAATGTTTTTTTTCTTTTTCTTATGATCACGTCCATTTTGGTGCCTGAGTAATTTCCAGTATTAATCAGCCTCTGCCATCTGGTTGAATTTGATTAAAATACACGGATAAGTAAACCAGAGGCAACTCGAGCAGTTTAAACATAGTTCCATTGTGCTATGTGGTATTTTGGGAACATTTAGACAGTTTATTTTACAGTGTATATTTACGTCATGTTTCAACAATTAGAACTAAATATAATTGTTTTTAAATTATTAGTGTGTTTGTCAGACATATTTATGATTATACATCAGAGCAACAGAGGATTTGAGTGAATTGTATTAAACAAATATCCAGGTACTTGTCCTCAGTTAGCATGAGAAGTTCCCTCTTACTTTGCAGGTGCACATACACGAGAGTGAATACAGTGGTTTTGCCAATAGTTTTATTACCCCAAAGCAGTTGTGCACGGTGGCCCACAATGATCATTGAATCACCGACTTATGCATTCCACATATCAATTACCAGACGTCCTACCAAATAGGCCAACGTCTGACAATATATATTAGGTCATTGTACAGCCATAAATTTAAGACGTCTGTATATGTATCAGTTGACACGTGTCACGTGATATGTTAAGTCATGGTCATGGGCAGGATTTTGTTTTGTGTGATGACTAATCATATGACTCTGTGGGCTAGACACAAAAGGGTTTTACTACAGACATTGTCGTTTGATGATATTTGATGTCCGTTTTGAAAGAAAAACACAGGTGATTTATACTGCCTGGGCGTTTGCAAATCACCGACGCGGTTCGTTTTAAATACGACTTCAGCGTAGCATTCACAAATGGGACGGATTAGTGGAATGCTGGGTAACAGCAAACTGGAAGATCCCAGAACAAGGGGGAGACCAGGTGGCGTGATTTAAATGTGGTCTAACGAAATTCTCCGTCTCTGTGTCATGTCACTTTACCAATGTAACATTCTGTCCACGAATATATGATTTTATAATTTGCTGTCCGCAAATATTTGGAATTTTAATTATTCATAAAAAGTCCAAGGAGTAATTTGTTGACATGCTTAAAATTTCACATCATCATAGTTAATTAGTGTTTCGCCGATACCTGTTGCTGATTCTCTAATGATCTTTTTTTTTAGATACAGCATTCTACGATTCAATGAGTATTTTGCGAAGCGACAAGTGTTCCTTTCGCTGAAGATGCCGGCATAATTTGCTTGTTTTAGCTCACGACAGAACAAACACCATTGCTTATTTAGGCAATATATATACGTAATACGGATGTATTTACATATGATTGTCAATTCTATGCGATATGTTTACACATGTTTGTGGGGCTGGATAACTATGTTAATAAACCCCAAACAGGTGACAAAATGTACAAGAAAATCTTCACGACTGGAGCAGAATTTGAACCATATAAAGGTCACTATTTCCATGACTTAATTAAGATCTTCTCACACATATGAAATTGGTAAGAGTGTATCCATTATGCATATGTACATGGGGCATAGTGGTTAAGACATTGCATTCGCAATCAGTAGAGTCGGGGTTTTATCAATAGACTCGGGATGTAGTCGAAATGTGCCACATAACCTCAGTTAACTCACCTGTGTGGAATAAGTACCTCACCACAGACAGCGGTGTCGCGTTAATAGAGTAATTGCATCATGGCTGAATGCTCAACGGGAACGTCAAGTATGTGAAGGAACGAATGGGTCTGACAGGAGGTCATTGTAAAGCATTTTATACGGCACTTAGCGAATGTTCCTTTACATAATGATACCTTATAGCGAGTGTCCGCTGTATGTGTTATACATGTATACGTGTACATATGTGTAACTCAACGTTGCTGAGAATGTCACCGGTTTTGATCAGATGGGATTATCCATGTCATATCACATATGCATTGGTTTCGTCGAACGAACCGTTGTGTAATATATATAACTTTTGCATCCGCTGCTCTTTGCAACAAATCATATTTGTATATAACTAAGGGCAAATGCTTTATCTGGCGGGTGAGGTGCAAACGTATCTAATGTGAGGAACGCACCTAGTGCATTTAGGAGATTAAGCAAACTCTTAGAAGTCTTGCTGTCATGTTCTATGTGACATGCTATTTATGCGCAAAACGTGTTTTGGATGTTACTTCCTATAATAGCTGTTGTTATAATATGTAGTTTTGTTTTGGTAATCCGTTCATGGATAATCCGTTGTCTTCGTTAACCTGCGTCAACAATCCTTACATTTCGTTATTTAGACATAGTCCTTGGAAACGAAGTGCTCGAATAAACGAGACATGACTGTACAGTGACATGAGACTAAACGAGACATGACTGTACAGTGCCATAAGACTAATATGCTGGCACGTAGAATATTGGTTAAAGACGAAGTAGCCTTTGTATTATATATATATATACTATCATGCGTGCTGTAGTCAGTGATAAAACTTATTTCCGCACTTGTAAGTCTGTTGAATCCTTGCTTATTCCAAAACGTTGGCTAACGCAAGAGGTTTCTTCGACGTGTTACACAATTCCTACCCCTGTATTGAGTCTTGTACGTGCTCTGTTATACACACGCTTACTACTATATACGAGGAGAAGAAGCATAATGTGAACAACTGGGATAACTACTTTTCATCACTCTGCGTGACTTCCGAGGCGACTGTCTGAAGATAAAGACCCAGTAGGTATGAATATACGCATTTCCGGCCTGACCAGACTGTTCAGATGGATTTCATCGAGACTGTCAGCACATAATCCAGAATATATAAAATCGGCCCTTTTTCCCAAGGAGCGAGCAGTTGTAGAATTCAAGAACGTCGGTGCAAGCTGCAGCACAAAGCTAAGAGAATACGTTTTGACACGATTTTGTTTTTATTTGTTAAAGTAACATAATTTGAGTTTCGAAAATTGATGGTGACCAGAAATGTGATCAGGCGATGTCTAATTTTTAGTACAATTTATAAACTTCGTGGTTCCCGGTCATGCTGCATGATCCATGTGCAGGATAATGGCCCACAGTACAACATAACGACCTCGGAACATTACGTCGTCATTGGAACGGGCTCCATTATGTGCTGCAGAAGGACGAGTCGCTGCCGTGAAAACAGTGTTCTGGTCCCGAGCTGTGTCGTCTCCATTCGCCCCACAACCTATTGCAATCGATGAGAATCTCACATATATCATTGTCTGCAATGCAGCCCCCAACCCACTGGTGTAATGTGTCTTTCAATGCACCACCCCAGAACCGGATGTTCAAAGAGAGAGTCCTATCCCTCTGAGGAGGTGGTAGGAAGTGGGAAGGAGGAGGTTGGTCCTACACATTGGCGGGAGATCGGAAGTTGAGAAACATGCCACACCCCCTCTATCTTTCTGAGTGATTTTATGATTCCAACAACAACAGGGCCCACAATTACTCTGAGTTGCTGCTGTTACAGTTGACAACACAACGTTTATGGGGCAAATCATGTATAACCAGTCATTCTTTGCGTACAAGTATTAACACAACACAATTATTCGTATTGCACTTAACTATTTAGACAACACAATAATTCGTATTGCATATAACTATTTAGATAACAGAACAAATAACTGTTTCATACTCGTTTTATTCAGGTCCACTTAGCGTTCAATAAACATACATGAATACGTCAACCACATTGTTATATCATATATTTAGTAAGACACATTGATTTCAAATTAATAACTCGATTTAACTATTAATATTTGTAACTCACATTTATGTTACATTTACATCTATGTTACAGGAATAATTTGGTCTCAACAAAACCAGCATTAGTGAGATGTTTCAAACACTCATATAATTCGTACGACATTTGTGACACACTACAACTCAGAACAGTTATGAAAATATTGAAATATAAAATGTAACAATTCCGTCCCATACGGTGCAACCTATCGCTGTACGCTGAGTCACCCAATGTTTTTATTTTAATAACATGCAGCCTGTATATATCATCCCATCACATGAAAAAACATGTTGAACAAATATAGTGCCCAAACAATAAGTGATATATGTGTTTTGTTGTGTGCTGCAAGAGACATACTATGCAGGCATCTTCAGGGAATGACACGCATCTCGCTTCGCAATGTATTCATTGAATCGTGTGATGCTAAACCTGAAAGAAATCAAGCGGATAATCAGCAGCAGAAACCAATGGCTAAACAGAACACATTGTCTTTGAATATTTTGAATCTAAACATTACGACAACGTACCTGAAAACCTGTGCATTGATAATAATTAAATGTCACCATTTGCTATTCGCAAATGGTGACATTTTGTTTAGACACTATATTTGTCAATGACTGGATACGTTTTAAACCTATCCAGTCATTGAAAAAGAGCCTAATCTTACATTGGTAATACGACATGATACAAAGATAAAATATTTAAGTTGGATTACCTTCGGGACATGTCATCCCGGTATATATCCCGGATCCTACCTTTCATTTGCTGTTTATCCTGCCAGTACATAAATCGGTGTCGAAACGCATGTTCCAACCTTTATGAATATTACACTTGAACGCTGCTGTCATGTCGCACCATTTCCTGCTTCACTGATTTCCAATGGTCGAGAAAAAGAGTGCTTTTTAAAACGGACATGTGCTGCTATCATTATTACAGATCTAACTCACATAGTTATGTATTTAATAATTTCTTTGTGGAGGTGGATACTGATAACAATTTATAAAGGTGGATACACCAGCCCCTTGCCTCAGGTGCGGCCAGTAATTTGCTCACCCTATGTATACTTTATATGATGTACGGAAATATCATAAGCAGGAATTGTGTAAACATGGTTCGTACATAATTTGCTCTAAATATAATTACAAAAAAATAGCAACAATATATTATTATGTCTCGACAACGGAATGTGGCAATCGTTCAGTTTCTGACTTAGCCATGATAACGATCACATAAAGCCCCACGTTTCCTTTGAACAACTGTACACTTTTCGTGTCCTTTGCGAGCAATTGTCAGGTGAGCATTTGTCCCGGCAAGAAACACTCCAGTTAGCAACTGTTAAGGTGTTCGTCTTTTGTGAAGCGAAGAAGACCACATTTAAGCTTAGCCTATTCTCTTTTGTTGAGATTTTCTCTCGCTTCGCCTTCTTTTGGCGTCTGCAACTCGTCTTTGTTCGTAGTACACAGCATCCTCTTTTGTTTCGCTGCGCCACGTTTCTACCTCGTTCTCTCTTGAAAGTCACGGTCCATTAACAACTGTGCTAGATTCGTGTCAATTGTTGGGTGCGGAGCCGTCTTGTTCTACATTACTGTCTATTTATGTCCGTGCTCTGGCCCGGTCAAGTGTCAGACACTGGCCTATTTAACAGTATGGCATATGATACGATCATTATGAATGGGAGATGTATCCAGATCGGTCGGTCAAGGTATAATCTGTGGGGCTTTATGTACATCTTTGCGCTTTGTGAATCGAGCAGCTACATGGTATCTGAGTGTTGTGCCTATTTGTGCCTTCCAAAATAATACAATATTCTTCATATCAAGAGAGAACAGGTTATGTTCTAGTATTTGTATAACAACAGATTAATTTGTTATTTGATAAGAACTCCTGAATATACATTTGAAGCTCAAACATAATAATAATATGGAAATTGTTTTATTCAGTTTACAAATTGTTGGCACAACCTTAAATGTAACAACGACTTCCAGTATTCTACCAGAATACCGCAGTATTATGTAACTGTCTCTACGTTTGAACCATGAAAATTGCTCGTACGGTTTACTACTACATGGACAGTATTCTAGATGAGCCAAATACTTGCAGCAGAGGTTAACTCAAGGTACAAACTCCTCAGTAAAATGCAAGAGTTTATCATAGAGAAAGAACTGATGATCACAAATACTTTCTTCAAACAACATCAAAGAAGATTGTACACTTGGACAACAGCAGATGGACGGAACAGAAATCAATTCGACTTTATACTGATACTAAAACGAAGGACGACGTCTGTGTTTAACGCAAATACATTACCGGGAGCCGATTGTGGTTCTGATCATAAATTGCTAAGCGTCAAGATTGTGATAAAATTAAGAAATATGGAGAGAGGGAAAGATATAGTGAGGTATGGCGTCAGTGATCTCACAGAAGGATACCAAGTAGAGGTTATGAACCGTTTCGAAGTATTACAGACAGTGGCTGACGAGAAGGAACCGGAGGAGGTGGTAGTAGAAATTAGGAATATCATTATGGAATCAGCTGACAAACACATAATTAATAAGAGGAGGCAGAAACAACCATGGATAAGCAAAGACACATTGCAGATGATTGAAGAAAGGAAACAGTTAAAGAAGAACAAAGAAAAGAGTGAGAATTATCATGAGAAACACAGAGAAAAGTGCAAGATGATTAAACGAATGTGTAAGGAAGACAAGAAGAAATATCTAGAGAAGAAATGTGAACATATAGAACTATGTATGAGAAGGAACGATAGTCGCAGTATGCAGAGGAAATAAAGTCTATGACACAGTCGTTCAAACCTAGACTTGGCGTTATCAAAGACGAAACGGGAATAACTCTGACAGAAAGCGATGACACGCTTGAAAGATGGAAGCAATATTGTGAAAGCATATTTAAGAAAGAAGAAATATAAGAGGTAGACATTAGGCCATTTGGCCAGATATGCCCCTCGTGCACTCAATACAATCGTCATTGTATAGTCATATATGTCTCAGTATGTACTTATAATATGTCAAATTGAAGGTTATCATCTGCTGATCATTATAATAGCATTCAATAGATATATACTATTATGGTATGTGCCCTAATTAGCATAGAATAACTGTACCCCATTCTCACTCGTGACCGCATAGATGACATCGTTATGCTTGTCAAATATATACGTTTCTCTTGATCCCAGGGCCTCTTTAAGATCAAAATAATAATGCATAAGACAATGCAGCATCATATCTGATGGTAGATTGGCCATGTCAATATCAACTGAAGGAATAACACGGTTATCCTTGGCACACAGCTCATTGATACGAATTAGCCTGAAGTCATTAACTTTTGACACCTTTGATGCTCTACCATACGCAGCACAAGTGAAGCTGTCCAGCTCATCAATCCTTTCTTCAGGTACGTCCCATGTATCTCCCAGCTTCTTGAATACATGAATGTATTTAGGAATATTCAGTAGAGGTTTCACTGGTTTGAGTTTGCCAATCCCTCGGAAAGCACTAGTGCTGTCACATCTACTGAAAGCATACAGAACCATCAGAGCCGTACATTTGTCTTGGCCGAGATCAACTCCTAGATTGCTGACATCAATCAATCTTTGCTTATTTCCTACACCAGTGTCAAACAAGATGGTGATGTCTCCAATTGATGCAGCCTACTGCAGAAGAACGCAGAAGATGTCTGAATCTGGGCTCTTCACACAAACGAATCGGTAATTCCTACTCGTCGCGTAATTAACATAGAGAATAACTCTTGAGTTAGTTTCCTGTGATGACTTCAGAAGGGGCAATTCATGGGTTACTGTCGTCCGGCCATCATTGGAAGTCAGCAGAGTGGCATTCTCCTCATATATGAAGATCACTTGTCTTCCATGCAGTTTTGATGCGTATCCATCACTCTGCCACAGCTTCAGAAGCAGTTTGATGAACTGACACTTGTTTTCACCATTGGACAAGGATGATTTCCAATCAGGTGGCCTCTTGGTTGCCTCTCCTTTCGGAATCAGCTTCTCTCTAGTGTGGCCGACTCCTTCAGGTTCAGCGACCTCTCCTTTTTCCTTGTTTGAGATGGTATCTCAGGACAGTCACCAGATTCCGCAGAATGATCATCACTGCCAACTTCCTGTAACATGATGCCATGAGCTGTGTGAACTGATCCTATCTTTTTCTTGTGAGATAATTCAGAAGCTGTTCGAAATTATAAAATTCTGAATTGAATACCGTTGGTCCTGGTAGTGACCTGACAATCTGGTTGGAGAAAAGAGTGGACGACTGCATAACAGGTTCAGCTAGCGCTGTCTCCAGCTCCAATGCAAAGGAGTAGCTTTCACAGTGTTCCATTCTATTCAGGAGAATTACGAGTTTTTTGACATTTGAACATATGACGCATGGACATGCTCAAGAAGATGTGTTTTGGCAGCTTCCACGATCCATTGGTTGTTGCCCGGCAGATGTCCTGACCAATTGACAGAACAAGTCTCTCTATGCGGGATGATGAGCTGCCATCCCAGTTATGACATAACATAACAATTTTTGAGTGTGTCTGGCACGATAGTGTCAATTCTGTCACAATCACGGGGAGTTGGTGGCCATTTAAGATCAAGTGCGTCAGCAAACCCATCCTGCATAATCTGTCGAAGATATGTGCTTGATAACATCAATTGATTCCAACTGGAAGGCATGTTTCACGGCTGTGTTGATGTCAATCTGTGAAACATACGCTTGACTGGAAGTTCCCCATATCGCAGAAGGACAGTCTGCCTTTGAAGGGTTCATGGGTTTCAAGTTTGAGTTTTTTCTCACTCCGAAAGTCAGGATTACTATGCTCTGTATTATCTAGGCTGGATATGTACACTTGTTGCAGGTCAGCCAATTTCATCATCTTCCGATCATGCAGGACATCCTTCTCCACCATGCAACAGACTATGTCAAATGCCTTTTCATGGGCTTCCATCAAGTTGAACTGGTTAACACGTGCCTCTTCATCTGTACTTCGCCATTTCTCTGGGTTTTTTTGCATAATAGTTCATGCGGCAATTCTTGTGGAACTTGGCTTCACAAGCAAACAGATCGTATTCTTGTGAGGAAGAATACGATCGTAACCCAGGGCATTTTTTATTATTACACACTACTCCATGAGCAATGGATTGTTTAAAGCGTAATGAAGAAGTGAAAAAATCCATCCTGTGGGTTGAAGTTGGATGTTCTGAAATTCTCTTCTCTTTGATCTCCTGCAATTTCGCCTACTTCTTCTCTGCATCCCGCATACCAGACATGAGTTGAAGTTCTCCATATTTTAAGCCCTTTACGTGAACTATACTAGTAGGTTCGACGGTTTGATCAGTTGTTCGTTTTCGTTATAATAGTAAATACATACAAAGGTAGGTATGCAATATCAGCAGGTCAAAACAGGTAAAGCATATCATTTGTCATTATCCAACTTAAATAACATTTTAACTTATCTCACAAGAAAAGGATAGGATCAGTTCACACAGCTCATGGCATCATGTTACAGAAAGTTGGCAGTGTTCCCATCTGCCATCGTCGCCACAGTCTTACATTCATCAAATTCAAACTGACTCATGCGCCTTTCACTTTTACCGTCTTACGACCCTCTGATCCACAAAAATACAGTCCGACTTGAAAATGATTTTATCACC
This sequence comes from Paraescarpia echinospica, assembly GCA_020002185.1. Lineage (NCBI taxonomy): Eukaryota > Metazoa > Annelida > Polychaeta > Sabellida > Siboglinidae > Paraescarpia > Paraescarpia echinospica. The sequence goes on along the minus strand of CM034536.1, from coordinate 23,033,201 downwards.
TTCTGTGAAAGTTATGCGGCTCGTACGTTGGGGTGTGGAGGCATCAGATGGTGGTGATGAGGTGGACGTCAGCCTGTCCATATTCATGATGAAACGTTTGTAGCATTCCCAATGAAAGCCATTATATTCCATCACTTTGTTGGGGATGAGCACGTGTCCTCCATCCTGTGGGTTGAAGTTGGATGTTCTGAAATTCTCTTCTCTTTGATCTCCTGCAATTTCGCCTACTTCTTCTCTGCATCCCGCATACCAGACATGAGTTGAAGTTCTCCATATTTTAAGCCCTTTACGTGAACTATACTAGTAGGTTCGACGGTTTGATCAGTTGTTCGTTTTCGTTATAATAGTAAATACATACAAAGGTAGGTATGCAATATCAGCAGGTCAAAACAGGTAAAGCATATCATTTGTCATTATCCAACTTAAATAACATTTTAACTTATCGATATATGTGAAGTTGACCTGATGTATTCGTATAAGCTGCAATTGAAACTTAAATAATATAATATGAGACTTAAATAATATAATATGAAACTTAAATAATATAATATGGGATACAACCTTGTGATCTCCGCATACCATAATGAAACATGTAAGAAAACTAGTATTCCAGCTGCAAACATGTACCTAGATACTGCAAAAGAACGTAAATGACTTATAAAACAACAATATTATAGTCACTTCTTCATTACGCTTTAAACAATCCATTGCTCATGGAGTAGTGTGTAATAATAAAAAATGCCCTGGGTTACGCCTCTTGATAAGCGACACTACGGTTATCTTTGAAGCATCATATATAATCCATTTGTAATGACAGAAAGAAAATTCTGGTATCAAATGAAAGATATGATGCTGCAGAGTGTCATGCATTATTATTTTGATCTTAAAGAGGCCATGGGATCAAAGGAAATATATATATTTGAAAAAAATAATGATATCATCTATGCGATAACGAGTGAGAATGGGGTATAGTTATTCTATGCTAATTAGGGCACATGCCATAATAGTAGATATCTATTGAATGCAATAATAATGATCAACGAATGAAAAACTTCAATTTGACATATTACAAGAACATATTGAGACATACATAACTATACAATGACGATTGTGGTGTGGGTGATTAAATACCACGCGACGTTGATGAGAAATACGATATTTCAGGGTACCACCCAAGATAGGTTGAAAATGGGAAGTGAGACCCAACTTTTTCATTGTTACCACTTGAAATCATTTTCAAGGGACCCCAAAGCTTAAAAAAACATGGGTTGGTAGAGTTGTGGGGGGGGGTGCACGAGGGGCATATCTGGCCCATGGCCTACATGGATGAAGGAAGGGAGTGGACAGAACCAGAATATGAATTTGAGCCTTTGCGTTCAGAGGTGGAGTGAAAACACGTAAAATCACCTGGCACCGATGACATCACTGCAGAGCTAATAAGAGCAAGTGGTGAAACAGGCATGGCTATTTATCACACATAATACAAGCAAATATGCAAAAGTAGAACATGGCCCATGGAATGGAAACGAGCCATTCTTATTCCAATACCGAAAAAGGTGACATACAAGAAGGCGAGTAAAAATTTTACGGAGATGAAGAAACTGTGGAAAGCAATGGACAAATATATAAAATTACGAATTATTCGAGTCTGCATATTTTCAACTGCTACGTATGGATGCGAAACCTAAACTCTTAATAACACCATTACTAAACGTATAAATGCATTTGAAAACAAATGTTATAGAAAGATATTACGAGTTTCGTGATCTGAACATAGAACTAATGAATCCATCGCAGATGAGCTAGGTGTTATACCCAGGACTTTATTGACTTTGTAAAGAAACAGAAACTTAGTTATTTCTCTCCCATGTGAAACGGCATCAATCTCTAGAGAGACTAATAATGGAAGGAAACGTGGAAGGCAGCAGAAGCAGAGGAAGACCTAGTAGCCAATGGAAGAGGAATGGATGGGAGCAGACGTCTGGCGAGTGGGGAGACTGGCAAACGAAAGAGCTGTCTATAGACAATCCATCAAGGCGGCAACGTTAGGAAATGAATAAGCAAAGCCAACTAAGGTAGCCTATCAAGACCTTTGTCAAATATGAGGTTCTAGGAGATGAAACATGTATCGTTTTTTGTCAATGTTTTACTTTAGAACAAAACTTCCTGCCAAATGTTCCTGTCACAAGAAGACACAACCAGCTCTCAATTAAAAGTAAATTCAACAAGAACTTTTACTGCAAAAATAATAACAACATGCAGTTAATTGGGGTCCAACATTCACACCAAAATAATTTTGAACACGCTCGTCTCACATCTCGTCTCACATCCTTTAGCCAAGTCTGCTTCTGTATTATTCATCGCAATTCAGAAGGAAAATTCCTAACGCGAGTGTAGTTTCAGTGTTCGAAAGGTCAATGGGTTATAAATGGACAAGTGTAAACCGGAAACTGGTACAAACTCTTTGATATTGGCAAATATGCTTACGTCAAGTATAGTCAAACAAGGGTTCAGCAAACGTGCTACCGTAAACCCATGCACACGCACACTCACTCGCTCGCTCACACACTCACTCACTCGCTCACTCACTCACTCACTCACTCACTCACTCACTCACTCACTCACTCACTCACTCACTCACTTACTCACTCATTCACTCATTCACATACACGCACACTCACACTGTCACTCAGTTTCTCTCTTTCTCTCTCTCACACACACACACACACACACACACACACACACACACACACACACACACACACACACACACACACACACACACACACACACACACACAGACACTCATTCACTCACACACACACTTTTCAAGCAACAACCACTACGACTAGGTCCTGTTCTCTTTTTATTTGATTGGGTTAGTTTCCATGCAGCATTGGTGCTATTACATCGTCACGAACTATTCGTTATAATATTAATACATATACTTGCCCGAGGAAGTCGAAGTCTATGGTGGAATGGCACGCTTGGATGATACCCCACATACCAAGCGAAAAGTGCACCATCTGTAAATAAACAACGTCAGTGTAGATAAAGTGATTTATACTTATTTGGTGAAGTTACGAACGGTGAATATGTTTAGATTGATGTGACTTAAAACAATAAAGAACCGCTTGTTAGATTTGCACATTAACCTTGGTTTTGTTGCAGTCGACTTATCGCAACCAAATCTATAATGTGGTGAATTTTCAACTCGATCTGAACTTTAGAATTAATAGGATCGATTATCTTTAAAATGGATTGCATATTTCTTCAATTTAAATGTTGCTGACTCAAATTATTAGTAATCCATTGCTAAAATGTATTCTCACCAGAACAAATTTGTTGACCTGAACGTAGAGCACCTCAACATCGCGATCGGTGACCATTACTGAAAGTGACCCTTGTTGTACGGCCTTGAACTCCAGGTACGTACGCAGCCATTTCAATTGGTATTCCCGGTCAGGATAGCGATTATAGTCGACATTTTCCACACCTGAATGGCAACAATGCGCAGCTCAGAAGATAAAAAACTTGACGTCACAAATGCCTACTCTCCCCAATTCGACAGTCGACAAACTGAGAATATACCTTAGTTTGTGTCGTCGAGCTTGTTTTGGCGTTGTAACTACTAAAAATGTTACGTCCGCATGGTGCCCTGTTTGAAATTATACAGCTGGGACAAGTTTAACTCTGAATGGAAGGGAATACGAGAACCCAAAATATGGGCTGGCATATTAAAATTCATATCGAGGAAACATGGGTATTCTACGCGTCACTGCAGCGTCATGGTCAAAGACGCTCTAGAAACGTACTGGTCACGCAGCGGGGGCGTGTCTCAATATGTCAGCCTTCGGGAACTGTGTAGTGCTGCATTCGATCTCACATATAACTGATCAACATTCATATGTAATTACATATGTGAATAATCAATCAGATTTGATTAAATAAATTTACCCAAGGTCTGCAGTCACGAGCATTATATTTTTAAAAGTCGCCTTCTCTCGGACTGTCAAACGTGCACATGTAGCAATAATACAGTGGAACCTCATTATTACGGCCACCGTTGGAACTGGACAGCTATGACCTGATTAGCGAGGTAACCGTATTAGCGGAACTAATATTCTACACTTTACTGTGTGAAAATAATTTGGGACTGTTCTTGGGTGACCTTAATTTCGAGGTGGCTGTATTACCGAGGTGACCATGAAGCTAGGTTCCATTGAACTGCCAAAGAAATGAAACTAAGATATCGATTAGTTACCTGCATATCCTGCAAAGAATCCGGCAATCGAAAACGCTTCATAGTTGAAATTTGCATATTCAAAGTCTATAAAGGATAAAACTCCTGAAACAGTAAACCAAATAGTCCACATTACATGAAACCTTGCAATTTAAATTCTTCTTCTTCGTCCATCCGTTCTTCAAAACACAAGACAGCAACACATCGCAACAAGACACTTCAACCACTATTCAATTAAAACTCTTTCTTCATCTGGCTTACCACATTACGAATCCGGGTAATTCGTGTACACATATACAGTGTGTGAATAGTTTAACAAGTGATATATGCGGTCTGTTTAATATAAAAATGCTTACTTTTGACTAAATGATCAAAAATAATTTACTTTAGTCATTACGTCTGCCGATTCAATAGAACCATTTGCTGGTCTGAATAATAGCATACAAACCACTGAAACTGTTGGCCACGTGGTTTTTTTAGAGAGCAAGAAACGTCGACAACATCAACACAGAAACATGTCCATAAGCGTGTTGCTCATTTATGTGAATATTCCCATTTTGAGAATTACTTGAATACCTAATTGGGCAATCAGTTAAGTTAGTCATGTCTTAATAGCAGTTCATAATACAAATAACGTTTCACAAACACAACAAACATATTGTGTGTATGTTTGCCGTTTCATAAAAAATAATTAGAAATGAGATGACCGAAAAGATCACATTGAGGAGATGAAATATACACACACACGCACGCACACACTCTCTCTCTCTCACACACACACACACACACACACACACACACACACACATAAAATAACTACACAAAATACATAAGATGGTATACCTACTTGATAAGAGTAATAGTTAATGACACCATTTTCATTTCCAAAAATAATTATAATGAATATATCCTGAACAAATGTTTTATACAACTTACAAACTTACGGTAACTGACAAAGATGTGCAATTTTTTTTTTCCACCCACCTTTCTTCTCGTCGTACACAATGTTAGCCGGCAGCAGATCGTTGTGACAAAAGACAACTGGCGACCCGAGGGCTTCCAGTTCTCGCTGCAACTCTTCCAATTCATGTCTCAGATGCAGCTTGCTAATGATGTCACTCTTGTACCTGTCATGGCAGACAACGTTGTAGGGATGCGGTTCCTTGCTATCTGAAATCTTTCCGCCGATATTGACAAGACTGTGTTGGCACAACTAACTTAATTAACAGTTATAAATGGATGCAAAATGTATCTTGCTTTGTCTATTTGAAGAGGAAAAAAAGAGAAAAAAGCTGCAACAAATTTGTATTGCCTTCAGTTTCATCTAAGTGGAGTATAAGGCAGCATTCTGTACAGAGTTATTAAACTGGGGCTTTTTTTGTTTTCAACCCTCGTCAGATCGAGAGAGTGTAGTCTAGGGCAGGGCGGCCGAAACAAATTCATATTGGGTGGACTCATGTCGGCTCTTCACATTGGAAGGTTGAGGAGAGGATGCTGTTGACGATCTTCTGCCGGAGCTTCACCACCTTCCGCTCGCACCGTCGCGCTGTCGGATCGAAAAACGGGGGAGTGTGTGCGTCGACGCACGTGCCCCATGCCCCTAGGTCAGCCTATGCGCAGTTTAATAAGTTCGACCACTGGTGTTCACCGACATGTGCTGGAGTGCAGCCGAAAGACTCACCTTTTGTTCGTTTCCGCATCATTAAATTCATCAGGAATTTGATCCAACCTCTTCCAACACCGATCGAACATCGCCGATTTCCGGCTAATATCCAATCCCGAGGTGTGGTTCTGTTTCATGATTTCGTCAGGATTTGTCGAGTGAAACTTCGCCATCTGCTGAGCCACAAGTCTGCAGATAGACACAGCAATATATAAATGTTACTCAACTTAGCTGTTAAACATACACTAGTTAAGATATAGTTATTTTATCATAAAATTATCATTAGTTATCAGAACTCAGTGCACAGAACCGTCCAAAACGAAGAGCCACGGCCACATCACGCTTATCTTAGGGGCGGTCTTTATTTAATTTCGAAGACTGTGTCGAAGACTTTGACCCTCTATTGCTGGCGACAAATTATCTTGTCCAGACATGTATGCAGAGCTTTGCAGACTTATATTTTACCTGTAAACAACAAATTAATATAACCATGCAACGAATGTAGTAATAATAATACTAATTATATATATATATATATATACATCTATATATATATATTATCTACAAATGTTTCGCGAAACGTGTTTGAAAAAGTTGAAAGGAAACCACTGGTATGTCATTAGGCCTATTAAAGCTTCACTGTCTTTGACTGACCGATTAACGACCGGGTCTCGGACAGTGTCCACGTCCAAACATGCGCCTGGGAAGAAGCCGTAAGCGATGCCGTTGGCGAATCGGGCATACAGAGGTCTTGCACAACCAACGGCATGCAAAACCAGAATCTTACGTATCTCGGCTTCGCGGTCGATCATCAGCTCTGTGTTTTCTCCGTTGATCCTGATCAGAACCATCTCTTCCTGGGCAGGATCATTCTTGTGCCAGCATCCCATCAGTGTGTTGGTAATACCACCAGTGAATCTCTGTCCACAAGGAAAAATCAACATAAGACAACATCAATGTTAGTCAACAGCAATATGGTTTTGGGATGTGATAACAGTTACAAGATAACACTATCTTGAGTTATATCATTACTGATGGCATAGTGATATTTTGTGGCCCACAGTACATTGTATACAATACTGTATTACTACTAATAAGTTTAAACAGAATTCAGTGATGTAAAATAATGCAGTGATTTATTTTGTAATGTTCTATGTAAGTGATTCGTTTAATTTACGACTTAATTAATGACAATTGAAACGTCCAATAAGTAGTTACGGTATCATGATTAACGATGTAAGAAAGAACAGCATGAAGAATGCAGCATAACATATCAAATCAGGCCACCGACCTTCAATTTGATGTCTTCTGTCGACCACTTCGGTCTGATCAGCTGGGTGAGTTTGATAGACCCCGACTCTACATCGGCGACCTCGATACGGAAGTCGAACGTTGCAAACTCCTCCCAGCCGCTGTCTTCCATTTCTATACGTTGATGTCAGGCGCTACAGAGTTACGTTTGTAATAATAACTCCAGATTTAAAGGGAACCAGTCGTCTACCCGGAATTAGCGGGCGTAGTATTTTTAACAGGAAGTTTGCTGTGTTGAACTTGGGAAAATGGGACATCATTGCATCAAAGGGTATTGCAGTTAACTCAGTCCGACTCGGCCGTAATATTCAATGAAGCTTGTTTTGAAGCTGGATGTTTTGTTTACTATTTGAACAGGCCCCGGCGTCGTACCTTCAAATTGCGAACGTTGTTACGGGCTTACTAAACACAATTTGGCGGACACTATACCTTCAACATAGTTAGTACAGTCTTAAGAACATTATCTTAAGTATTTCTTGACAAAATTGGAAGAGACGGTATCCTTTTAATGGTCACGGTTGCAACATCTGCGCCGACCAACCTTTATCTGCCTGGTCCGGTCGAAGTGGGTTGCAACATTATTTAAAGTATACAGAAATCTCAAAGTAAATGCCACTGTGAAGAATTGTGTACAGGGACTGTGTAATACACCGTGCACGATCCACACGCACTGCATTTTTACAGAGCTTTACCAATGGGGTTCCATCGTTGACGTGTCATAGTTTTCTCACATCCATTCACACACACAAATAATTAATAGTCAGGTTCATAATGTTAACATTTGTATTTTCGTTCATTTTTATAATATATTTGCAAACCTACAATTTTTGGAAACGTTATAATATAGTGAATCTGAAAACCAATGTTTACATGTTTAGAGGTATATAAAGCGGCCATCTTAGATTTTGTAAATGGTAGACACTGCAAAGCTGTATTTCTCTCAATCTCAGCTGCTAATCCACTTTACATTTTGATTTTGGTGGCTAAGCTTACTTATTGAGGGGCAAGGCATCCAATGAGATCAAATACAATCTCCTATGCATAATGAAATTACTAGTTTATGAGAGTAATAAATGTTATGACTGAATAATATATATGTAGCATAGCATATAAACACATGTATTTCTTTCACATTTTTGCTTTGCAAGACTATATATTTGGAAACGATATGATATAATGAATCTGAAAACCAATGTTTATACTTTTAAAGATATATATGTCGGTAATCTTGGATTTTTTTAAATGGTGGACACTGAAAACCTATATTTTTTATATCTCAGCTGCTAAACCTACATATTGAAGTCAGGGGCAAGGAATTCAGTGGGACGAATTTATAATGAGACCCATTTGGTTCTCTCGATTGATAATCCGAAATTCTGACCACTGCCTACTCAGACGTGAGCAAACACACCAAGGCTGAATCTGTGATACATGTCAACACCCATCTACGTCAAGCCTTAGCCGACGATGATGTCGTGAATAAGTTCCAGAAGTGGGATGCACAATCGAGTGGACACGATTCTGTTCTTTGTAGCAGCATCCCTTAAGGCAGACCTAAACCCCCATCTTGAAGTAGGAGAAGAATTAAGCAAGCTGTTGCTATGGACCAAATAAAGTACAAGAGACTCTGGCCACGTTACATAGCTGACATGCTCGCACCCAAGGCTGACCTCCCAGAGACGTGGAAGGAACTTGAATTAGGCAACACATCAGTCACGAAGACTGCCATCCCATTTGTCTCCATTGGGGCAGACCATGCCTGTGAACAAGCTCATGACGGTTCATTCTGGACTCATCGGAATCTCCAACAAAGCCAATGCAGACAACGCTTCTTCCTAGCTTCTCTCGAACTGTCTTGCATGGCAAGCGAGTTCAAGGGTGAGTTCAATGTCAAAGACAACAAGGCTAGTGAGCATCATCATCTATCCTATTAAACAGCTGGCAAAAACAGAAATTCACAACGATAACTCTCAGACGGCTACAAGCGAGATGCATGTTAATGTACCAGATGATGGAGCCTTGGACTTGGCGTCTGCTGAAGTCGATGGTCCCCATCTAAGTAGGAAGATTGCGGTCGTGGATGGTATGGTAGTTGTCCAGAAACTGACGAAGAAGAAAGCAACCATGGCGACAGTGAAGGATCTCAGTGAATGTTTCATTAACAGAGTGATGGACCTCACAAGAGGCTATGATGAAATCATTCTAGTCTTTGAAACCTACTAGGTGGATTCACTGAAGAGGACAAGCAGGAAAATGAGACATGGAGGGAATGACCCAATCCAGTACCAAGCTCGAGAGATACCAGCATAAAACACATCACCACGAGCCGTTTCCAATCCCATGACCATAGGAAAGGTGATCTCGCAGAATACCTGGTATGAGAAAACTCTACACTACGACCGAGATTCTCCCCAAGCTGGTTATCATTTCAGCAACTGGGCGAACAAGGAGCAACAGGGACATTCACTTTGAAGACAACAACCACGAGGAAACAGACAACTTAATTATATGTCAGGCTGCCTTGGGAACACAAAGCAGCCCAAGGGAAGATGTTGAGATGACGTTCTTCTCACCAGACACGTATGTCCTTGTGCTCATCATAGCTAATTATGATCTGCTGCCGATGAAGACTTCGGTCTTGATGGCATTGGGCGTGCTGCCGGTTGAGCCATTCTGGACAGCTCTCGGTGCAGAAAGGGCCAACGCATTACCGGCATTCCATGCCTTCTCTGGCACCGACAATACATGGAAGTTTGCAAGAATAGGCAATGCTATATGGTTCAAGATCCTTCTTGAGGCCGGCGCTGACGTGATCAATGCCCTTGTTACGTTATCAGCAGCCATTGAACTGACAGAAGACTTCGGCTTGGCTAAATTCTCATGCGCTGCATATTATCCCAAGGGCACATAGATCAAGCACATTCCAGAAATGCGATGGTACCTCTTGTTTAAACTCATGGCGGAGAGTGATAAGCTACCACCCACAACTGGGGCATTCAACCAGCACATACTGAGAGTACACTTGAGGCTAGAGTGTGGGGCCAGGCCAGCACTGCTCAGCAGGTGTTTTTGGATCAATTGTGACTTCCACAAGACTGCTGATGGATAGCTGACGCCGACCACAACTGATATCCTTCCAGCACCCATGGCCATCACTGAGATGGTACGTTGCCAATGCAAAGGAGACTGTTCATCACAGAGGTGTTCCTGCAAATGCAAGGACTTGCAATGCACATACCTCTGCTTGTGTAGCACACAGTGTGAGAATGACAATGATTCACACTTTGAAAATCGTATATCCGATGACGGACATGTGTGAAATACACGCAACTGTAGTGATGCTGGTATGATGGTTATAAGATGTTAAAGGAAAACAAAAGGCAACGTTTTGGTGTTAAGCATCTAAAAGAGTTAATACAAACTAACAATTTCTAACTACAATCAAATTTTTAACGTCAGCGGTTTACCAGGAAAACATTTTTGAACACACAACTACCGAATTTCTATGGACTACGCCATTCGCTTCATAGATTTTCTGCGTACTATTTGTTCCCAACTCCGTTAGGTGGCGCTATGGTAAGTTTACCAATTAAACTATGTGCGCATGCGCTGTGACTGTGTAAATAAGATGGCTTTCCAATTCTTCGGAAGACAGCGAAAACCAAATCGATTTCGAAGCAGCTGGTTACCGGTTTGAACCACAAAAACAAGGTCCTGTGTTGGAAGATAGGGCAGAGGCGCGTGCCGGTGGGCACAAACAGGAAGGCCCACGGGCAGTGGAAATGTCGAGGCGCATACCATGCCGAGATGAAATTGAGTTGACTGGTGTCGGTGTGGAAAATGCCGCAGTTCAGGAACAAGAACTGAATATGTCTGCTGCCAGGAGGCAGTTTCTACTCGACAGCAACGCTGTTGGTAGGGAGGTCAGACCGATTTACCTCCCCTTCTGACAACATGGGAGACAGGGGTCCCAGTTTAGTGGCCGTAGTTTATTATCATGCATTCTACCTGTTGGTTTGTGAATTTTCTTATGTTGTAATAATGTCAATATGTGTACCTGCGCTGAAAAAATATTTTTTGGCGGTGTTTATTAGCGGTAATGATTTTTTTATTGTCAGTGTCGTATTTTGGTTTTCTTGATTTATGCGTGCGGCCATCTTGGATCACGTTGACAGGCCTCACCTATCAAAATGATTTGCGAGATTATGTTAATGAGTACATCCATATTGAATTGTGACGAAGAAAGAGGAAATTCAAAGGAAAATGAATCTGAAAATATAATTGTAATCCGTCGATAAAAAATTATAGTAATTATGGATTTAAAATGGCCTATGTTTGACAATGTTTTGTGAGTATTTAATTAGTCGGTTTCAACGGAAAGCATATGCAGAAGGATAAAGAATTGTGTCAACGATAACGTGATTACAGCGACGGCTTACCAATTGATAGCACAAACATGCACAACGTCTGTTTATGGAACCCCCGTCTCAAAAGAAATCGCCATTTTGCCTTCTTCCCTGTACGCGTGCAGTGCATCATGGTATACAATGCATTCATAACTCGGATAGCGATGTGATTGACAGCGGGTGACTTTGATTAATACTGCCAAGTACCTATGACTACATCTGAGTAATTCATTGCTGCCATGTTTAATGTAACTGATTGATGTTTATATTAATATATTATTAGTTTATTTATTGGTATTCTTGGTATTACTTTAGTTCAATTATACCATTTTTTAGCTACTTAGCATATACATAATATTGTGTTTTGGTTACATTATTACAATTTATGATAATTTATGTTTCAATTCATTTATTGTATTATTATTTGTTTATAAAATGTTGTATTGTTATAAATGATTTTGATGTAGGGCCTACTATTTTTGTATTTTATATGTATATACCAGTTTTCTTTTTTATATTTAAAATTACAGAATAAGATTATATCTTTGTATTTGTCACTATATAGTATACATAAAATAATATACATTAAATAAACATTTGATTTATTGTATCTATTAATTGTATATAATCATAGACAAATAAGTATAATAGTAGGCCCTATTGTTGATGATAACAATTGGTTTAACCACAGTATATTACAAGTGAATTGGTTTGGCAATCATAGTAGTTATGGGCTTTGTCCAATATAACAAGTGTTGTGTAATGGGGGACTATTATTGGCATTTTGTTCCACAGTGTATTACAAGTTAATTGGCTTGTCAATCATAGCAGTTATTGGCTTTGCCCAATATAACAAGTGTTGTGTAATGGGATACTAGTATTGTAATTTTGTGGTTCTAATCCACAAGCCCAATCAACAAAGCCTTTCATGTGGTTGCAACTTCATACAGTTGTTTTAATGTTATGAAGATGGAACCACACTGATCATCTGTGCTCAGTTGCTGTGTCGTGTTCATGATTTAATGCTATTGTAATGCATGGTGTGTGTGTGTATATTTACTTTTTTTATGTGTGTATTTATTGTTACATGTAATTTTGTATTGGCCTTCTTTATAGATTGCAAAAGACTGAAGATGATAAAAAGTAATTTTCTTGTGATTTATGTACAAAATCAGATCCGTCAGAAAACATTTGGAAAAATTCATGAAATTTAGAATTTTGCAAAACTAGTTTTCTTAATGTTGTACTTAGCTATAGTAAGTAAGTAAGTAAGTAAACGTTTATTTGACCCCATATAGGTACACAATTAATTGGTTTTTGAACATCACTTATGCTGTAATAAACAACAAATATAAACATTATGCAGACATACATAAACGTATATAATTATATGTTCAACATACTATTCGGAAAATACAGACAAACGCATGTACAGTTATTATGGTATAGGTGTACCATAGATATTAATCATATAGCTTATTCAATCGGGGTCGGTGACTCCTATTAAGACACAATTGTCGCTATCATAGGAGCCACCCTATTTACGTGATAATTTATGTGGTCATTTTACAAGGTGTCTATCTCATGCTTGTTTTATGTGAGAATGTAAGTTTGTATGTGTGCTGGTTGCCTGAAGCTAGCATCAAATGTATTGTATTTAATGGTTCTGTTGACATGTGTAGCAATTTGATAGAGTGCATGAATCATTATATTTGTGTAACAAGTATGTTTTTATATAAAATGAGAAGCCTCGCAAACTGTGAGTATATATTTTGTCTTTGATTATATCGGGGGTGTAATTTATAGCATGTAGTAGGCTGTATTTGAGACATTTCATTGCAAATTCATGCTTAGTTCTAAAAGTATGTATATAATTTTTTTCACGAGTATTATAATTATGTATGTTTACACTTGGGATAATTTGCCAGTTAAGTAAATAAGGAGGTAACATTTTATGGATGTATTTAAAGTAAAATTTTAATTCATGTAACTTTAATGTCTTCTACTTTTAGTAATTTAAGTTTTTTAAAAAGTGGTTCCGTGTGTGAGTTATATTTGTTTAAGGTTATTATTCGAACGGCTTTTTTTTTTATTTTTGTAATTCTATTTATTTGGTATCCCCAAACCATGGTACAATAATTGATATGAGATAATATTAAAGTGTTATATAACAACACTTTTATATCTAAAGGTAATACATATTTTAATCTGTTTATTATGCCAATTGTTTTGGAGCACTTATTTGAAATTTTCTCAGTGTGTTTTTTCCAATTTAGGTTAGTGTCTAAAGTCAATCCTAGAAAGTTAAATTCATCTACTCTTTCAATATTTATATTATCTATTTTAAGCGTAAGAGTCTGCGTGCGTTTATTAGGCATATGAAAAATCATGTATTTTGATTTGCTTTTATTTAAAGATAATTTATTTATGTTTAGCCATTCATTAACTTTAAAAAGTTCTTCATTTATTAAGGATTCTGTACTTTTGTTGCGTGTGTTGTTGTTGTTAAGACATTTTAAAGAGCTAGATAATGTGGTGTCATCAGCGTACATGACGAAATTAAATATTTGACTAGCTTGTGAGAAATCATTTATGTAAATGATAAATAATAGTGGTCCAAGGATTGAACCTTGTGGGACGCCGATTGTTATAGGTAAGATGTCTGAATTTATTTGTTCAAATTCAGTGTATTGTTTCCTGTTTTGTAAGTAACTTCTGAATAACTGCAAAGTTGAACCATTTAGGCCATAGTAAGTTAATTTGTTAAGTAAAATGTTATGGTCAATAGTATCAAACGCCTTAGAAAGGTCGAGAAATACATTAATTGGTTCATCATTATTATCCATTTGAGTTATAATTCTATCTATTAGCTCAAGCGCAGCAAATTCCGTTGAATATTTTGCTCTAAAACCATATTGATTATCAAATAAAAGCTTCATATCATTGAAATATGAATATAATTGAATAAAAATTAATTTCTCTAACACTTTAGAAATTGTGGGAAGAAGGGAAATTGGTCTGTAATTTTCAAATAAAGATGGATCGTCTTTCTTAAATATAGGAATAACTTTTGCAATTTTTAGTTTGTCTGGGAATATCCCGGATTTTAAAACTTGGTTTATTAACAGCGTTAATGATTTGATAATTGCAGGCTCAATTATCTTAAGAAATTTTGAAGAAATGCCATCAAATCCACAGCTGTTTTTTGTGGGAAGATTATTAATAGTGTTCCTAACAGTCTCTTCATCTATACTCTGAAACGTAAATACAGAATTAATGTTTTTGTTTAAATAATAACTATAGTTTTTGTTACCTTTATATTTAATACCTTGTGCGATGGTCTGACCTATATTTGTAAAATAATTATTAAATTTGTTTGCAATATCCTTTTTATCAGTTATTTTTGTACCATTTTCTATAAAAAAAATAATGGTAATCTACGGTTTGTACGATTTTTTGAAAGAAATTCATTAATAACTTTCCAGGTATTTTTTATATCATATTTAAATCGATTAAATCTTTGTTCAAAATACACTTGTTTGGCTGCACGAATATTTTTCTTTAATATCGTATTATAAGTTTTTAGATTAATATTAATAGCTTCATAGCTTGTCGAATTTGGTTGGGTCAATTTTAATTGTTTATAGAGTTTGTCTCGATATTGAATAGATTTTAGCAATCCTTGTGTAATCCACGTTGATCTTTTATGTTTATATTTATTAAATTTCACCAGCTTAGTTTGCATATGCTTATTTTTTGCCCGTATAATTTCTTCGTAGATTATATCATAATTTAAATTTGTGTCTGCATTTATATTTTTATTTAGCTTATTGTATATCTCATTTTATTTTATTTCGTGTTTAACTTTATGCATTGCCTCTTCATTTAGTATATTTATTTTAACATATTTAGGTGGAGATTCAGTCTTTAATGAGACGTTGATGAATATAAAATACGGCTGATGATCAGAAAATTTTTGATTAAAATCCCTGCAGTACTCTCCAATATAGATTTATTAAGTTTACAAAAGAAATTATCTATTAAAGTACCATTTGTTCTAGTAAATCTAATAGGAAGAGTAATTTGCGGGTAAAGGCTGTGTGATATTATGGTGTCAAAAAGTTACTATATGCATCATTTTCATTTAATTTAAGCAAATTTATATTAAAATCTCCTGTGATAATGAGATTGTTATTACAGTTGTTTTCCATTGATGATATTATAGAAGTAAATTCATTTATAAAAGCATTTAAGTTATCATTAGAAGTTCGTGGAGGTCTATATATGTTTCCAATGGTTATGCTCTTAGATAGATTACCACCATTTATTTGGACTATCATCCCTTCCCAGTGTTCGTACATGTTTACATTTAATATAACCTCTGATCTATATTTGTTGTCAACATATACTATTAGCCCTCCTTTGCTACTGCACGTCTTACCTTGAGCTAAACATTCATAACCATGTAAGGAAAACTGTGATAGGTCATCGTTTTCTGATTTCCAAGTTTCTTGTAAGCAGATGACATTAAATTTAAAATTGTTACTACTTAGCTCTTCTACAAAAGCTTCCAGTTCGTTAAATTTAGAATTTATTGATTGAATGTTAGTGCTTAGGATACTAAAACGCGTAGTGTTTATCTGTGTGAGTTTGCTAAACTTATCAAAGTCATAATATGATGACCGACGTATTAGTTGAGGTTCATAATTTTCAACATCATTTGTGTCTAAGATATTAATTAAGTCATTGTTATGAATACCTCCTAAAAAGGAGAGGAACGTATCGTCTAATGTCATGCCTTTATATAATTTGGTATTTATCATATGTATTTGTTATTATATTTGTATGTGTAAATAAGTGTTCAACAAATTGTGATATATGCATATACCGATATTGAAATATACTTATGGCATTGCCTGTCGTAAGTTTTATAGACGTAATGCACTGAACGTAAATGTGAGATTGATTAAACATGTAAATGTGAAAACAGTTTGAGATAGACAACTTGTAGTTTGGTATATATATAAAAAAATAACATAAAATAAGAATGATTTGCATAATGAATGCAAGAAGACCTTGTCGTGGGAGAGGTGTAGAGCATACAGTATTAAAACGGTTTTATAAGCCACATATATATTACCTGAGTATCCGTAGTAACATACTAATGCATTTCACAGCAACAGAACGAATACATGTATTAAGATAAGTTCAGTGAGAAGCTAAAGTTTTTGTTTATATAAAGTACAGCAGTAAAACATAGTGCAATACAAGGTTAAGCATTTTGCTTCATTAACCATTATTACTGTGATATGATAAGATTTAATTATACACATATAAATCGCACACATACATATACATACTTGAAAGTTATTTCTGTGTGTATATAGTAATATGACTACAGGTTTACATTTCACAAAAAACAAAGATTCTGCGAAGAAGCTACCGTATTTACATCGTGTGCAATAACTAACACGGTGCTTTCATTTCAGATTTATACATCATATTTGTCAATCCATTTATCTGACAATAAAAAAGAGAAAAAAATATTATTAAATTATATATATTAAATACATACGTATTTATATATTAGCTGTACAACTATTTCAGCTAACAAATATACAAAACAACATGACTAGCATTCAACTCAAGAAAATTATAAAATATATATTTTCATAAGAAAATAAAATAAATTACAGTTTCAGTTTAACGGGATGTGCATCAGTGCACAAGGAGCTGGAGCTAATATTTCTAGGAATCACTAACACTAAATATTATGTTACTAAAATCACTTAAAAAGATTCCACAGAGAAACTGAAAGTCGAGAGTACAACAAGTCAATTGCAATTTAGATAGAGCAGTTAAAGTAGATTGATTGTTCAGCAGTAGTAACAGCCTAACTAGCTAGGAATGTCACCAGATATATTGATAATATTCCCAATATCTCTGATGGCACTGCAATAACACTTGCATGTAATCACTTAATCAAAGTAGAAAATACAGTTTAACATTATGCAGAAGTCGACGTAATGCTGTCATGTGTTTACGTCAGCTTTACAGATATTGTAATTTGAGAGAAGGAAAAGGAGAAGAAGAGAAAGAGAAAAAACCAGCTTGTAGAGAAAGAACTAGAAAAGATAATAATTTAAAACGATTAAAGATAATATTAACTGACATTACATTATATTATCCCGGAGTCTGCAGAGTCAGTAAAGAGGACTTATCTATATGAAATGAATACCATTGTACTTCTTATAGTGACCACTATGTGGGAACATTTTTTAGAAAAATTGTCCTTGTGATTTATATGCAAAATCAAATTCACCGGAAAATTGTCGGAAAAAGCATGAAATTAGAAACTTTACAAAACTGCAGTTTCTTTAATATTTCATTTATGTACATGAAACAAGCACTATTGCACTTCCAGTAGTGGCTATTATCAGGGGAAATAAATTATAACAAAAATTCTTGTGATTTATATGCAAAATTAGATCTTTCAGAAAACCGTCAGAAAATGTCATGAAATTCGAAACTTTACCAAGCTGTAGTTTTTTTTATATTTCACTTAGATACATGAAACAACTACCATTGTACTTCTTATAGTGACTACTATCAGGGAAAAATTAGAAAACATTTTTTTTTACGAAACAAAATTTTGGTCCGACCATCCTACTGTTGGTAAAGGTAATTATTAATCTGTTTAGTTTATTGTTTAAATAACCGATGAGCCTAAGTTCCGGGCTGCGTATGAACAGCGAGAGATGATCGCTCGGGCCGGGACACGTCACTTGTCTTACATTTGGGATTGGTTGACTTTTAACTTAGTTAGATCTCACTCTCAGTGCCACTGAGAGTGTCAGTGTTTGAACTTTGACATGTCCATTTTCGAATACCACCGATGGCTGTACCCTCACTTTTTAAAATAAATGTAGTTGAATGGTTCCATGATTCATGTGGACCAAAATTGTACAGGGCAGAGCTGATAGAAAATAAGCAGGAATTAACTCCCCTTTTGTTCTATCCCCGTCAACACTCTTCACATTCGCAGTAATGGCTATGCATGTATGAACAGTATGTGGCAGTACTACTTTTTAAACACATGGCAGGTAGATTATTTTTAACTTTATGCATACTGCAATTTTTCTGCCCAAAGTTTACATTGGCTCTTCTGAATAAAATTTACCTTGACAATTTTTCAGCCAGAGCCCCTATTTGTTTTGGTGACAAAGAAAATGACCACCGTTTTGTGCAAATATTGACACATATCAGAACGGCCTTCCTTAATATGCATGATATTTCTATGGACCCAGATATAATACTGGGATGAATACAGTTAGAGGATCGTGATGCATTCTTTGTGAAATCTGTTCAGAATAATAATCCATGTTTGCTTAACATTCGTGTAAAACTATTATTTAAATGCTTAATTCTTTGTTACAGGTGGACTGCTGTGCATTACAAACAGCAGGGGATTTAGAATTCTTTGTTTGGAGCAGGTGATGCTGCAGAATGGGAATTAGACCGTCCAATTAGCAATACAAATATATATAGATAATTTTATCAGCAATCTCATGCCTGATGCCCAAATTATTAATAATCTTCCAGGGAAATTACTTAGTGGACTTACCATACGTCATCTACCATCCACATGCTAAGCAAATTCACATCATTGAACTGACTACCATTTGAACCTAACATCAAGAAAGATCATGTATTCAAAACTAACAAGTATGTCGCACTAATCCATGATGTAAACAATAACGGAATAAAATCAGAATTAACATGCATTGAAATAGGTTGCAGAGGCTATGTATCTGAACCCAACAAATATAAGACTGACAACCTCCTTAAAATCTCTTGGAATAAAACCACCAACAAAACAACTAGTTCAATCGTATGCTTGTCTAAACTAGCCCTGCTAACGCCATTCACCCTTTCTAAATGTAAAGACGAACCACACTGGTTTGACCCAAGACTAATTAAAATATGATGACCATCACCCTAATATGACAATAATTACAAAATAAAATTTCCCACAACAGCAAGTAATCCTATACATAAATGTGTTCATTTTCATTATGACTTACTTTAACCGTTAGTCATTATTTACCTTAGCCTGCTACAATATACTACTATACATAGCTATTTACTGTATTCACACATGTACTTGGGTTATCGTTTCACACTTTATTGTATTCTACCGTATGAATAAAGTGATACTCTCTCACTACAGAACAAATTATAATGGTTCCACTTAAGTTATTATAACGTATAGATACAATGTGTGTTACACCGTCATAATTTGTTATGTAGTGCAAAATTATCAATATTTGCCTTATTCCAGATGAACACATGTTTAATGGTAAACAATTTATATAAAGGAATGGTGTCGTTATAGAACCAATTTTTTATGTCATTTATTTACAATGTCAGATGTTTATTTGAGTCTAATTTATTTCAGGTATCTCAGGTGGGCTGCATACAGGCAGTTTACCTGGTGGATCCATGGCAGTTCTACCTGCATGCGCCAGCCATGGAATAAGATCAATGTTCCCTGCCCCCGATGGGGGACAACACGAGGGATACCACGCTGGACTTGAAAACTAAACTAGACAATGTACATGTGACCTATGAAGGTGTAGGTGGGTGGTGGCAGTATTTACTGTTTCTTTACAAATTGACTGACTCTTGCTGCCAGCAGATCCTCCTTCTCTGGTTTTGGGACATCTGCCCCAGTGACTGTGATCGGATGCAGTGTGATATTTCTTTATAAACACATCTGTCACTCGATGCGTGAACATTTGTAGGTGGGTTCACCTGCTGTGGTCTGTTATGCAGCACCCATTGCTTGCGTCTTCTGGACCACATGACACCAGCCTCAACAGGTTTGTCTGGGCTGGGACGTGGTCGGTAGTTCCACGCCAGAGCAGACAGCATCAATCTAGCTTTCATTCATACAGTGAAGAATAGTACATGCAGTATTCTAATAAAATGTCTGCAAACAACTGGTGTAACACACCAGTCTATATGTTGTTAGTAAGCTGCTGTTATTTACCTTATGACTGTAGCATTCAGTGAACTTTAAAATGCTTTTCCTGTGTAAAGTGTTGGTTGTTTTTAGTAACAATACAATGGCCAATCATGGTAATCATACTGGTACATTAGTAAAACGATACTGATCCTTACAAATAAGGCATTCCATCATCACATTCCTTCACATAATTTATTATAACTTGTTTTTTTCTTAATTTCTGTATCTACTGTATATTGATATCATGTTTTGATTTTATATTTCTTTAATAAAATTGATGATAATGACACAAGTGCTCTTATTTATTTCATTACAGACAATTGCATTCTGGAATGTAATCATTACACGGAGATGTAATTTATTACACTCAAATAACTGTACTCATAAATGTACACAGCAACTGATTACAAGGAATAGGTAGGGTGATACAGAATGAGCACTATCCATCTGTGTATTCGCCCCCTCACATCTGAGTGACTAAACTACTGAAAAGTTGGTCATCGGGAACTTTGACTATGTAACATTTTTGGTCCCATACATAAGTCGGCGGTCCACATATTAACACATAACATGTAAACAGCATTTACATTATTATATACGAAGTCCAATTATATAACATCATGACATAAATGATAGGCCAAACATTTCGATATATGACAATGTCTAATGCAATATTATTGAATGCAGAACGTATTTTTTTTCATTTAACACAAAATACAGTAAGTTTTGCAATGTTATTTATAAACGACAATCATTCCAGCCCATGTTAATCCGTTACTGTAATACCGCTCACGCGGCTATCTTCTAAAGACTAAAGTCTAAACTCTTTATGGTGCAATATAGCATATCTTGCATTTCAAATGTCAACATATTATAATTGGATACCAAGTAACTCGGTACTAACCTTCTTGCGATCGATTTCTCGGCGGCGGCGCGTTTGATCGAAAATATGCGTCGCTTCGACGGCTGAGATCCGTGACTAAATATTGTAGGCACTGCACCTGGCTTCAAACATCGATGTCAGCGACGTTTTGTCGGATCTTGTGTCATTAACTGACGATATAGATTTCCTTCGAAGCACGTTTCTTCAAAATGACCTGAACATAGTGCGTTGTATTTCGAAGGCTTCCAGCCAGCCCGTCCACAGTTGTGAATCCACTATTTCACTTCTGGCTCATTATCGTTCGCTGTACTACTGTTACAACCGTATGTAGAGCAGTATGGCACATTGCAAGTCACGTTTTCACTGTAAGCTCAACTTATACTAATATAACGAACCGCATCCCATGAACATGAACCAACTACGCGAACTACACAAAACAGTGTGTCGTACACGGCAAAAATAATGCTGCTCGTTTATTGGTTGCTTTCGGCCAAATGAACGCGTCATCAGTAAGATGGCAGTCTACATGTTATCGCATATTTCGTTAGAATCTTCCACTTTAAGACTACATTCCGAGTAAACCACTGAACTAAAAATTGTGATTGTAGATGCAAATGGTTAGTTTGTGCTAACTCTTTTAGGTGCTTAACACCACAACGTTGCCTTTTGTTTTCCTTTAATAAATGAAAATACAGGCACATATACTTGTTTCAAATGTACACTTGTGTTTATACGCTATGGTACATGTATATTATTCAGTCATAACATGTATAACTGTTATAAACTAGTAATTTCGTTATACTTAGGTGATTGTAATCGATCCTATTGGATTCCGTGCCCCTCAATGTGTAGGTTTAGCCACAAAAATCAAACGCCTGGGTAGATTAGCAGCTGAGATATTAAGAAATACAGGTTGTCATTGTTCACCATTTAAGAAATCATCAAAAGAAGACCGCCATATATGCCTTTAAAAATGTAAACATTGGTTTACAGATCCACTATATCATAACGTTTCCAAAATGTGTAGGTTTGCAAATCTCCAAAAAAATGAACGAAAATACATAACAAACCTAACTAGAAGTCAAGTTACAGAAAACGTTGATCATGCATGTTTACGAATATTAGGTCACAGCCTGTGATGCAATATGGTAGGCTTAATCCTAGTGATGTATTTTCCCAATTATTATTGCCTTCGATAATTCACTGTGTCATCAACAGTAAATATATGGAGTTAGATGTAGGTAGGCCTACTATTTACTATTGCAATGCATCGATGTATTCTCTTACAACCCTGTTATGTTGTTGCACCAATGCCACACAAGTCTTTTGTGTTCATATTCTATATGTGGATTGTGCACACTGGCCTTGATAGGTAGGTTCACGGGATTGTTGCTTTAGATTAATTGACTGTACGCGAACGGGACGTCGCTTGCCTATGAAAAACTACGGTGAAGCCTGCTTACCAGGTCAATGCACTCGCTAGTGCCTGGCGCACTAAGGGATCATCGACAAATTACGTATGCGTAATTTTTTTTAAATAAAAATGGCAATCATGAGAAAACAATCATTGTACGTACAGGTGATTCCAACTCCTCTATGCGGTGCATGTTTATTTTGTGTACGTTACGCCCTGTCCCCTTGAAAGAACAGCGTATATGATCTTTGCCCCCCACCCTCGCATATCAGTGACGTACATACATGATACCTAATCACCGGAGTAGGCACAAGCGACGATGCCGGCTGGTTTGTTCACGGTTGTCCGTAATAACTTAGTGGGTTTGCTAACATCCGCCCCCCCCGCCCCCCCCAGTTGAAAGTATGTCGATTGTCCGAAGTATCGCTACCAGATCACCACACATATACAAATGAATGTTCAGTACACCGACTAACTATACTTAGTCAACTCACGTGTTTGTTGACCCGGGGTTGAAGACCGAGGATAGAGGCGGCGCCATCTGCCGACTGGGCTGGTGTTGATGATTTATTTTACACGTGCAATATGACTACGGTATGGCGGGCATGGAGCGCTAGCCACAAACTCACGTGACACTTAAGAGTAGATCTCTCGCAAATGGTCGAGAATAATGGAAAGCAAATGGAGCCAAAAATACAGTGTGTATCAACTGATGACATGAGAACAGTTATTAGGACTACCTTACACTCACCCTCGGAGCAACAAACCAAAAGCTAGCAAATGTCACTACCACAGTATTAAAAAAAATCTGTACAAACTCGTTCCCACAATGGCGCCCTCTGGAGGAGAATGGTTCACCTTTAAATTTTGTTAGGTACGAGAAACACCCCAAGGAAACATAGTATATCCAAACACGTATGAATAAACAACCATAAATGACTACTGTTACGTTCTTAAATAAATGGAAAGAGAGCAGTGAACCTCGGCGCCAAGGAGAATATGCACGTGCAATAATAACTAGTGCCTTCGTCTGTGGACACGTATTTAATTTTACGACAATTTAATATGTAACCAATTTATTGTTTTATGAACTATCATTCCAATTATCCGGCTTTCACACTGCGCATCTGGCCTGGCGCTGGTGACCAGTCCCGAGTTCGGCTTACGTTGATGTACTGACATTATGATGAATAACCGCGTGTAGACAGCTTCCTTGTGAGTTTATATTAACACGAAGGCATCGTAGCAATTTATTGCGTATTTATTAATACGAAGGCATCGTAGCAATACCTACTAACAGTGACACTTCATAAAAAGTCCTGCACAATCACTACTTGCTACATAAATGCACTTACACTGTAGGTTACAAATAATAAACCTGTCTTGTCTTGCAATAAACTTTGAAAATAAACTTTGCCAATGGAGTAAAACGCCTTAGTGAGAGTCTCCTAGCAGTATTTATATGCTCAGGAAAAAGTCGTACTTTGTTTAATTTTACTTCCGTCGAATAAAAAAGTTCCATTTTCACTGTCCAGGTCGATTATCCAGTTTCCGCGATGTGGCGCCACCGTTTGTCGTACACAACATCGCCTGGACCAAGAAACATATTCGCAGTTTCGCTAAAATTAATTATTGATTACTATGAATCAATTAAATTTACTCTCTTGCTATCTTTTCAATTAAAATAGTCAACGTTTTCACCACGAAGGCCACGCAGGAGACGAGCTCTATCAGCATTTGTGTCATGAACTCGCCAAACACAGATCAACCACTCAAATGTTTGAATGTGCTCATGCCGTTTTGTCGCAGTCATCCAACACAAGTTACTCGTGAGACGAACACTCCCCAAGGAGATGAACAAACGAAAACAATTTAGTCTTTTGTTACCACTGTAAGACTGAGACAGAAATGCGTAGATGATTGCAAACAAATAATATATCGGCAAAAACGTACAAGTTAGATATAACAAATAAGTCATCACAATACAAATATTTGTAAGTTCACACAGTATCTAGTCTTCTGTTTAATACTGTTCAACGCGGTTTGCATTTCGGCTCCTAGCAGACATATTCCGTTCCTCACCTATTCAACGTTCCTGTGATTATTCAGCCATGTGTTAATTGTTGCGTGAAAGCTCTACTACTGTCTATGGAAGGGTATTTATGTCATACAGCTGAGTGAACTGGAGTAACCTGGCGTCAACACAGCTAACATCAGCAAGAGGTTTCAAACCCTAATAATAATAATAATTGACGTGTATGATGTGTTATTTTCTGCAATAGACCAATTATGCTGGCATCTTCAGGGAAAGAAACGCGTCTAACTTCGCAAAGTATTCATTGAATCGTATGATGCTGTACCTGTAACAAATCAAGCAAAGAATCAGCAGCATAAACCAATAGGCAAACAAGACATGCTGACCTTGACTATGTGATATTTATTACACTTCGACAACTTACCTGAACACCTTTAAATATTACCATTTATGCATAGCAAGTTACAGTCAGGACCATACTCTGCGTTCGCTATATATATATATATATATATATATATATATGCCTCTCTCTCTCTCTGTCTCTCTCTCTCTCTCTCTCTCTCTCTCTCTCTCTCTCTCTCTCTCTCTCTCCCCCCTCTCTCTCTCTCTCTATACATCTATATATATATATATATATATATAATATATACATACATTCCTTCAGGTTGTACATACGACTGTAGCTGTTTGTTGGCGTGAATTGCTGGAGTCGTCGATATTCTGTGGAGCTGGGGCACAACATATGGCATTTATAACTATCAAAATGTCAAACTGAAAAACCCCACCGTAGGCCTATACCGGCTACGGTCCAATAGGCCCACATGGATTATTATTTGGGGGGAGGGTGTGAGATCATATAGGGTAGCCTAGGGGGCCTAAACCTCCAACTGCACCCCCTTAAGGCTCGGAAAAAGGGGAAATGTACTGTTTAAGAATTTTCGCCGGAGCTTCAGCACTACTCGGCTGTCGCACTGTTGGATTTTGACATCGGAATACGGGAGAGGGGTGGGGGTGGAAGGTACTGTTGGGGGTACTGTTGAAGATTTTGGGCTTCACCATCATTCAGCTGTCGCCATTCCGCTGTCACGCTGTCGGATCGGAAGACGTAACTGGGGCATATGCAATTCGAAAGATCTGTGGAAGGCACCCCACTCTAGCGCAGGCCTAGCGCGGTCAAAGGCCAAAGCTATGTCCTCTACGGAGCCCAGCTCGTGCAGCAGTCTAGACGTCCCACACATTAGTGATGGGAGGAAAGATGAAGGGACGAAAGGAAGTGAGAGTAAATGTGCTAGAAGAGAAGATGACAGGAGGAAAGGGGAGAAGAGAAAACGCGACAGGAAAGAAGGGAATGGAAGAGAATGTGACAGGAGAGAAGATGGCAAGAGGAAAAGACAACAACCAGACATATGCAAACAGGAGGAGCTACTCCGAGGCAGTGATTGATGGGGCTAGGAGAAAAGAGAGAGTGTTTATGGGCGATTCAATTCTGAGAAAAACAGACAAGACTATATGCGAGGGGAAGGACGTTGTTGTATGTCTACCGGGGGCTAGAATAGAGCATGTGACTGAAAGGGTAGATAAGGTATTGGGACATGGCAAGGGAGGTTCTATACTAGTACACGTTGGGACAAACAATGCAGACAAGGAGGGAACAACTGGGATAGTTCAGAAGTACAGACATCTAGTAAGGAAGCTAAAGAAGACAAGAGTGGAACAGGTTGTTCTCTCAGGAATTTTGCCAGTAATGGGAGGAAGGGGGGCATCATACAGAAACTGTAAGAGGATGGCGATCAACGCACTAGTTGAGCAGATGTGTGAAGAAGAGGGCGTGGGATTCATAGATTTATGGGGGTACTTTGTTGGGAGAGAAGATATGTACATGAGAGATGGCCTCCATCTAAGTGGAAAGGGGGCAGCAGTATTCTCAGAGAATCTGCTGAGATCTGTTGACAGTGGGACAGGTTGCATCTATTTAAACTAAATTCGCAGGGGGGACTCGCAGAGAAGCCTGAAACTGGAGGCACAGATAAAGATAGCAAAAATAATTCAGCAAAGAACAGTCTGGAAAACTGTTCTGAAGCTGGATATAAATGTGTTTGTTTAAATGCAAGGAGTATAGTAAACAAAAGAAATGAACTAAACATTATGGTAGAAGATATTGACCCTCACATAATAGGTATAACCGAATCATGGGCAACCACCGATGTATCAGATGCCGAATTGGGACTGACAGGATATGTAATGTTTAGGAAAGATAGAATAGGAAGAAGGGGAGGTGGAGTTATTTTATATATTAAAGAATCTATCCAGGCTTATGAAATAAAATTAGACAGAGAAGCAGATTGCGAAGAAGCTGTTTGGTGTAACATAGTTACAGGAAAGTCAACGTTAACGGTTGGATTAGTTTATCGAAGTCCAAACATAAGCATAGAAGAGAATGAAAAAATACAAAACGCTATAAGGGAAGTGAGCAAACGGGACTGTGTTATTATGGGGGATTTCAACCATGGGCATATAAAATGGAAATCTCTACAGAGTATGGGTAGTGAGGACCACAAGTTTTTAGTTTTAGTACAAGATAGTTTCCTTTCTCAACATGTGCTAGAACCAACCAGGGGGGAGAATGTGTTAGACATAGTTTTGTCCTCACAGAATGAATTAGTTGACAATGTCATGGTATGTGAGCCACTGGGAAATAGTGATCACAACCAGATACATTTTACCATCAAAGTAAAATCAGAAAGGAATAGTAAAAAGCAGTATAGGAGAAATTTCCACAAAGGAAAATATAAGGACATAAGGAAATATTTAGCAAAGATAGACTGGAATAACACACTAAAGAATAAGACAGCAACAGAATGCTGGAATATCTTAAAGAGTGAAATTGAATGCATCATCGTCAAATTTGTTCCCTTAAAAAAACACGGGAAACGGTCCAAAAAGAAACACTTATCGAAAGAAGCCATTATAAAAATTAAGTATAAAGAAATGATGTGGAAGTCATATAGACGTACTGGAAATGACGAAGACTACAACATTTATAAAGAAGCACTAAACCAAGCTACAGCTGAAATTAGAAATTCAAAGAGAAGCTATGAACATAAATTAGCTTGTAATATAAAACATGACAGCAAGAGTTTTTATGCGTATGTTCGAAGCAAACAGAAAGTTCAGGATAAGGTCGGTCCTCTAGAAGATAGTGCTGGAAATATAATATCAGAAGGATTCTTAATGGCAGAAGACCTGAATGAGTATTTTAGTTCAGTGTTTACCAGAGAAGACACTAGTTCACTGCCAGTACCAGAGGCTAAGTTCAAGGGGGCAGAATCAAACTATTTAAGACAGTTAATTGTAACCCCAGAAATGGTAGCTAAGAAAATCAGGGCTATGAAGGATAATAAATCACCTGGAGTGGATGGTATTCCACCCAAACTACTATTGGAAATTGTAGAACAAATTAGCATACCGCTTGCAACAGTTTTCAACTTGTCATTAGAAGAGGGAGTGGTTCCTTTAGAATGGAAAGAAGCAAACATTATACCGTTATTCAAAAAAGGTTCGAGAAACAAGTCAAATAATTATAGACCAGTTAGTTTAACATCGGTGATTTGTAAATTATTAGAAAGACTAATTAAAGATCACATGGTGGATTTTCTTGTTAAACATAACTTGATAAACCCATCTCAACATGGGTTTCTAAAAGCGAGGTCATGCTTAACAAATATGTTATGTTTTTTGGAAGATATCACTAAGTGGGTAGATGATGGATCACCAGTAGATATCATCTACTTAGATTTTCAAAAAGCTTTCGACAAAGTGCCACATCAGAGATTACTGCTTAAACTAAAGGCCCATGGCATAGGAAATGGTATAATTAACTGGATAGAAAAATGGCTGATTGACAGAAGACAGCGGGTAGTTGTTGATGGGGAGGCTTCAAACTGGAAATCAGTTTTGAGTGGGGTTCCACAGGGATCAGTACTGGGACCTATATTATTCTTAATATATATAAACGATTTGGACGATGATATAGCTAGCAAGGTGTTGAAATTTGCAGATGATACAAAAGTGTTTAGAAGGATTAAAAGTGATGGAGATAGACAGCATTTACAGGATGATCTTGACAGGTTGATCAAATGGTCTGAAAAGTGGCAAATGTTGTTCAATTTTGGGAAATGTAAATGTCTTCACACAGGACATGGGAACGAATATGTAGAATATACAATGGGGGGAACTGTACTAAATACTACTGTAAAAGAAAAAGACTTAGGGCTGACAATTAGTGCTGACATGAAGGTTTCAGAGCAGTGTGGAATTGCAGCTTCAAAAGGAAATCAAATCCTTGGATTGATTAGGCGAAATATAGCATATAAAGAAAAAGAACTAATAATACCGCTGTACAAAACAATAGTTAGGCCTCATTTAGAATATTGTATACAAGCGTGGAGGCCATACCGCAAGAAGGACATAGATATGTTAGAAAGAGTACAGAGGAGAGCGACTAAAATGATACCAAAACTGAGGGATCTTAGTTATGAAAAACGCCTAAAAGAATGTGGTTTAACAACACTAGAGACCAGGAGATTGAGAGGAGATCAGATAGAAGTGTTTAAAATATTGAATGGTTATGAAAATATTGATAGAAATATGTTTTTTTCAGTTAAGAAAGATAGAAAGACTAGAGGACATGAAGTTACATTAGTAAAGGAACAGTGTAGATTAGACGTAAGAAAGTTTTCATTTTCACAAAGGACTGTGAATGTATGGAACAGATTATCTGATGATTGTGTGGGTGCTAGTAGTGTGAATATGTTTAAAAATAAAATCGACACATACCTCAGAAGGGCTGGATATATGTAGATAAAAGGGTTGGACTCTCGATAAGCCAAAGGGCTTACTTGTCCACCTGCCATCTAGAGTTAATTCTCTGGATGGCAATCTTGTTAAATCTTGTTAAATTACAACGTCCTAATTTTAGTTTAAGTAATTGTAGAGACACGTTAACACTTCGCTAGAAAGCACTCACGGCGACAAGAGTAGTTATGTGCCAATTTGAGGATGTAGCCGCTTACCTGCAGGCCTAAATTATACTTGGAAATTAATTTACACATTTGCAGGCCGAGCATTGCACCGCATAACAATGACTGCATATCAGTAAAGATTTATGGATGTGGATAATTATTACTTCGCAAAGTCCTCGTCATCTGACTTCTCATTAATTCCTGTCAAGTTACACAGCATCGCGATTTCTTCTAGGATTAGGAGGATTTAGCCAAACCTTGTGACATGTCCGAACTACCTCAGTTTACGTCTGCTGACTGTAGACAGGATGTCTTCGTGTTGCCGATGTTTTGACTGATTACGTTTCTGACTTCCTCGTTGGTGACGTGGTATGTGCATGGGATGCGCAGGATGTTTCAATAACATCTCATCTCCATAGCTTACATTCTTCTTTTTAGTTCAGCTGTTACGGTCCATGTCTCGCAAGCGTACAGAAAGGTCGATATGACAAGTGTATGCAACAATCTAATAGTGTGTTTTCATGGTGATATTGCTGTGTTTAAAAAAAATTGGTTTTAGTCTTTGAAAATGCGGATGAGGTTTGTGCAGTTCTTGAAAGGACTTCTGGTTTTGATCTTTCATCGGATAGCGTTGCACCGAAATATTTGAAATTGGTGACGTTTTCTACTTTTGTTTGTAATAAATAATTATACACGGTCTTTCATTCAGACTTAAATAAGAGAATTGCGTAAGTAACTTTAATTTCACAACACCGATATTCACGGCAACGCGTAGAAAGCGCCACTTGATGCGAGTCAGCACCACACGAAACCACACCACGGAAGCGCACATGTAATTCCAGAAGCTAACAACCCGACCGTGGAGATGTTTACACGAATTGTGACAACGTTTTTTTTATATGATGTACGTTGACAGTCACACAGAGTGGTACAATGTACACTGACCCATTTGTGCAACCACTTTACGAATAATTGTTGCTTGTCGTGCAGTCGAACGACTCGCAATAAAAGCTTAGCGGTGTACGTCTAGCACAAAAGCCAGGCCAAACAGGTACACATGCTTATATACAGGAAACCAGAGATGTTGCAAACAGCACAAAGTATCTATGTTTTGGAAGGTATTTCTGATACCCATGGGCCTAACGTCATCACCGCTTCAACCAAATACTCTTCCATTTACGAAAGTACTAAACAAATGAAAATATTTTTGTCAACATTTATTGAAAAGCGGACAATATGGAAATAAAAAGAACACTATTAATTCCGTAGGGAAGTTTGTCGGCGATCAAGACTATCTGGCTATTGACACTGGTTGTTCACCTGACATGTGTTAGACAAGAAAGTTAAGTTTGTGTGTCATACGTCTTCACCGTTGCTGTCAACGGGGCCGTTCGAGTGTGCCTAATTGTTGTTGTTACTTGTAAAGTGGCGAGCCGAGGTTGCGGTGACCGAGTAACCCCAATCGCAGTTGAGTGACACCCAATCGGAGCCAACGTTCTCGTCTGACATCTACGTTGAGAAATGGAAGTGGGCGCCGGAGAAGGGATTCCAACCTTCGACTTTCGTATCGAATTCGCCGATGCGGAATCGGGATCTCTGAAACTCACACAGCTGATCAGACCAAAGTGGTCAACAGAAGACATCAAATTGAAGGTTGGTGGATTTCCCGTATATTCCAACGAGGCGAATATATGGCGCCGATAATGGGGTTGTTTTGTATCTAAGACGTAAGACATGTCAGCACTGTTTTTATAAAAAAAACATGCTATGGCCAATGTCCCAACAAGTATACAGTTGATATAAATCGTGTCATTTGTCTCTCACATCGTGAATACTGAAGTCAGGCTAACGAATATTAGCCATAAATTGGACTAACTAATTGCTTTCAGGACATGTATATATAATTTGCCCTTATATTTTTAAAATGGCAAAATGTGGGCGTGGAGAGCCAATGTGTCCAAAATGGCATTACCAATAGTCTTTTCCAAAGTTTGGAAGCGCCTCCATACAAAATCAATCCTGTATTTTTATTACTGAATTCACATTGAGATATGTCTTGGGATTATACTGAAACAAAATCACGTTTAAAGAATGAGACATAAAAAATGACAGCGTGTTTTCTATAATGATCACTTTTTGCGAGTCTAACGTCTGGTTAGATTGATCCGCTACATTAATTTATTAACAAGATTTAACAAGATTGCCATCCAGAGAATTAACTCTAGATGGCAGGTGGACAAGGAAGCCCTTTGGCTTATCGAGAGTCCAACCCTTTTATCTATTATTATTGTCATTGTAGTGTATTTCGACAAGTATTTGTTTCCTACGGAGTTAACGAAGGAATCATGATACAAATGATGGGGCTAAATCTAAATTTAAGAGAAATATAGCACGTTTTAAAGTAACAATGTAGAGTTCTGTTTTAACTTGCAAGCGGCAAGTCAAGGCAAAGAGACACTTGGTGTGCGACGACTGCCACAGTTGGGTAGATTTTGCCTTATCCGGCTGTACGAAGTCATGGACAGAAACCAAGGAAGAGGGATTCACCTTTCAGTGCGTGGGGTGTTGGAAGGTGAAATGTCTGGAGAAAGAGGTAGCTAGGTTGGTAGATATTGTGAAGGGGATGGAGATGAGAATCAGCAAGGAGACAGATGGAATGGAGAGAGACGACAGGGATAAAGTTGGGAATACTGTGAAACTGAAGGAGCAGAGTAGTGGCAACAAGACCGAGGAAAGGAGACTGAGAGGAGGGAAGGTGATCGGAGGGGAAGAAAGTGGAGGATCGACGGCAGGAAATGTGACAGGTGTGAAGGTGGCAGGAGAGAAAGTGACCGTAGAGAAAGAGGTAGGAGGGAAAAAGAGACGGGAGAGGAGAGAAGGAAATGCAATGGGAGGAAAGATGACGGGAAGAAAGGAAGTGAGAGTACATGTGACAGAAGAGAAGTCGGGAGGGACGATGACAGGAAGAAAGGTGACAAGAGAAACAGCGTCAGGAAAGAATGGAACGGACGAGATTGTGACGGGAGAGCAGAAGACAGGGGAACAAGATTACAACCAGACAGATGCAAACCGTAGAAAGAGCTACACTGAGGCAGTGATTGAGGGGGCAATGAGGAAAGAGAGGGTGTTTATGGGCGATTCGATTATGAGAAAGATAGATAAGACTCTAAGCGAGGGGGAGGACGTCGTTGTTTGTCTACCGGGGGCTAGGATAGAACATGTAACTGAAAGGGTAGAGAAGGTACTGGGGCATGGCAAGGGAGGGTCTATACTAGTACATGTAGGGACAAATAACGCAGAGAGGGAGGGAACAACTGGGATAGTTCAGAAGTACAGACAGTTAGTGAAGAAGTTAAAGAAGACAAGAGTAGAACAGATTATCCTCTCAGGAATTTTGCCAGTAATGGGAGGAAGGGGGCCGACATATAGAAACTGCAAGAGGATGGCGATCAACGCACTAGTTGAGCAGATGTGTAAAGAAGAGGGGGTGGGATTCGTAGATTTATGGGGATACTTTGTTGGGAGGGAAGATATGTACATGAGAGATGGCCTACATCTAAGTGGAAAGGGGGCAGCAGTTTTCTCAGAGAACTTGCTGCAATCTGTTGACAGTGGGACAGGCTGCATCTATTTAAAAAATCTATTTTAAAATTAGAAAGAGAAGCAGATTGCGAAGAAGCTGTTTGGTGTAACATAGTTACAGGAAACTCAACGTTAACAGTTGGGTTAGTTTATCGAAGTCCAAACATAAGCATAGAAGAGAATGAAAAAATACAAAACGCTATAAGGGAAGTAAGCAAACGGAACTGTATTATTATGGGGGACTTTAACCATGGGCATATACAATGGAAATCTCTACAGAGTATGGGGAGTGAGGACCACAAGTTTTTAGTTTTAGTACAAGATAGTTTCCTTTCTCAACATGTGCTAGAACCAACCAGGGGAGAGAATGTGTTAGACTTAGTTTTGTCCTCACAGAAAGAATTAGTTGACAATGTCAAGATATGTGAGCCACTGGGGAGTAGTGATCACAACCAGATACATTTTACCATCAAAGTAAAATCAAAAAGGAATAGTAAAAAGCAGTATAGGAGAAATTTCCACAAAGGAAGGTATAAGGACATGAGGAAATATTTAGCAAAGATAGACTGGAATAACACACTGAAGAATAAGACAGCAACCGAATGCTGGAATATCTTAAATAGTGAAATTAAGTGCATAGTCGATAAATTTGTACCTTTCAAAAAACAAGGGAAACGGTCTAAAAAGAAACACTTATCTAAAGAAGCCATTAGAAAAATTAAGTATAAACAAATGATGTGGAAGTCATATAGATGTACTGGAAATGATGAAGACTACAACATTTATAAAGAAGCACTTAATCAAGCTACAGCTGAAATGAGAAATTCAAAGAGAAGCTATGAAAAAAAATTAGCTAGTAATATAAAACATGACAGTAAGAGTTTTTATGCGTATATTCGAAGCAAACAGAAAGTTCAGGATAAGGTCGGTCCTCTAGAAGATAGTGCTGGAAATACAATATCAGAGGGATTCTTAATGGCAGAAGACCTGAATGAGCATTTTAGTTCAGTGTTTACCAGGGAAGATATTAGTTCACTGCCAGTACCAGAGGCTAAGTTCAAGGGGGTAGATTCAGACTATTTAGGACAGTTAGTTGTAACCTCGGAAATGGTAGCTAAGAAAATAAGGGCTATGAAGGATAATAAATCACCTGGAGTGGACGGGATTCCGCCCAAACTACTATTGGAAATTGTAGAACAAATTAGCGCACCGCTTGCAACAGTTTTCAATTTGTCATTAGAAGAGGGAGTGGTTCCTTTAGAATGGAAAGAGGCAAACATTATACCGTTATTTAAAAAAGGTTCGAGAAACAAGCCAGAGAACTATAGACCAGTGAGTTTAACATCAGTGATTTGCAAATTATTAGAAAGACTAATTAAAGATCACATGGTGGATTTTCTTGTTAAACATAACTTGATAAACCCATCTCAACATGGCTTTTTAAAAGCGAGGTCATGCTTAACAAATATGTTATGTTTTTTGGAAGACATCACTAGGTGGGTAGATGAGGGATCACCAGTAGATATCATCTATTTAGATTTTCAAAAAGCTTTCGACAAAGTACCACATCAAAGATTACTCCTTAAGCTAAAGGCCCATGGCATAGGAAATGGTATAATAAACTGGATAGAAAAATGGCTGAATGACAGAAGACAACGTGTAGTAGTTGATGGGGAGGCTTCAAACTGGAAATCGGTATTGAGTGGGGTACCACAGGGATCAGTACTAGGACCTATATTATTCTTAATATATATCAACGATTTGGACGATGATATAACAAGCAAGGTGTTAAAATTTGCGGATGATACAAAAGTGTTTAGAATGATTAAAAGTGATGGAGACAGACAGCATTTACAAGATGATCTTGATAGGTTGATCAAATGGTCTGAAAAGTGGCAAATGCTGTTCAATTTTGAGAAATGTAAATGCCTCCACACAGGTCATGGGAATGAAGAGGTAAAATATAAAATGGGGGTACTGTTCTAAGTACTACTGTAAAAGAAAAGGACTTGGGGTTAACCATTAGTGCTGATATGAAGGTTTCAGAGCAGTGCGGAATTGCAGCGTCAAAGGGAAATCAAATCCTTGGATTAATTAGGCGAAATATAGCGTATAAGAAAAAAGAATTAATAGTACCGCTGTACAAAACAATAGTGAGGCCTCATTTAGAATATTGTATACAAGCATGGAGGCCATATCGCAAGAAGGACATAGATATGCTAGAAAGAGTACAGAGGAGAGCGACTAAAATGATACAAAATCTGAGGGATCTTAGTTACGAAATACGCCTAAAAGAATGTGGTTTAACAACACTAGAAACCAGGAGATTGAGAGGAGATCACATGGAAGTGTTTAAAATATTGAATGGTTATGAAAATATTGATAGAATTTTTTTTTTCTCAGTTAAAAAAAATAGAAGGACCAGAGGACATGAAGCTACATTAGTAAAGGAGCAGTGTAGATTAGATATAAGAAAGTTCTCATTCTCACAAAGGACTGTAAATGAATGGAACAGATTATCTCCTGATTGTGTTGGTGCTAGTAGCGTGAATATGTTTAAAAATAAAATCGACACACACCTTAAAAAGGCGGGATACATGTAAATAAAAAGTATTGGACTCTCGATAAGCCAAAAGGCTTCCTTGTCCACCTGCCATCCAGAGTAATTTTCTGGATGGCAATCTTGTTAAATCTTGTTAAATCTTAAACTAGATTCGCAGGGGGGATTCACAGAGAAGCCTGAAACTGAAGGCATAGATAAAGACAGCAGAAATAAATCGGCAAAGAACAGCCTGGAAAACTGTTCTGAATCAGGATATAAATGCATTTGTTTAAATGCAAGGAGCATAGTAAACAAAAGAAGTGAACTAAACATTATGGTAGAAGATATTGACCCTCACATAATAGGTATAACCGAATCGTGGGCCACCACTGATATATCAGATGCCGAATTGGGACTAACAGGATATGTAATGTTTAGGAAAGATAGAATAGGAAGAAAGGGAGGTGGAGTTATTTTATATATTAAAGAATCTATCCAGGCTTATGAAATAAAATTAGAAAGAGAAGCAGATTGCGAAGAAGCTGTTTGGTGTAACATAGTTACAGGAAACTCAACGTTAACAGTTGGGTTAGTTTATCGAAGTCCAAACATAAGCATAGAAGAGAATGAAAAAATACAAAACGCTATAAGGGAAGTAAGCAAACGGGACTGTATTATTATGGGGGATTTTAACCATGGGCATATACAATGGAAATCTCTACAGAGTATGGGGAGTGAGGACCACAAGTTTTTAGTTTTAGCACAAGATAGTTTCCTTTCTCAACATGTGCTAGAACCAACGAGGGGTGAGAATGTGTTAGACATAGTTTTATCCTCACAGAATGAATTAGTTGACAATGTCAAGATATGTGAGCCACTGGGGAGTAGCGATCACAACCAGATACATTTTACCATCAAAGTAAAATCAGAAAGGAATAGTAAAAAGCAGTATGGGAGAAATTTCCACAAAGGAAGGTATAAGGACATGAGGAAATATTTAGCAAAGATAGACTGGAATAACACACTGAAAAATAAGACAGCAACAGAATGCTGGAATATATTAAAGAGTGAAATTAAGTGCATAGTCGATAAATTTGTACCCTTCAAAAAACAAGGGAAACGGTCCAAAAAGAAACACTTATCGAAAGAAGCCATTAGAAAAATTAAGTATAAACAAATGATGTGGAAGTCATATAGATGTACTGGAAATGATGAAGACTACAACAGTTATAAAGAAGCACTTAATCAAGCTACAGCTGAGTAGAAATTCAAAGGCTATGAAAAAAATTAGCTAGTAGTATAAAACATGACAGCAAGAGTTTTTATGCGTATGTTCGAAGCAAACAGAAAGTTCAAGATAAGGTCGGTCCTCTAGAAGATAGTGCTGGAAGTATAATATCAGAGGGATTCTTAATGGCAGAAGACCTGAATGAGTACTTTAGTTCAGTGTTTACCAGAGAAGATATTAGTTCACTGCCAGTACCAGAGGCTAAGTTCAAAGGGGCAGATTCAGACTATTTAGAACAATTAATTGTAACCCCGGAAATGGTAGCAAAGAAAATAAGGGCTATGAAGGATAATAAATCACCTGGAGTGGATGGGATTCCGCCCAAACTACTATTGGAAATTGTAGAACAAATTAGCGTACCGCTTGCAACAGTTTTCAATTTGTCATTAGAAGAGGGAGTGGTTCCTTTAGAATGGAAAGAGGCAAACATTATACCGTTATTTTAAAAAGGTTCGAGAAACAAGTCAGAGAACTATAGACCAGTGAGTTTAACATCAGTGATTTGCAAATTATTAGAAAGTCTAATTAAAGATCACATGGTGGATTTTCTTGTTAAACATAACTTGATAAACCCATCTCAACATAGGTTTTTTAAAGCGAGGTCATGCTTAACAAATATGTTATGTTTTTTGGAAGATATCACTAAGTGGGTAGATGATGGATCACCAGTAGATATCATCTACTTAGATTTTCAAAAAGCTTTCGACAAAGTGCCAAATCAGAGATTACTGCTTAAACTAAAAGCCCATGGCATAGGAAATGGTATAATTAACTGGATAGAAAAATGGCTGATTGACAGAAGACAACGGGTAGTTGTTGATGGGGAGGCTTCAAACTGGAAATCAGTTTTGAGTGGGGTTCCACAGGGATCAGTACTGGGACCTATATTATTCTTAATATATATAAACGATTTGGACGATGATA
This sequence comes from Paraescarpia echinospica, assembly GCA_020002185.1. Lineage (NCBI taxonomy): Eukaryota > Metazoa > Annelida > Polychaeta > Sabellida > Siboglinidae > Paraescarpia > Paraescarpia echinospica. The sequence continues at coordinate 22,994,861 of CM034536.1, read as the reverse complement.
TAGCTAGCAAGGTGTTGAAATTTGCAGATGATACAAAAGTATTTAGAAAGATTAAAAGTGATGGGGATAGAAAGCATTTACAAGATGATCTTGACAGGTTGATCAAATGGTCTGAAAAGTGGCAAATGTTGTTCAATTTTGGGAAATGTAAATGCCTTCACACAGGACATGGGAACGAATATGTAGAATATACAATGGGGGAACTGTACTAAGTACTACTGTAAAAGAAAAAGACTTAGGGCTGACAATTAGTGCTGACATGAAGGTTTCAGAGCAGTGTGGAATTGCAGCTTCAAAGGGAAATCAAATCCTTGGATTGATTAGGCGAAATATAGCATATAAAGAAAAAGAACTAATAATACCGCTGTACAAAACAATAGTTAGGCCTCATTTAGAATATTGTATACAAGCGTGGAGGCCATACCGCAAGAAGGACATAGATATGCTAGAAAGAGTACAGAGGAGAGCGACTAAAATGATACCAAAACTGAGGGATCTTAGTTATGAAAAACGCCTAAAAGAATGTGGTTTAACAACACTAGAGACCAGGAGACTGAGAGGAGATCAGATAGAAGTGTTTAAAATATTGAATGGTTATGAAAATATTGATAGAAATATGTTTTTTTCAGTTAAGAAAGATAGAAAGACTAGAGGACATAAAGTTACATTAGTAAAGGAGGAGTGTAGATTAGACGTGAGAAAGTTCTCATTTTCACAAAGGACTGTGAATGAATGGAACAGATTATCTGATGATTGTGTGGGTGCTAGTAGTGTGAATATGTTTAAAAATAAAATCGACACATACCTCAGAAGGGCTGGATATATGTAGATAAAAGGGTTGGACTCTCGATAAGCCAAAGGGCTTCCTTGTCCACCTGCCATCTAGAGTTAATTCTCTGGATGGCAATCTTGTTAAATCCCTCCAATACTAATTGCTACACTGCGCGATTTACATATCACCATTTACATACCATGCAGGTCCAAGTTGTGTAGAAATGTGCATAAATAACGCGGAGAATTCGGTTTGTGTCGACACTACATTCGCTGCAGTCTTGGTGTATCATTGTACTTGTATAGGCATGGGTGTCACTAGGCGGCGGCGTTTCCGCTCACTCTATGTAAATTCGTATTACGTCATCTAGCACATAATTTCCGCAGATTCACCTGCTAAATTACGATACTCTCTGTGGGATAAGTAAAAGCGGGTGTACTGACTACTCGCACTCTCTCTGTCTCTCTGTCTCTCCGTCTCTCTTTGTCTCTCCCTGTCTCCCTGTCTCTCCCTCTTTCTCTCTTTCTCTCTCTTTCTCTCTGTCTCTCTCTGTCTGTCTGTCTGTCTGTCTCTCTCTGTCTGTCTGTCTGTCTGTCTGTCTCTCTCTCTCTCTCTCTCTCTCTCTCTCTCTCGCCTACTCATTCTCATTGTAACTTATTTTATATCAAACACCTCCGTTGCGTTAATGGTTAACAATTGCGTATTTCATTGTAGGATCACGGGTCGCTTTACAACGACCATCTTCAGCGTCACGTGTCACTACAAAAAGTCATGCGAGAGCTAAATGAGATGTTCCCTGAGTCACGTGACTATCAACCAACGACATTAGTCAACACGTTTGAGCAGATACAAAATTTGTGCGGTGTGTCCTGATTGTGTGTCATCTTTGGTTTCTATTATCGTTGTTGTATATTACTCAAGGGCACTAGTCGTTCTGAACTCCCAGTGGCGGATCCAGAAAGCGAGTCTGGGGGGGGGGCACAAAAACCTGCACTGGCGGCCGAACCAAATAGTGTAGAAATCTAGTTGGCGCCGCTCCGCCGTAGAGCCGCTCTCTCGGCTGGACTAGTGACACCGGACAGAAGACGGGGGGCTGCGGGGGTCTGCTGTTAAAAAAGTTTCGCCGCCGCGTCACCGTAACTTCAGCCTTATAACCTGGACGGGGCACATTTCAAAGAGTCTAGGGGGCACGGTCGCGTGGGCCCATTATAAAAGGTTTGCGGGCACGCACATTCCTAAGGTCTCGTGAGGCACGTGCACACCCAGCCCCCTTGGATCCGCCTATGACTCCTTTGTTACTTTCGAGTTCATAGTGGATGATCATAGGATTCTGACAACCGAAGAAAGTAATTCTTGAAACAATTAAAGTACATGTTTCGGTAACATAAACATTCCACTTAAATTACGAATTACTGCATTCTAACCCACATGTTGTTTTATGTTATCTCTTTCCTGTGTACAAAAGTCTTAACATGTATACATGGACTTGGGATTTTTAAACAAATTACCAATTCGTGATTTGGTGGTATACAGAAACCGTTGAACCATGACGGTATTTATAGACCGTTCGCATCTTTCACCGGCGTTGAGGATGGTACTGCATTATAGGGAACTACGCGTGTTTGCAGGCGAGGCCGAAGCCGTCCTGGAGATGCGTCGTACCCACGCCTATTGTCTCCACGCAAGCTATGACCCTGAGCGAGTACCAGCATCCGCCTTGCCTGCTCTGGTCGCCTTCAATCGCGCCAATAAACTCGTCCGCGAACTGATGGATAAAGCACCGCCACTCGTTATGGCGGCAGAACTACTCATCCGTGACGAAAAGGAGCTGAGGCGTGACGTTCTAGCTGCTAACCTCGCCACTGAGGGTTTGTATATAATAATAATGTATTTACTCAGCGCCAAATCCCGCATGGCGGATCAATCACTGATCTCAATACAAATTATAATTGATGGGAAGAAACGTGAATTACGCGAAGCCATTGTCAGCCATCTTGCTATTCCTAAACGGGCGATAATAAATGTAAGTTATGACGATTACGCGCCATGTTTACGCGTCACACGTGGTGCGTGAATATATGTACGTCACGCTGTACGTCACGCTTACAAGGAGTATCAGTATTTGGTATCAGTGATTTCTGTATAGAGATCAGTGTTTGGTATGGTACAAAAGTTGAGCACACATGGAGATCAGTGATAGAGAGGTGTGGGACGTTAGAAAACATGGCCAGGGAATATTATAAAAAAAACAACAACAACAAGGCTAGTAATGAGTGATATTTTTACTTATTTCACAGTCAGTTTAGCTTGTTTCCCGTGACGTTACGGCTGCTTTTCAGCAGTCTTCCTTGAAAAATCACGGGGAAAAGGTAAACTGACTGTGAAATAAGTAAAAAATATCACTCATTTGAACCACCCAGTCTGATGAACCGTTCACTCATATAAGGCTGTTAGAGTAATGGTATTAATATTTGACATATTTTATACAAACATAACTAATTGGATTACGTTTATCAATCAAGTTTGATATACCCACTTCTTCAAATGGTATGGTAATATTATTGCATTTTGACCGACAGTGTTGTGGTTGTTGCATTACGTAGGTCTACCGCACCTTTAGTAACAATTAAAATTCACCATAAATCACGCCTTTGACGATCAAACGAAAACAATAAGCAATCGTCAATCCGTCACTGACACAAACAGTACCACACACGTGTAGTAAACCACCTCGTCCTCAGAGGCTATCATGCGGACTTGCAATCGTGCGCTGGCTCCCGTCGTATCAAGACAATATCCGACTGGCTAGGTTGCATGCAAGTGGCAGCCGCGCTCACTGCCTACCGTAACACGCGCTATGACTGGCGTCACTGTGGACACTTGGTCAACTCCTATAGGCGCATCGTAAGAGTAGCGACAAGCAATCCTATGGTGCGAACACACATGATGCTAGTACAGAAATGTATTGCTAACTACTGATGTTGGAACAAGATCAATTTAGACATCTGCTTTCTCACGCGAGTACCAATAAGATATTCGGTGACTCGTTTCCCAAGATGAAACAGCTTTATCTCAGCATAATAAGACGATGCCATCTTGACAAGCGTATGGGTATGATTGTCGTCAACTGCGGTGTCGAACCTATGGACGCGCCATTCTGGAAAGAGTGTCTGATCGGCAGACTTGCCCAGGACGGCCGTCGAAATTGCAGTACAACTCCCAGCATTTTGTTTCTGTTTTGAGCACACGATGACGATGTTAGGCGACGTATGGCTTCTCTAAGCCACCTCTGTCTTTCAGAGCAAGAAACGGATGGTTGTGATATGCCTTGACTGTCAGTGCGTGTGTTCATGCTATACAGGTTATTTGTCGCTTCACCATCCTTACCACAAATCCCGCAATATAGCTGATTGCTGCTTCTTTGTACAGATACATTGTCTCAATGTTAGGAACGTCTGCATAATCATGTTCGCTGTCCGTTGGCGTTCTTTTCAGCAAATCATAATGGCGGGCAATGTTGATGGTAAATGTTGAATGATTTACGTGCAGAATGTCAGTGTCATCAATCAAAAGACAATTGTCGGTACCAATCTTCACGTGATGTCTCATGAGTAGGCGCTTATAGACTGCTTGGAATTGTCGTACAGTTGGATTGTTGAAGGATGATGCCTACTAATCCGGTTTTCCTTGGGCCTAAGGACATCGGATTGTCGGCATCATCCTTCAAACCGGTAATGTATTGCTCAACATCTCGGAGGATCTTCAATGTTCTTTCTAGATTCGATCGTTTCATCTGAGCCTTAAGACCCTTCCCGAGGGTATTTCTGCTGTTGAGAACGTCGAAAGCTGAGTCGATCTGCTTCAGGAACTACGTTGTTGCTTCACATCCTTTGAACTGCGGTAGACCAAGGACATCGTTGCAATACTTCAGTGCATCTGCCACACTCGAACTGAATACTTGTGCCGCAAGATTCACCTTCATTTTTTGTTTTCGTCATTGGATGTGGGCATTCTTCAGCTTATTGCCAAGTCGAAGTCCTTCTAATTCTTGCATCTTGCGTAATTCTTCAATATATTGCCATGTGATTGTGTCACCGTCAGAGGTTTTCATAATGCCACCGTCTGCAAATGTGTTTTGAAGTAGTTTGATCGTATGGCAGACATCTAGAATGACATGAACTCTCTGCGATGGGTCGGCAGGGTGAGAGAAAAAGGGAACCATGCCACGCACTGCCATTGTTGCACCGAAGCAATGCATCATAGCGAAATGGCAGGAGGGGTCATCACAAGTCAGTGATATTACACGTACACCTACTGAGTACATGCGGCGCAGGCAGTCGTTAACGAGATTCCTCCCCCCATTCCGTCAATCAGGAAATAGCCGAGCGGAATTTTCACGACTCATTGACGGATACAACCATTATCACCAGAGCATCTTTCGCAACTGGAGTGGAATCGTCCACTAGCTCAGTTCCCACGTCGACGCACCCTTGGAAGTGATCATCTGCATATTCTACATGCCTCCTTATGGCGATTTCGTCAAGCATCGGTGCACAAACGGTTTCTTTCCCGCGTGCTAGTTTTCTTTTGCCTTTGTCTGCAGTGCCGCAATTGCTGACTTGGTGAAATCTGGACTTCCATCGATGTTACTGTATCAGGATCTTGTTTGCCGTGGAGTTAGTCAAATCAAATGTATGTTTCACGTAATCGTAAACTTTTGCTGAATGAAAATGCTGTGTCGTGGCAAATGTTTTTATTTCTTCTGTGAAAATCCCGTGGTAGTTGCTGTTTTCACTGTTGTTGTTGTTGAAAATTCTTTTTATGATCTCTTTTGATAATCCATTGAAAGTTGATTCCAGCATCTCTGCACAGCTTGATGATACAAAGTTATTTTTTGTCAACGTGTCTACGATCGTTGTTAATTGCATAACTTTCTTTTGCAAACGTCGCAACATCTGTTGTTGTACTTTAAGTTTCTTTCTACACTTGTCCAGTTGTTCTACCGTATCGTCCAACTTGCGTTTAAGTTGTACTGGCGTCTCCATCGTGGCATAGGCGTGGTCACTGTGTATAACATTCACGTCATGTTAAGGTGTCAACTGTGTATCTCTACATGAAGATATTTCTTCTACGCCAATCTGCAAAAAACAAACTCTCATAATCACCCACATGTTTATATTCATTCAAAGTAAACGTTTGCCACTAAATATTGTTATCAGGTTTCGTTGTACATCATTTAAGAGTGAGTTAGACTTAAAACCAGGGTGTGTTCCCTTGTTCCTTCGTCCTCGTCCCACTCACAAATTACGACCGCTTCCAAAAATGGTCGCGCTTAGCCGACGCACACATGACTGTTTCTTAAACACTTCACTGCGGTCGCTGACATCGAACAATAGCTGATGTACTACACGCTGGTAATTAAATTACTTGTCATTACTATTTACAATTGACCAGATATTGGGGACATTTCAGGTCGGTGTATACAAACGTCGTATTTAATGTGTTTTCAAAACTATTCGCTATATGGCGCCACGTGAATATATGGTTATTTTGGCTGGACTTGGCCGACTTCAGGTGGCATTCCGTGGGTGGGTTTGACCAAATTGAGGACTAATAAGTTTAATGCAAGGAAATATTACCTTCTGTACATTATACATTATGAATGTCGAACTTGGTTGGCACGGCTGTTGGCATTGGACGAACGAAATCCTGTCGAAACAGTCTTCTGTGAAATGATCCGAACACAACTGAAACGTTGTTGTTGGGAACCACCCGTCTGTCTTCATGTTATCCACCCATCTTCCCTGTCTGTTCATGTCCCAATGAGGAAACCTACATATAAAAACAAAGTGTAACATTTCACTGTTCTATTTATATATTTAAACAACATACTTAATTGTGCGCCCCATTTTCCTATAAATAACTTCAACATTTCTATTAATCAACGTATCACATTAATTCCCTGATACCACGACAATGTTGACACAACGTTGGGTGGACATCGTTGGGCAAACTTTGGGCTAATGTTGGTTCAACCACATATAGCGGACGTTGGGTAAACATCGTTGTGCCAACTTTGGGCCAACATTGTTTAGTCTCAAAATTGTTTGTGTGTATGTCTGTGCGCGCGCGCGCGCGTGTGTGTGTGTGTGTGCGTGTGCGTGTGAGCATGCGTGTGTCCAACGGAAGTACAATACAAACCCACGTTGGTCCAACAAGTAGGGCCGATGAGCAACATGACGTTGGCCCAACGTGTGTAGCCAACGTTAGGAATTAACTACAGTCAAACCTCGCTTTATGGACACCTCAGTAATACAGCCACATCGCAATTAAGGTCACCCTGCGAAAGTCCTAAATTATTTCTGTAACAGTAAAGGATAGGAAATTAGTCTCACTAATACGGTCACCTTGCTATTCAGGTCATGTTTCCCCAGTCCAGAGGGTGACCTTAATACGGAGGTTTCACTGTACAATGTTTACGTTAAAGTATATTAATGGGACTTAGAAGAAAATATACACTTACCTGTGAAGTGTGATGCGGTTGTTCGATTTATTGTCACCATGATTTTTTATAAAGCCGTACGCAGCACACATACGTGGCATAGCGAAAGCTGTATAAAATGCGTGGTTAATTTCTACATATTGTTTTGGTCAAAAGCGCTTAGTGTAATTTAACAGTTATCGCAAGAATGGGAAATCGGTCGATATGACGTGTTAAAAAAACTTCGGATACGAACATGCACGTTTTGTTATTGATACGTGACCAAATTCGAGCGTTTCTGCGGACGCTATGCCTAACCAAGGTGACGCGTTACGGCGGGAAAACCTACATACGTCACAATGAAAAAAAGCAACATGGCGGACTGGCTTCACGTTAAGCCAGCCTCTTAACTTCACGTTTCTTATCCTAATTATATACAATAAAGAAAGTATACTCTATTGTGACGTCATATTTCGACTAGCTTAACATTATTGTTCGAAAATGATTGGAATTGTCACCGTCAATAATAATTAATATGAATATGTGTGCGACTTCTAAAATGTGTCTACATAACCAAGTAATCTTGAAGCCAAACAAAACAGCAGCGCTGTCTTACTCGGAATCCCTTGCTTCGCGCCACGTAGCCCGTCACCAGGCAGCCATCTTTGACTGTGACGTTTTGTGACGCTTTGCATTCTTACAACTCCACGGGCTGTAGTCGGTGCGAATTATTAATAGTTTCCTTTGCATAGGTCCGAAGTGCATGCAGAATTGCCTAGACAACATCACTGAACTTCGGCGCGTGCCGGGATGGGTAAGAGATATTACCACGGAGACAGTTCAGACATTTGAGCGGCTCAAGGCAGTCGCCAGCGTTCTTGATGGGGCAGACGACAGCTGACGTCATCGGTGGTATTAATATACGAGGAGCACGTTTTGTTGATAGTTATAATAATTATAATAACACATTGATATAATATTACGTCATAAACAATTGTGATGCGATAATTAAATCTGTTGGAACTCGCAACAAGTTGGTGGAGACTGCGTATAAGGGTACTAGGGGTGACTATTGCGGATATTTTTATTATTGAGCTAGTGTTGCGATATATGTATTACTATTGTAATACTATTGCGATATTGTTATAGCTATTGTGATAGTATCATGGAATAATGAATACATCAGAAAAGTATTTCCAAACCATAATGCAATTGGTCCCTCCCGCTACGTGGCCTTGGACGCAGTTGATTCACAATGGTGAGTCCGAATGACATTGCTCTGGTCGACGATTGTTGACATTAGGTTGGTGAATATTGAATAAGTAAAATTACAAAATGAAATTGAAAAACACTTTTACGAACATTGATAATATGTGGCAAAAGTAGCGAGCAAGTGGTAGGATGCACAAACGAACGGCCGTACATTTGTATTGACAATACACCAGGGGCAGTCTGATACCATTACCATCCTTGGCGCGAGAGAATGGGTCCGAGTAACAGGACAGAAAAGATCGCTTTTTAAGATTACCCCTTTCAACTCAGTTGATATATTCCTCTCTGTCGTGATTCGTCTGCTCTCATCTGTGCATCTGCACTCTCTTGTATGCATCCTTTGTCGCAGTCATTTAGCACATCGCCGATAACCATTCCGCCAATGTACACAAAGCCACTCGCATACTTTGTTCATGTCATCTACACAGCATGATGCTCAATCCCTCTTTCTAGTGTTCATACACGCCATTTTTGTTTTATTGAGACTAATCTCCAGCCCATGCTTCTAGAATCTAGAACACTTCCGTTCTTGCAGAATTCATGAGATACATGTTTGTTTTCCACTAATGTGACAATATTGGAAGATATGTCCAAAAATCGCGCGGCCAATTGGGCGTAACTTCAGCATATTGTAACCTTAACGGGGGTAAATTCCCAAGGGTCTGGGGCACGGTCACGTGGGTTTATTCAAAAAAGTTTACGCCCACGCCAAATTCCAAAGGTCTGGGGGCACGCGCACCCAGGCCGCCCTGAATCCGCCTACGACTATCAATAGTTTAGTGTACCACCGACGATAACTATTGATAAGTAAATTTACTATTGATAGTACACTATTGTCACATCGACTATCGCGATGCATAGACTTTCGATCTAGTGTTACACTCCTACGGCACAAGCTAAAACACAAAGTGAAAATCTGTGTACAAATTGTTTTATTGTGCATTGGTTACATTATTTATCATATTAACAATAACGCAATAGCTTCTTTATCATGAGAAGTATTACGGTGCGTTGTAACAATTTAGCAAAGTTACGGTACGTCGTAATACTTGAACCTTCTTCGCTATTATCAATTGTTCTGTGTATACAAAAATGTGTTTGTGTGTGTGTGTGTGAGCGTGCGTACGTGTGTATAAGTGTGTGCGTGTGTGTGTGTGTATAAGTGTGTGCGTGTGTGTATATAAGTGTGTGCGTGTGTGTATATAAGTGTGTGCGTGTGTGTATAAGTGTGTGTGTGTGTGAGTGTGTGCGTGTGTGTGTGTATAAGTGTGCGCGTGTGTGTATATAAGTGTGTGTGTGCGTGTGTGTATATAAGTGTGTGCGTGTGTGTGTGTGTAAGTGTGTGCGTGCGTGTGTGTGTGTGTGTGTGAGTGTGTGTATATAAGTGTGTGCGTGTGTGTGTGTATGTGTGTGAGTGTGTGAGTGTGTGTGTATAAGTATGTGTATAAGTGTGTGTGTGTGTGTATAAGTGTGTGCGTGTGTGTATGTACGTGTGTGTGTGTGTGTGTGTGTGTGTGTGTATAGAGATGTGTGGGGTATGTGTGTGTGTGTGTGTATAAGTGTGTCGTGTGTGTATATAAGTGAGTGTGTACATATAAGTGTGTGTGTGTGTGTGTGTGTGTGTGTGTGTGTGTGTGTGTGTGTGTGTGTGTGTGTGTGTGTGTGTGTGTGTGTGTGTGTGTGTGTGTGTGTGTGTGTGTGTGTGTATAAGTGTGTGCGTGTGTGTATATAAGTGTGTGTGTGTGTGTGTGTGTGTGTATGAGTGTGTGTGTGTGTATAAGTGTGTGTGTGTGTGTGTGTGTGTGTGTGAGTGTGTGTGTGTGTGTGTGTGTGTGTGTGTGTGTGTGTGTGAGTGTGTGTGTGCGTGTGTTCTTCCTCGTGGTTGCCTGGTTCATGTGTGAGGACTAGCTGCTGTACTCTTTCTCTTGTTGCTGTCATTGCTCCCCACCAGTAGCCTTCTCTGTCCACAGAGTTAATGTAGTCGAGTTTGTGCATTTATGCCACTGAGCTCAGGATTCCGCGGATTTTGGTAACATTGGATATCATTTTATTTTCAGTTTTCCATATTATATTGTGTATGTACAGGCACACATTTTGATAAACTGTTAACTTTTGCCGAGCATATACAATGTTGGTTTTGTTATCCATTTCAAAATCGTGTCTGTGTGGGTACAAGCGTGCGTATGTTTGCGTGCGTTCGTGTATGCAGACAAACATACATGTGATCGTGAAACTCAGAATAACTTATTGACACCAGCAGTTGCTTGGTTCATTTTTTAATACTGCGAAATCAATTCTTCAAACAGGTACCTATTGAGACATGTGTACTCGTTGAAGTAGTCGTTTTGTAGAACGCACAGTATCAAGCCCAGGGTGGCATACACACACCTGCAAAAGGTATGTATAACAATGAAACAGCTCTAGCTGACGGCAAACAACATTAAAGAATAAAGATTATACATGATACGGAATTAGGACGTTCGTTTGCGATAACAAGGATAGTCGAACATGTCAACGTAGACACAGGTGCATAATTATATCGCACATTCACGCGCTCGGGTTAAAGAAGGGAGTCGAGATCGGGACGTTTGCATAAACAAATGCTCGGTCCAACATTAAATAAGCCAAAGTGGCATTCTGAGTTAATCTACCATTTAAAACTGTTTTTAAGAACGCATTTGTCCAACATGAATAATATTTACTTATTTGATAATATTTGCTAATTATGTATATATATATATGTATATATATATATATATATATTTGGCATTTTATGTTATTCAATAAATGAAGTTTTCGTAAAATCACCGGTCGCCATGTCCGGCCAGCGGTATAATAAACGTGCAGCACGCGGACATAATTTTTCATCTTTTGCATCATTTTATCTTAAAATGGCATATTTTTTTGAAAAAATGTATACCATGATATGTGTGTATGTGTGTGTGTGTGTGTATGTGTGTGTGTGTGTGTATGTGTGTGTGTGTGTGTGTGTGTGTGTGTGTGTGTGTGTGTGTGTGTGTGTGTGTGTGTATGTGTGTGTGTGTCTGTGTGTGTATATATATAGATATACATATATATATATATATAAGATTCACTGGAAATTTAAAAGATGGACGATCTAAGAATGCAACTTTAATACTTTGTCGGATGATTCCGCCAAAAGTACAACAGAGTTGCACAGACAAGCTCTTGTTCTTCTCGTGTTTCCCTCTATGTCCGGCTGCGGCTGGCCTCGGTACTGATCCTCGATTTCTGTTTTATTTTTGTACCTCATCACTATTCTTGCACTGCTGTCTCCATCAATCGGCTCCACTCCCCTCTATTTTTCGCTCTCATTCTCTACTCTACTCCTCTCCCGATCCCCCGAACCTCTCTTTACACAAGCCTCCCTTCGCAGACTAGGTCGTCGTCCTCGCCTCCTTTTCCCGTCCATTCTCCGGGCATCTGCTAGCATATTGCACTGCTAGATTTAGTTCTTTGTTAACTTATTTAACAATGAGACGAGTGAAATTTATTCGAATTGACAGGACAATGGTTTCCATGCAGGCACGCATAATAGGTAACCGGAAACACCGTTTGGGATATGGCGCTACCAAAAAGATTATAATTATTCGTGCTGTACGTTGGAGCAAAAATCGCAAAAATCATCTTGCAAGGCATTGTGCCAGGAGGAAAAATGAGAAGCAGACAGGTGGGATTACAACGAGGTGAGAAGACAACATCCAGGAGTGGACTCGTTTGACCTTCGGCACCTCTCAGAGGGCGGCAGAGAATCAAAAGAGATGACGGGAGCTGACAGGATGTCTGGTTACAGAACAGAGGAGAGAAGAGAAACATCGGAGTCTTACCCTCGTATTTATCGTAACTATTGATTCCCACGCACACGAGACCGTCGGCGCACTGACAGCTGTACATTCGCACTCCAGGCTTCACTTCCTTGTATATGTATATATATATATATTGGGGGTTATATAAGCTTGGGCCGGGCTGCAAAGCAGGCTGCTGACAGGAAGCGAAGGAGAACCCTTGTTTCCGACGTATGTGACAGAGGGTAAATAAGAGTGAATTATTAAAAATAAAATGCAAACACTCCACTAGTATTTTAGGTACTGCAATTGTGTTTTATCGCGTCTATTGTCAAGTTTATAAATACTTGTCCCAAACCTCAGCAACTCTCCTCTAAGCTAAACCCGCTGAGCCAAATGGAACTGATACAACGTTTGAGCCAACCTAAAATGGGGTGCTTTTAATCGCTTCGGCAACTCTACCCTACGTTAAATCCGCTGACCCAAATGGAATCGATACAACGTTTGAGACAATCTAAAAAGGTGGTTTTCAATAGTTAAATCTTGGGACTTACCAGTGGGTCCCTGGGGCATCTCGCGCTCCCCGTCCGGCACACACTTGAGTCCTTCAGGGCAGGGACAAGACGCCACCATGCCGTCTCCCACCTGAATGTTGGTCGTGTGACAACCTGCAAATACAACCCGCTCATTCGGCAAACACGGATCAGCAACACTGAAAAATAAAAAATAAAGGTTCTTACATAGCGCAGTGTCCAATTGTTAGGACTGATCAAAGCCCTTTACACTTTACTCCCTGGCAGACCTGTTCATTCGAACACCATCTCGACTTCTTCTACAAGCTGCAAAGAGTGCAAAATGCTGCTGCTCGGCTGGTGGTCCGCTGCCACAGATGGGACCATATCACACCGGTACTCAAGAAACTGCACTGGCTTCCCGTGAAGCAACGCATTCATTACGCAATTCTGCTACTGACGTTTCGTGCTCAACACGGACTGGCACCAGCTTACATCACCGACCTACTCCATGAACAAAGACCTACTCGAGCGTTGCGTTCAACAATGACTTGTACATGCCACCATCTCGTAGCCGATACGGCGACAGAACTTTCTTTCTTTTCCGGGTTACTTACGTACCATAGGCGCCACCAGTCAGTTTAGACAGTTAATTTACTTTTTTAATTATTTATTATCTTGTACATGTTTTAAAACAAATTTTACACAATCTTTACTGATTTATTATCAATATACCTTTAAGTCTAACGATCTTTAGCTGTAACTTTTTTATTTGCGTATATATTGTCATTTATTGTAACTAATGTAATATTATTAATTTTACGTAGTGTTCTGCATATATAAATATATATTATTAATGTTCTGCATATACAATTACATATATATATATATATATATAATTATGTATTCTAAGTGCCTCAGAATGGATTTATCTAGATTTATAGCACTATATAAGTCTTCTTCTTCTTATTATTATTATTATTACTACTACTACTTCTCTGGGAAGCATTCAGCCACGCTGCAATCAATGCGCGAAGACTATTCGTGCTCAAATATCCACCACTATATCTATATTCTTTCATACAACTGGGTGAACTAGGGCAACATGAAGTGAACGAACTTGTCCAAGGTTCGAAACGGCAGTACAGGATTCGAACCCGGGTTCTCGATTGCTCTATCCACTGCGCCACTGCGTTCCATGTCTCCCGCTGGCACGATAAAATAATAATATATAATATATTTTATGATATACATTTTGAAAAAAGTTCCCAATAATAGAAAGTAGCATGCTTAAAAAATATCAACAAAGTTGCTAACACTTACGGCCTCCCTCTTTGGGGATCGGCTGACAGATGCCACCCTTGGGGGACGGGAGAGCCCTCTTCCCTCGCAGTGGCGCGACGCAGCACTCTCCCGCCGGGCAGTCGGAGGCTGAGTTGCAGCCAACGACCAGAGACTGCGGTTCACACGTCCCTGGAATAGGCAGAGGTCATGTGACATCGACTCCTTGCTTATGGAACAGAAATGATTTAAATTGTTTTTTACCTATTAAAGTTAAAAAAGTAAAAACATATTCACCACATGAAAAAAACAATATTATTTAATTATGTTAATTTCCTCGCAAACACACTTGACTAAGAAAATAATCATGATTTTATACAGTTTACATAATTAATACATTAGAAAATATTTGCTTACAAAAACGGACATAGAAGAGTTGCATGCAAACACTCTAAATTGATGCATTTAATAAAGTAAGCAAGTAAATTTTATTTCCTCATCCACATGATATACAACATATTTCAAGACGAGCAACACAGATGAGGTGGCTACCAGAGAAGTTAAAAACTTATCGAGCAGATAGCCTATTAATTCAAACTAATTATAGTACACTCCTGTATATAAATAACATTACATATATAAATGTTAGACAACTGAGTCAATGTAATAGCTCCAGGTTGATTTCATTTAAATAAAGCTAAATATAATGTAAGGGGAACTGGTGATTAAAAGCCTAACCATTACATATATAGTTCAATTAGTTTAATTAATGCAAATTATACAGTTCTAGGTTTTATGCTTAAATTATGTTAGAAGTCTCTCTCATGTGATAATGCCAACATATTTAGTTGATATTCTGCGGCAAGCATACATAGCAAATACCGGGGTACATGTATAAAACACCAACTATCTTTGTGCGTATGTTTTAATTAACGTGTGACGTCAAAGAAGTGTTGATATCATATCAAAAGGGTGGTTTTCAATATTTGATGCTAGTCTTGGGACTTACCCGTGGGTCCCTGGGGTATCTCGCGTCCCCCGTCCGGCACACACTTGAGTCCTTCAGGGCAGGGACATGACGCCACTATGCCGTCTCCCCCATTTTTATATCCCTTGTGACAACCTGCAAGACAAACAGTAGTCCAGGAATTATAACTATAAGGTCAAAATAAAAGTCGATAACAATCAAATGATTTTTGCACCACAGGCACAAATCCCTGGAAGTGTCTAAAGTAACATAGTAACTGCAGAATTCAAGATAGCGTCTGAAACGGCGGCAACTCGATAAACGTGCTATATTCTTCAAATTTGTTTGGAATATAATGCACATATGTATACACTAAAAATTAGTGTTTCCCATGGTATATGACAAGCGAGGCGGGCCGCCTCGCCGTTTTTCTAAGCCGCCTCGCCCAAAATATGCCGAAATTGCCGCCTCGTAGCAATTTCGTACGCCCATTTTTTTTGTTCTTTCGCGATATATTCAGCGTCGGCGAAGCGGCGCGAAATGACACCACAGAGTCACTTATATTCCTGCGAAATCGCAGATTTGTAGCAACATCGTTTAGTCGTCTTAACGTCGCCCAGAGCGGTTAGGATTTAATTCCATGGCATTGGACAACGTGAAAGATATCACTTGTCAATTGTCCAATCACGGAATCTTCCTGCGGGATCCCGGTGTTTCCAATGGTGACACCTTGCGGAGTTTTGACATACTACAAATCTAAACATTCATGTAAAATGGCGCCCAAACGGTAACTTGCGTTTTGGTTTATGACAGTGGTAGGAGTGAAAACCGTGCCGGCTGATGGCACTACGTCACTAGTCGACACTTGTGTCGAATCCGGACTCTTTTGAAGTCCAACTAAAAACCGTGCATCCTATTCACTAATCGGCACTTGTATCGAATCCGGACCCTGCTGAAGCTCAAATAGCGACCCGGTTTGCGCTAGTCTGTGCCGCTGAGCCTGAGGCCGTGCGTTACCGCACAGCGCGCGTAAAACGAGAGATATAGCAACGTTTGTTGATACAAATCGGGGCGCTATTTACGCCTCAAATGGGCGTAAGACGCAATATTCTTAAAGGTAAATATACCTAGGATAATTTTGAATGATTGAACTATCTCATTGAGGTATCAAAGTTAAGCAAAACTCAAGTTATAACAGAGAAATCAAGGTGGGTCCGGATTCAACGCAAATGCCCACAAGTCTCTTTCAACTAATGTTCTATGCCGGTTGTTTTTTTTAGCAAAATACGGAATGTAATTAGTAAGATATATTTGTGCTAAATTTATAATACGTATTCCGACAAAGTTATGCAAACAAACTTTTGGGAAAGCTGATTTGAGTGAAGTACTTACGAATATAAACCACGGCGAAGTTCACATCTCATAAGACACCTACTGCCCCAAACCGTGTATACTAATGTGTTATCAATAACTTGTGTTAGACAATGATATGTTTTGCACATAAATTGGATATACTAAACAACTTATACTGTTTTATAAAAAGGACACAATTTGGGAAACGTTTTTGCGATTAATAGAAACATACTTTTGTGGAATTCCAGAAATGATTGTTTAATTAATTACATAGCATGCTAGCAACAAATAAAATATAATCTTTGGAACATAAACCACCAATTTACCATAATATTATAATCATTTAAAGGTGATGATGAAAGAGTCTTCAGATGATACCACTGGATGCTTCCCAGAGAAGTCGAGATGGTGTTCGACTGAAAAGGTCTGCCAGGGAGTAAAGTGTAAAGCGCTTTGAGCAGTCCTGCGCTATATAAGAACTTACCTTTTACTTTTTTACTGACTGTCAGCTTGGTAACATGGCCTAGGGTTAGTGCAAGAAAAACATAACAACAACCAAGTACCAGTGGTCAAGTGGAAATCACACCTTTACTGAGTACCAGTGGTAAAAAAGAAACCACACCTCAACACGGTGAAACAATCATGATTACTGACTTTTATCAATCAAGATTACTACATTTACAAGTAGTGTCTTGTTGTTTTATATCTTCCCTCTATATTCAAGAGTAAAGATTAAAACATACCTCACAATGCACCATTTTAAAGCTAGTTTTTAAAAAATCTTCGGGGAGCATGCCCCCGACTCCCCTAGCAACGCTTCGCGCCTGCGCCGCTCGCATAGCCCCTACCACCTCGCCCATCATTTTACCCAGTAGAACACACTGGTCACTGTATATATTTATGGTGGGGTTTTCATCCATTCTATATCCAATGACTTTTCACCTTCTATGACATTCACATCCGCCATTTTAAAGACGGCGGTCGTCAATACAAATTGTATGCTCGCTTAACCGACTCTCGCCTGGCTGCGTGACTACGCCAGGAAGATAGTCTGGCTCAGAATCGCGTTTTGACTGCCCACTTGTTGACAGCCATGAGAGCTGCCACCTAGTGAATATGCATATGATTAAAAGGCACTAAACTATGAAAAAAAGTTTAATGTCGGTTTATTTTTGTGTGACATGTTTCAATATCGGTTTAATGTTGAATAGTTGTTGTAATATAGTATTATCTGATGAAAGTGTATCCTTATTTAATTTGTTATTTCATAGTTGGCCTGAGAGCCAACCATCATCTCTGCCCGAATATGGGGTAAAGCCCCCTACCGGTAACATTGGCAGGGCCTTAATAATCCAGGCCATTGTGAGGGGGTCAATGCTGCCACCTCACGGCGCCTGGGTAATCGAGGCTATACAAATTGATGTACTGATGACCGCCAACTTTAAAATGGTGAATGAGGATGTCAGAGAAGGTAAAATGTAATTGGATATAGAATAGATAAAAAACCCACCCTATATATTTACATATGTGCCTTTTATTCCTAAAAAATTATAAGAATTCAGTAGGTTTATCGAGTTGCCGCAGTTTCATACGCCATCTTTAATTCTGAGGTTAGCTCAGGGAGGATTACTGGGAACTTTTAGTATGCTACTTCAGACACTACCGGGGATCTGTGGTGCAAAAACGGTTCCCATGGTATTTTGGCCTAAAACTCTGACTACAACTCATTCGACAAACACTGATATCATTACGATAATGTAACATTAATCGAGCGCGCATGTGTGTATGTGCGCGCGTGCGTGAGTGGGTGATATGTACTGTATAATTTATGTAAATATGTTTTTATGTTTGTCTGTTATTTATTGAAATAAAATGTATTCATCCACCCATCAATCCATTCATTCATCCGTTCATTTGTTCACACGTTCACTTACTCATTCACTCATTCATTCATTTATCCATCCATTCATTCATCCATCCATCCATTCATTCATTCATTCATCCATCCATTCATTCATTCATCCATTCGTTCATTCATCCATCCACCCTCAATACATACATTCATCCATCCGTCCGTCCGTCCATCCATCCACCCATTCATTCATTCATTCATTCATTCATTCATTCATTCATTCATTCATTCATTCATTCATTCATTCATCAATTAATTAATTAATTAATATAATCATGTTGCCAACACATACCGCCTCCCTTTTTGGGGATCGGCTGGCAGGTGCCGCCATAGGGGGACGGTAGAGCCCTCTTCCCTCGGAGTGGGGCGACGCAGCACTCTCCCGCTGGGCAGTCGGAGGCTGAGTTGCAGCCAACAATCTGAGACTGCGGCTGACACGTCCCTGGCACAGGCAGAAGACGTAGTTTACATGAATTCGCAACATTGCAAAGTAATATTTTTCTTTGGCTAGTATGAAAAATCTGCGCAAAATCGAGACAGGCAACAATAAACTAGGCACGCGGGTGGCGAATATTCTCAACAAGAAACACTGTTGGTGTATTGCTAGAATGGCTTTGCATCGAGTCATCAACACATTTGCCTTGGTAGTTGACAGTCGCGATAATAATATTGACCAAATGTTAGAAAACACACAGCATCGTTACATAGACACCATAACGCGTTCGCAGATACTCGTTGTTTGTTCAAAATGACGAAAATCACAAAGAAAGTGAAATCCACGTCCATCGATAGGCCCTAGTCGTGATAGTGTAGAATTGTCAAATAGTATTGTGTATGCTATTGGCACGAGGGTAGGCATAAGCATTATTCTGTCAGCAACTCGGCATCTACTACATGTTGCTAAGTCCATGACGCAGGGGCCGTTTTCCCCGAAATACTTGCCGCGCACGTGTGATTCCTGCGACTGTTAAGTTGCATTTGACGTATTATGCGCACATTATGTTTTTGCGTTCCGAACAAACTGATTTACCCCATAAAAGGTGAGAATATTCATATATATAATATGGGTTGTTTTGAAAAGATATACTGTAGGTCTTACGTTCTTTGTAGTGTGGTGTTTAACACGTGTGTGATGTGCCAAATGCTGTAGCATGGTGTGTAGTGTGTAGTTTGCGCTTCAGCTACTGTCGCCGTACTGAAAAGGGAGTCGAGTGTGTAAGTCCCCCCTGTTGGTACATAGCCTCTCCATAGACAAGACTCTAGCACAACCTCCTTGTGGTATACTGCGGATACTGGGCACCTTGCGGCCCCATGCGAATGTGCTAGGTATCTCGGGGCAGGTTGGAGCCCCAAAGGTGGGTGTGCTGGGCTCACCTAGGGTGGACACGTTCCGACTTTCACTATTACAATCCCCAACTATGGAAAAATAGTACCGAGCAGATCAAGCTCAATAGCCATGGTATGCAATTGATCTAGGGGAAGGAAAACCCCGACCAAACATCCGGGCAGATGGAGCTCGTAAATCTTGACAGACAGTCTACCTAGGAGAAGGAAACTACCAAAAAGAAACCGCACTGGAGGTCAGCCTGGGCAGCGCTGCAGTGGCTATCAAGTCCCAAGCAAATGGAATAGCAAGGATACATATAGTCGATATAGCTACCGCGTCCGGGGCAGCCAACCGCCACGCTTCCCGGCAGTGGGGAGAAATCACAGAAGTCCGGGTGGATCGTCCCGCCGGCGGCGACCAAGATGCGAAGTCCGGCTGGGAGTCTCAATGTGGGGATGATGGGGGAACGCACTGGAAGTGGCCAACGTGATAGAAAGGAGGAGAATAGAAGTGTTGTGCGTGCAAGAAACCAAGTGGAAAGGAGACCGAGCGAGGACATACTGGCAGGAGGGTATAAGATGCTACATGCAGGAGGAGATGGAAGGAGCAATGGTGTAAGCATCATAGTAACGGAGGAGATCAGTAGAGATGTGGTGAGAGTGGAGAAATGGCAAGAGAGGATCATTGTTGCGTGGCTGATAGTGAGGAGGCGTGAATTATGTCAGTGTATGGACCTCAAACAGAGTAAGAGAAAAGGGCTTTCAGGGAAGAGCTACAGAGAATGATGGGAACGGTGGAAGCGCATGTGATGATGTGCGTAGCTGGTGATTTTAATGCACACGTGGGTACAGCGGAGACAGGTGAAGAGGATTCGGTCGGGATACTTGGATAGGGTACAAGGAATCGAGAGGGCCGGGAGTTAGTAGAGTTGGTGATGCGAAATGGGCTTGCAGTGGCTGGGTCATTTTTCCAAAAGAGGGAAAGCCACAAAGTATCTTGTAGGAGTGGCTACCACAAGACAGAGCTGGACCTGCTGATAGTGAGGAAACAGCAAATGTGGCTGTAAGGTCATCGTTGGCGAACACGTGATTACGCAACACAAGCCTCTCGTTTTCATTGTGCGTATGCAGAAGACGAGGGAGACTAAACGTGTGAGGCGAAAGACCATTAAGTGGTGGAAATGTCACGGGGACACAGCCAGAGCTTATAGAGACAGAGTGACATCAGAGTATGAGAAACTGCGGCCAACAATAGGAACTGTGGAGGAAGAGCGGAAGCACTTTGAGGATGCTTTCAATGGATCAGCAGAGGAGCTGTGTGGCAGAACATCTGGTAAGGAAGGAGGAGAAAAACCAAACATGGTGGACCGAAGAAGTAGAGAAAGCAACTGGAGAAAAGAGAGAGGTATGGAAAGAAATAGAAGGGATCAAGGGTAATGGAGGACAACCGTGCATTGCAATACAGCAGCTGTATGGGCAGAAAAAGAAGGCAGGGAGAGGTGTGCACAAAGAAAAGGGAGAAATAGAAGAGGAGCTATACAGAAAGCTTGATGAGGACAGGGGAAAGAAGATGATCTATAAGATGGCTCGAGAGAGGGATGAGGTCAGGAAGTATGTAAAAACTGGAACAGTGATTAAGGATAAGAGTGGAAAGCCAGTTACGTACAGGAAAGATGTGCTACAGGTCTGGGAAGAGTACTTCAAGGCACTGCTGAACCAACAAGAAAGCAAAGAACTAGAGCTGCCAAGTGCAGTAGAGGGAGAGGTAAAGGTGAAGGAGATTCTGGATGAAGAGGTAGAGAGAGCAATGAAGAAGATGAAGAAAGGACGGGCGACTGGGATGGATGAAGTACGAGTGGAAATGCTGGTGGTGGCCGAACGCGTGGGAATCTAGTGGACAAAAATATTGTTGAATACCTGCATGAAAAGGAAAGATTCCAGAGGAGTGGAGAACAGGGCTAATAGTTATGGTATAGAAAAGAAAGGGAGACGTGCATGATTCAGGAAAATACAGAGGCATCATGTTGCTGAGCCACATGCTGAAGATGTTGGAGAGAATCCTGGATGGAAGAATAAGAATAATAGTGGAAGGGGAAATCGGAGAAGAATAACAGGGCTTCAGAAGAGGAAGAGGTACAGCTGATGGAATGTTTGCGCTGAGGCAGCTGATCGAAAAGAAGTTGGAGGGACAGGAGAGTATGGCTGTGGGTTTTATAGACCTGGAGAAAGCTTACAGAGAGAGATGACAATGGCGACACTTATGAATGTGGTCCCACAGGCAGGGGTCAGGATGGTGGAAGGGTATATGATATATGAAGAAACGAAGGGCAGAGTGGTGTGTGAACCTGGAATCTCAGAAGAAATGAACGTTGCCTTGAGACAAGGGAGTGCTCTGAGCCCACTGCTGTTTATCGCAGTATTGGAACTGATAAGTAGAAAGACCAGTACGAAAGATATTCTCCAGAAACTACTGTATGCAGACGATCTAGAGTGGTAGCGGATGGGGAAGCGGATTTACAGGAATAAGTGATAGAGTGGAAAGATATCTTCAGCAAAAAGGACTGAAAGTGAACCTAGAGAAGACAGAGGTGCTGTGAGTTGGGCAACGAAGCAGAGAGCTGGAAATACACCTGGAGGGGAAGAAACTAAAACAAAGAGACAGTTTTGTATACCTGGGCGGAACGGTATGTGGGGATGGCCCCTCAGAGACAGAAATTCGCAGGAGAATGCAAGCTGTGAAAGTATGGAGGAAATTAGAAGGTCTATCACGAAAACTCAAGGGAAAGGTGCTATGCACATGTGTGACACCAGCCTGTATGGTCTAGAAACTATAGCAATGACAGAGAAACAACAGGAGAGGGTACACCTGTGCGAAAACAACTGGGTTAGGCTAATTGCGGGGGTTAAGAGAATAGATAAGCGAAGAGTGGAAGAGCTGAGGGAGGATGTTGGTGTAAAAGAAAGTCTCAAGAAGAAGTTAGTGATAAGTCGGTTGAACTGGGCAGGACATGTGGAGCAAATGGGAGCAGAACGGATGGCAAAGAGAGCAGATGTCCGGAGAGTGGTGGAAAAAAGAAGACGAGGGCGACCGAGACTGCGGTGGGAGGATTGCTTGAAGAGAGACCTGAAAGGTGAATGGAGAAAAAGAGCAAAATACCGAGGAAAATGGAGAAGGGTGGTAGGGAAAGTAGTGCAAGCGCAATGAGGAGGAAGAGAGAGAAAGAAGAGGAAGAGAAAGAAAAGAAAATGTCGACGTATCCCAACCAGCCTCACGCCTGAAGACAGGGAACGGTGTCCCATAATGTACAGACCATAGCTGTTTGTATAAATGTGTCCTGCTCTTGGATCAGAGTTGTGTTCTCGAAGTTGCACCTTCCTGTTTTTCTATGTTTGGCAGTGAAGCATACACATAGGTGGAGCCGCATGTTCCTTAAGCTGTTTTGATATGTGGAGAGAATGGGAGTAGAACGGTTGGCAAATGAAGCAGATGCCCTAAGAGTGGAGGGGAAAGGAGGCGAGGACGACCTAATTGTGGGAATATAAATTTAGAGGGACTGGGGGAGGAGTGGAGAAAGACAGGGAAACACAAAGGGGAGTGGAGATGGTTGGTGGAGACGGCAATGCACGATCAGTGAGAGGAAAGACAAATGAAAGAAAATAAAAATGAAATCGAAGATCAGTATCGAGGCCAACCTCACCCCAGACAAACAGGAAACAAGAGGAGAAGAACTACCACCATGTTTGTCGTTACGTGCTGTACATTCCACACACCTGTCATGGTTCAACACCTACCGGCTCGACCCTGCGGTACGATGACTCCACCACTAGCGTCTGGTACACACTTCAGTCCTTTTCGGCATGGACACACATCCATGGCGACTAAGTCGTTCCAAGATGGCGGATTCCCAAAGGGCACGATGCAATCTGGGGGTATAGAATAGAACACAGCCAAGCCTGTTGGAACATAAACTGTTATATCAAACACATCAAGGAATGCCAAATACTTTATTCAATCGGATCGAACTCAAGTTACCCTCTTGACTTGCACATGCTATTTCGTCGTATTCGCCGTCAAAATTATCTTTGCCAATTTAGCCTACATTTCTTGTTTTCATTATCTAAAAATGTATTCGACATTACGTTATTTCGTAATCTACTATTCTTCACACGGTAATTTTCGCCGTAAAATCACAGATTTTTGGCCAGAATTTCCATGTTGCAGTAATTATATATGACAAGCTGACTTACAACAGCAGTGCTCCTTTACATGTGTACTTAAATAAATTATATTTGTATTGTACATAATGTTATAGGGGAAGTAGGGGCATGTCCGCACCTCGAGGCATGTCCGCACACTCTATTATTGAGGCATCACGTAACATCTGGTTATTGGAATCATGTCAAACAGTAACGTCTAACCCTCAAATCGACCATTTGCATATGCTATTTGATTAGAGTTTCGTAAGTAAATAGTTATGAAATAAAACGCTGTTTTCATAAAAACTGATGTAATTTTACTCATATACTGTCATGTGTATTATATCAACAGTGAAGCTTGCATACGAATGTACTTATATAATTCCAACCTGCATTTTAACGGTGTTGTAATAGTGGAAATACAGCTTACTTTCATAACCAGCATTTTCCCAACAATTCGGAAATGTTCACGTGTTGGATGCTTGGGGCATGACCGCACACGCCTGTGCGGACATGCCCCACACGCTGTGCAGACTTAGATATACATTTAGATACTTCAATTGCTTAGTGCGTGTATTATTGGAAACGTCGATATTAGATACTACATGATGATTATTTATAATTACCGCACATAAATCAATCGCTGCTTCAATGTGCATTAGGCTGTATCATGTTGGCCTCACATGTTGCCACATTGTATATCATTAGTACCATATTACATTTAAACAAATGAAGATTAATTTATAATCACGCATAGGCGTACATAACCACGATGGCAAATTATATTTAATATATAACATGGTAGTCTATATAAGTTAAATAACACTGCAACTGATCTAGGCGAATAGCTGGCGTGATTGCTTCAGGTGCACAATGGTGAGACGCTATAGGAGGAAAACCAACAAACAGTCATGGAGTGACGAAAACATGCGACTGGCTATTGAGCTGTGGAACAAGGGGGGTTGGATATCGCTAGATTGCGAAGCAATTCAATGTGCCCTGGTCAACACTGCGATATCGCATAAAGAATAAGAACAAAATCATAACCGGCGCTAAAAAAGGTTTTGCAGGGGGTTTAGAATCATCTTCTCTGAGGAAGAAGAACACGAATTGTGTTTGTACATCCTCCGTATGTAAGAGGTCTTACTTGGACTGAGCAGAGATGACGTACGGCAAGTCGCCTACCAGATGGCCGTGCGGAACAACATTCCGCACAACTTCAACAACCAAACTGAAATGGCAGGAAGTGACTGGCTCATGTCGTTTCGGTATCGGCATCTGGAATTATCGTTGCGAACGCCGGAAGCTACGTCGGCGGCACGAGCACGGGGCTTTAATAAGGACAATGTAGATAGGTTCTATGCATTGTACGGCGAATTGATCGATGCCAATATGTTTGAGCCAGGCGATGTTACAATGTAAACGAGACAGGTATTACAACAGTGCAGGGTAGACCATCTAACTACTCGCCAGCTGCGGGAAGAAACATATTGGGTGTCTAACATCAGCATACCGAGGAACTCTTGTAATAGCAGTCATCGCCATGAATGCGGCAGGTAACTAGGTGCCTCCCATGTTGACGGTGCACCCTCGGGGAGTATATTTGCATGCCACCCAAGTGGGTGGATCCAAACAGATCTGTTTACAAATTGGTTCCACCACTTCATCGCTTTTTTAAGGCAACCGAGAGCAAACCGGTACTACTTGTTCTTGACGGGCATGCGACGCACACCAAAAACATTGCGTTAATTGACTTAGCCAGGCAAAACAACGTGCACATCATCTGCCCCCCGCCACACTGCACTCACATGCTGCAGCCATTGGACGTCGCATGTATGAAGCCTCTCAGCTCATACTACAACGAAGCGGTGAGGATCAGGCTTCGTTCTCATCCAGAGAGAGTTGTCACCATCCACCAGATCGCCATGTTGTTCGGCAGGGCATACCTCAAGGCAGCGACCGCAATTACAGCTGGCAACGGATTTAGAAAGACTAGTATTGTTCCATACAACCCTTTCATCTTCAGTGATGCAGATTTTGTCGGATCGCATCCGACCGATATTGTTTGCGATACGAATGCGTCTGGCCGAAGAGGATCTAGTGGATTGGTTCTTCCTGTCTCAGATAGAGCACCTAATCAAGGCTCAAGTGGTGGGCAAGTGGTGGGCTTCTTCTTCACCCAGTGACACAGATGATGGTTTGCTTGAATGCAACTCTGACTCGGAAGGTTCGGAAAATGAACCGTAGGTTCATGTTGACCGTCGATCAGCAATCAACAAGGGGGACTACATTCTTGTCAAGTTCGCTAAGAAACAACGGGTATCGTACTACGCTGGAAAGGTGGTGCGTGTCGACAGGCGTGAAGATGAAGTACATACAAGTTATCTGAAGCGCAATGACTTGCATAAAAGCGACGCTGTCACCTTCTGCTGGCCAGAAACCAAAGACCTGGCATGGCATGATGAGCAAGACATTGTCACAAAGCGGCCAGAGCCAACAACAGTTGGTGACACAACTCGCACAGCTGACAAGTTGCGTTTCAAATTTGACTTTGCATGTTACGAGAGCATGCTGTTTTAGGAGCCGTCGGACAAGCTGCATTTCGAATTTTGCTTTTGAGTGTTACGAGAGCATGCTGCTTTAGGAGTACGTTTCCAAATAACTGTTAATCAGTCTTCCCGAAACTACGTTTTTTTTAACGAGGACTATGTTTCAAGACCTATTTATGACTGTACTTTCTTCACTTTTCTAATGAAAAATGTTGATTTGTATTTTTCTGGTGTTTCTTGTCAGTTCAAATAAGTATTGCACGTGACTGTGGCCTAAACCTACCAATACACATTAGTATAATAATATACTCGTACACATATATGCAGTTCACAGTCTGCTCTGGGAGACTCTGTTGCTACGCCATACATGGGGCATAACACAGCGTGCGGCTTTGCCCCGTACCTTGGGGCATGTCCGCACAAAGGTATACCTTTACATTTTACAAAATATTTAAATATCTGATGGGAGATGTGGCCTCTTGACAATCAACAACAAACTAATATGATTGCTCTTTTTGAATGCCAAATATCACCCTCTTGGCACACACAGTGCACTAGCTACGACGTGTTTCACCTTAAGTGTGCGGACATGCCCCTACTTCCTCTAAACGGATACAGTGCTGCCCTTCCTAAGAAGATGGCTTCTTGAGAAGGTTACAACTGATGTTCTTGTCATGTTACTTCAATTGTACTGATGAACTTATGTGGTTAGGGAGGGCGGAAGTCTATACAGGTAAATTAAGTGTTGGATATTATATCAAGAAATGTATTAAATGAAAGTAACTATCCTGAAGAATCATCAGTAATCCGATCTTTGCTAATTTATCAAGTTATGTCTACATGTGTTGCTATAATCATTGGCATTAATAAGCCTATTACAAAAACACAGATACAAAAAATCACACAAACAAACAGACAGACACACACACACACACACACACACACACACACACACACACACACACACACACACACACACACACACACACACACACACACACACACACACACACACACGCAGCCATACACAAGCAGACAAACAAAGGGGATTTAACTTGTCCTGTTGAGGTCTGACTCACGGAGTCAAAAGTCTCGATCTAAACAAATCCGCACGGCGGCTCCATTGGCTATTGTCAAAACACTTGTTCTGATAATGGGGTAAGCTTGCGCCATAGGCATTTATAGGCACATTTTGCCACAATATAATGTATGGCGATCTTCCCATGTTCCTGGTGGGAAACTCGCTGAAATTAATTTTATTTTGAGCTGGTGCACACACAATTGAACGGTTCGACGAAAGCAGCACGGGGCACTTCGTGTTGCTTACGCTCCATCCTTAAAGGGAAACAAAGGTCGCCTTTTTGTGCCTATGCATCTAAAAGAGTTAACAAAAGCTAATCATCAGCAACTACAATCAAGAATATTACGCCAACAGATTACTTGAATAATCTTGCTGAAGACACATAATTTAAATTGCACGGGCAGCGCCATTGTGATAGAAAGCCTGACGTCACCAATGCCTACTTGTCCTAATTTGCCAGTCAGTAAACTGAGAATGTTACTCTAGTTTGCGTCGCCGAATTTGTTTGAAGCTATAACTACTAAATATGCTATGTTCGAATGGTATACTGTATGGCATTATAACAGTTGTTATAAGTGTAACTCCGAATCGAAGGGAATACGAGAAACCAACATATCAGTTGGCATATTCTTACACATGTCGAGGAAACAGGGGCATTCGACATATCACCGGAGCGACATTGTCAAAGCAGTTCAAGGCGCTTATTGTTCAAGCATCGGGGTGTGTCTCAGTATAGCAGCCATCGGGAACTGTGAGATTTCACTAGAACCTCCCACTTTGAAAATAAATTCCGAGTAAACCACCGTGGATTGATAATGTTAATCGTAGTTGCAAATGGTTAGATTGTATTAACTCTTTTATGTGAATAGGCACTTTTAAAAAGTAGTCTTTTGTTTCTCTTTACATATGACTATCACACGATTTCATAGAGAGCAAGGTTACCTGAGCCACGGCGGCCGCGCGGCTGGCAAGTTCCTGCCGAAAAAGATCGCTTGAATATTGGCGCCGGCGACTGCAAGGAACGTTTGCCGATTGGACGCACGTTGGCAAGACAGCATTGGTTTTTGCGACAGTTACGTCCAGACTTGCATCTCTTCGTTTCAGACCATTGTATCTAGGGACAAATATATTGTGCTGTAGAAGTGTCCGCGACTAGATGTCCTTTTAAGTGGGGTGTTGTGAGGTTCGGTCGTGCCAACAATGTAGTTATATGAATGGAGACACCTACGGTCTAAATAGTTAACCTTAAAGGAGGATTTATACCGAAAGGCAACGGTTTGCGGAGCACAGGACCGTTTTCAAAATGTAAAACCGTAATGGTGCAATCAGAGACGAGCGTATATTTCAAACAAAGAAGGCAGGATCTTCAACAGTATTACGATATGCCCCATATCATTTGTATGGGACAAGACTCCCTGTTAGGATAGTGGAGTTATAGACTCAGACTCGTGGCTAGTTCGCTGTACACAAGGAGGTAAATGCGTGTTTGTATCAGAGCTATGTATTAAGCCAACAAATGTGTGTGTGTTTGTGTGTGCATGCGTGCGTGCTTATGTGCGTGTGACGTAAATGATGCGCATCAGCCTATACCATTCCAATACAGAACTTAACAGCAAAGTTGGGGGAAACCAACCACACGCAGGTGGCGGAACCCACCTTTGTGTGTGTGTGCATGTGTGTATGTGTGTGTGTGTGTGCGCGCGCGTGTGTGTGCGTGCGTGCGTGCTTATGTGCGTGTGATGTAAATGATGCGCATCAGCCTATACCATTCCAATACAGAACTTAACAGCAAAGTTGGGGGAAACCAACCACACGCAGGTGGCAGAACCCACCTTTGTGTGTGTATGCATGTGTGTGTGTGTATGTGTGTGTGTGCATGCGTGCGTGCTTATGTGCGTGTGATATAAATGATGCGCATCAACCTATACCATTCCAATACAGAACTTAACAGCAAAGTTAGGGGAAACCAACCACACGCAGGTGGCGGAACCCACCTTTGTGTGTGTGTGCGTGTGTGTGTGTGTGTGCATGCGTGCGTGCTTATGTGCGTGTGATATAAATGATGCGCATCAGCCTGTACCATTCCAATACAGAACTTAACAGCAAAGTTGGAGGAAACCAACCACACGCAGGTGTCGTAACAATCAAAGCAAAATTCGAAATGCAGCTTGTCCGACGGCTCCTAAAACAGCATACTCTCGTAACATGCAAAGTCAAATTCGAAACGCAACTTGTCAGCTGTGCGACTTGTGTCACCAACTGTTGTTGGCTCTGGCAGCTTTGCGACAATGTCTTGCTCATCATGCCATGCCAGGTCTTTGGTTTCTGGCCAGCAGAAGGTGACAGCGTCGCTTTTATGCAAGTCATTGCGCTTCAGGTAACTTGTTTGTACTTCATCTTCACGCCTGTCGACACGCACCACCTTTCCAGCATAGTACGATACCCGTTGTTTCTTAGCGAACTTGACAAGAATGTAGTCCCCCTTGTTGATTGCTGATCGACGGGCAACATGAACCAACGGTTCATTTTCCGAATCTTCCGAGTCAGAGTTACAATCAAGCATACCGTCATATGTGTGAAGAAGAAGCTTGCGCACGTACAACGCGTGATTTCTTCACATTTTTTGAACCGACCGCTGTAACTAAGTATTTCTTCGCTGCTGGTTGCGGTTTCACCGGAAGTTTCTTTACTCCGGCTTCGAGCATGGCTTTGTAAGGACTAGCCGTCAGGATCACTGTTTTGCCGCACTGTCTTAATATTTTCTTGCCGCGCATATGAAATCCCGTCACGTGAGGGATCGGCAATATGTCTGACGGACTGACGTGTCCAACAAGAGGATGCCCACTTGTTGCTGCTGCAGGCGCCGTCGTTGCTCCACTCGCTCCTTGCCCACCAGTTGAGCCCTGGTTAGGCGCTCTATCTGAGACAAGAAAAACCAATTCACTAGTTTCTCTTCGGCCAGACGCATTCGTATCGCAAACAATATTGGTCGGATGCGATCCGGCAAAGTCTGCATCACTGAAGATGGCAGGGTTGTTTGGAACAATACCAGTCTTTCTGAATCCATTGACAGCTGTAATTGCGGTCGCTGCCTTGAGGTATGCAACGCCGAACAACATGGCGATCTGGTGGATGGTGACAACTCTCCCTGGATGAGAACGAAGCCAGATCCTCACCACTTCGTCGTCATATGAGCTCAGAGGCTTCATAAATGCGACGTCCAACGGCTGCAGCCTGTGAGTGCAGTGTGGCGGGAGTTAGATGATGTGCACGTTGTTTTGCCTGGTTAAGTCAATTACCGCAATGTTTTTGGTGTGCGTCGCATGCCCGTCAAGAACAAGTAGTACCGGTTTGCTCTCGGTTGGCTTAGAAAAAGCGATGAAGTGGTGGAACCAATCTGTAAACATATCTGTTTGCATCCACCCGCTTGGGTGGCATGCAAATATACTCCCCGGGGGTGCACCGTCTATCAGCTCTGGCTTTCTGTGCACTCGTGGGAAAATCAACATGGGAGGCACATAGTTGCCTGCCGCGTTCATGGCGATGACTGCTGTTACAAGAGTTCCTCGGTCTGCTGATGTTAGACACCCAATTTGTTTCTTCCCGCAGCGGGCGAGTATTTTAGATGGTCTACCCTGCACTGTTGTAATACCTGTCTCGTCTACATTGTATACATCGCCTGGCTCAAACATATTGGCATCGATCAATTCGCCGTACAATGCATAGAACCTATCTACATTGGCCTTATTAAAGCCCCGTGCTCGTGCCGCCGACGTAGCTTCCGGCGTTGCGCAACGATAATTCCGGGTGCCGATACCGAAACGACGTGAGCCAGTCACTTCCTGCCATTTCAGTTTGGTTGTTGAAGTTGTGCGGAATGTTGTTCCGCACGGTCATCTGGTAGGCGACATGCCGTACGTCATCTCTGCTCAGTCAAAGTAAGACCTCTTCCATACGGAGGATGTATAAACACAATTCGCTTTCTTGTTCCTCAGAGAAGATGGTTCTAAACCCCCCTGCAAAACCTTTTTTTGCGCCGGTTATGATTTTGTTCTTATTCTTTATGCGATCTCGCAGTGTTGACCAGGGCACATTGAATTGCTTCGCAATCTGGCGATATCCAACGCCCCCCTTGCTCCACAGCTCAATAGCAAGTCGCACGTTTTCATCGCTCCATGACTGTTTGTTGGTTTTCCTCCTATAGCGTCTCACCATTGTGCACCTGAAGCAATCACGCCAGCTATTAGCCTAGATCAGTTGCAGTGTTATTTAACCTATCTAGGCTACTATGTTATATATTAAATATAATTTGCCATCGTGGTTATGTACGCCTATGCGTAATTATAAATTAAGCTTCATTTGTTTAAATGTAATATGATACTAATGATATACAACGTGGCACGATGTGAGGCCAACATGATACTGTCTAATGCACATTGAAGCAGCGAATGATTTATGTGCGGTAATTATAAATAATCATCATGTAGTATCTAATATCGACGTTTCCAATAATACACGCACTAAGCAATTGAAGTATCTAAATGTATATCTAAGTAGGTTACATATAACCGCCGACAAACGGGGCATGTCTGCACAGCGTGTGGGGCATGTCCGCACAAGCGTGTGCGGTCATGCCCCAAGCATCCAATACGTGAACATTTCCGAATTGTTCGAAAATGTTGCTCATGAAAGTAAGCTGTATTTCCACTATTACAACACTGTTAAAATGCAGGTTGGAATTATATAAATACATTCGTATGCACGCTTCACTGTTGATATAATACACCTGACAGTATATGAGTAAAATTACATCAGTTTTTACGAAAACAACGTTTTATTTCATAACTATTTACTTACGAAACTCTAATCAAATAGCACATGCAAATGGTCGATTTGGGGGTTAGACGCTACTGTTTGACATGATTCCAATAACCAGATGTTACGCGATGCGTCAATAATAGGGTGTGTGGACATGCCTCGAGGTGCGGACATGCCCCTACTTCCCCTAATTGTTTTGGGAAAAGAGATGGAGAAGCTGCGACAACATGCATAGGCCTTGGAGAAACAGCTATGTTGCAATACTTGCAATCTGGTACAAAGAGCCGGAGATTAAAAATATGATATGACTTCCACACTAAACGTTTTATCAAACGGTAGTATGCTTACGCCGTACCGACGTTATTCTGACGAATGACGCACCAAGCATAAAATGTCTTTTATGAGATTTGGATTCCGTCGGTCTATTTTCGGAATTTCATTTCATTAAAAACAACTTTTCTAACAGTTTATATGCACAAAGTTGACGGATTAGGTGTTCGAGATTTAGCACATAGATATCTTATGAAAAAAGTTGTTCAGTTTTTTGTTAAAACGGGATAAACCTTTAGGACGCGTGATTTATGCACGCACCAGTATAACATTAACAGGCAGTATTTTAAGCCGTGCGTTGTAACCAGCGCGTTATAATTTGCTATGTTTAGGTTTGCGTATGCGTTTACCGCCCGTCAACGATTCACTGTGTATGCATTGGTGTGTAGATTGCATTGTTATACATACCAGACACGATTTCGGCTGTAGTTTCTTGCAACCCGCCCGCTCGCTGTCGACCAATAGTGATAGCGCATGGGAGTGGCTACATGTATACCGGGTAGGAACTCGCCGCGCGCCAGTCCGCCTGCATGCATATGTGCGTGTGTGTGTGCGCGCGCGCGTGTGTGTGCGTGCGTATTAAAGCGAGGCTGTTTGTTACTCGTTTTTAACATAATGCCCACCGCCAAACTGCGTGCGTGTGCGCGTGTGCGAGCGTTCGTGTGCACATATGTACGTGCGTACGTATGTGTGTTCTTCTCAAACATTCGTTTTTGTTTTCGAAATAAGTTACAACCTAATTGTGTTAATGGTAATCTGAACAGTGCCTACCATGTGTTACTAACGTTACCTGTACACAGAGCACTAGCAGCAGCAGCAACTGTGTGTTGGTGAAGACTGCCATTGTGTTTCAGGACTCCACGTCAGAAAGCAGCTCACTTGCACCACGATTGTCCAACTAATGCCGCGCCTGCAAGAAACGCGTTGTAATACCTTTGTCACACAAGGATCGAAAGCTCAGCTGAAATGCGACACCTTTAGTGATCTCATTGGATGTTGGTAATAACTCATAAAACTCGAGACAATTCGCGTTCAGACTGATATAGGCGGTCCTTACTGCTCGAGGGTTCACGTTTCTTTGTTTGGGTGAAAGCAGTCGGATAAGCAAACCCCCAAGTCGTTAAAATAGGATTACACGTACAGGCAGTAAAGTTGAACCGCGCGGAAATAAAAAGCTCTGCAATTCTAATTGGAATTACATGAAGTCAAGCACACACACGTCTGTAAAACGCAAAGCGGTAAAACTGTTCGTGGATTTACCGTCGAGCCACGAAACAAAAGCGATTTTCCTAAAGTTACCGCGCAGAAATTTAACTCTTTGGCCAATTAGCGCTGTTGTTTTGATGTCACGTCAAATTGCACATTTACCAAGATGGGGGTGTCAGTGAAAATGGTAAATGGCAGATCCATTGCTTTATAGTTTTGTTTAAGTTCGCGTCATTTCAATTACAAGGAAGTAATTAAAATATTTTAATTTATTTTAATTTGTTTTAATAATTTAGTTGTGAATTTCGTTTAACGGGGAGTTCAGCATTGAATTATGTGGACAGAACAACTTTTTAATAATTGTATTCCAAAATAAGTATATGTCCAAAACGTAGGTAGAGGGTTTACGTTGAAGCATGGTGAAAGTCGGGCGACTGAATTTACGGGGTTTCCCTGGACCGCCATTATATATATACACCGTCAAAATATGACGCGGAATACAACTTTCCGTCGAGGTTTACCGTTATCGCCTGCATGTGTATTACAGCTTTAGCAAATAAATTGTATAAAAAAGACTGCACTTTGTTACTAGTTTTGGCGGTTGTCGCAACAAACAATGGTAAAAAAATCTGACTTTCTGGTGCACGCCTCACCTAGCTGATTGATGGTGGTGTGACGCTATAATATCACAATAGATTAAGCCTACGAACAACATTACGTTAACTAATGGGAAAAACCCACAGAAAAGATGTTTAAACACACACACACACACACACACACACGCACGCACGCACGCACGCACGCACACACACACACACGCACACAAACACACATATAATTTTGTGTCTTAAACAATATAACTATAGTAAAAAAAAAACTGGCACGATACGATTGTAGTTGCAAAGGGTTAATTTTTAAGACCTCCGTTAGATGAATAGGGCCGACCTATAAAAATGTCCTTATTTCCCTTTAACGTTCCTTCAAATGTTTGTAAACGGAAACATAATCGTTCATAATGAAGAATTGCTGTATTTATCCGCGTGTGGACCTTGTGAGATTGGGTGCTTAGTTACTTACAGTCATATATTGTCGGCTGTGACATGAACTAGGTTAACTCGTTTACCTGATACCATGCACACAGACAACTGCAGGCACACGCGCGCGCACACGTGCAAGACAAACACGTACGAACAGAGCTGCGTGGTATCGTGTTATTACTTTTGTCGTGATATAATAAGTAGCAGAAATGGTATATATTTTTCAAGCAAAATATTTCGTTAAAACGACATCAGCTAAATCACTGTAATGCTCATAATTAGGTATGTAATGTCATTTGATAAATACTTGTAGTCAGAACATGTTGTATGTCTTTGTGAAATTAAGATGTTTACATTCAACACCACCTTCCAGGGTTGTTTGTGTCTCGGTTTTAGTATGTTAATAGGTGTCAGATGAACCCACTATTCTTCACAAACATGACTATACATAGCTGACCAATGGTCCTGGGTTGATTTTGTAGCTCAGCATTTCCTGTCCTTGCTTGTCTACACACAGGCTGCAATTCGTTTGTGTTCAAATAAAAGAGCAACACACAGAGAAATAAGAAAAAATAAACACACATAAATCACACAAACAAACATATACACACACAAACCATGCAAACAAACGAACAGACACATACACACCCAAATCAGACAAACCGACAAACACACACACACACAGACGCACGCATGTACACACACACACACGCACGCATGCACACAAACAAACAGACACATACACACCCAAATTAGACAAACCGACAAACACACACACACACACACACACACAGACGCACACACACAGACGCACACACACATACACACACACACAGGCACACGCACGCACACAAACAAACACACCGGGCATAACTTAAGATATGAAGGTAAACTAAAACATAAACACAATAGTTTTTATTTTTTATTCATTTAATCGCCAACCAGCCATTGTGACCAGCTATGATCCATGATATGAATATCTTGTTACATCGGCAGGTACAAAGGTAAGTAGTTTATCAAACTAAAGTTGTCACACGTAACAGGTACATGTAGATACAGTAAATCATTTGCACACACCTACAACAACGGAAGTAGGCACACTCGTAAGTGCTGCCCTGTAGAAGACATTATATACAAAAGGCAGTTAAATGACAAAGTTGTCAAGGTTTAGTTTCATCAGTTAAACTTGTAGACAAAGGCTGTAGTTCCTCACTGTTCAGTCATCTACACAGCAGTATAATACACAGCAAAATACAGTTCTACGCTGAGCCTGTATATCCTGGAATGATCGAACCATAAACTTGTTGTGACAGATACAAAGTAGTGTACATGCACACGAGTACACATAGCAAGTATATATATATTTCAACTGGATCTTTTAGTGTGCATGCATGCCTGCGTGGGATGGATGCATTTGTGCTTATATATATACACATCTAGAGAAGTTGCTGAACTGTAGCTGTTGAATATTTGAAATACTGCAGTTAAATAAACAGTCAGCAATACCGGGAGTTACAGAGACAGCAACAAGTGGTGACATAAGAAACCAGGTATTCAAACTAAACAACTTTAAGGATAACAACATATTACTTTGAGGAACAGACAAAGATCGCAGTATGCATGCTTAAATGGATTAATAATTTTGTTTAAATTGAATAACAACTTTACTTATGCACTCAAGATGTTAACACATTTGCTAGGCAGTGGCACTACACAGTAATGTATGCTATCTAACACATCATAGATAAAACTATCCACACCTGAGGACTGCTGGCATGAAATGAAACCATAAATGAAAATGTACAATCTAAATTACTTTTATGATAAAATGCGTGACTAATAATTTTTTATACTGATGATATATTGGTTGTTTAAATAGTATCCATGAAAAGTGATCTTTAATCTCTCAAAATAAAAACAATAATTTAGCTAGAAGATAATATAGATCAGTTTTATGCTGTGTAGAGATCGCTTTAAGACAATAAAAGACAAACCATTAAATGTTCACTTTTAAGGTGAAATATGTTTTTCATAAGATGGCTTAATGTTCTGTCAGAATCCTGCTTTATA
The DNA here is from genome assembly GCA_020002185.1 of Paraescarpia echinospica. Classification (NCBI taxonomy): domain Eukaryota; kingdom Metazoa; phylum Annelida; class Polychaeta; order Sabellida; family Siboglinidae; genus Paraescarpia; species Paraescarpia echinospica. Next base: position 22,957,891 of record CM034536.1, on the reverse strand, counting down.
TAATTTATGGTTGTAAATATGCTGGAGCGGTAAAGGTTAAAATATATTAAGGGCAACACTGTTAGTTTATGTTTACCCTGAAGTCAAAGAAATTAGTTTGTTTAATGAAATAAAACTCCAAATGAATACTAGTATACATACCGTTTAAGAACATCCTGTGAGACGTAAATACAACAATGTACAAGTAAGGTTATCACAGCATTACATCACGAGAAGTTGAAGAATAAGACATAAAGTTGTCTGAAAAGTACTCGACAACCTGATAGCGTACTCCAAGTGTAATACAGTGCACCCTTGTAGTTCATCCATCTGTACATAAGGACCGTTGCACAAAGTACCCTGATTGTGGGAATATTTGGATAGTTGCCATGGAAACCATTTTACATTGAGGATAACAACACCGCAAAAAAACAGACAACTCACAAAACAAAAAATCTAAACTCTACACATTAACACAGGAAAGTCCAGAGTGTCAGTGTCTAAAAGAGAACATTAGCATATAGTTTTCCTACACATCTTCAAACAAGTAAAACCAGATAAGATAAAATCATACACATAATCAGTAAAACTGCACACCAAATCACACCACTGATATAGTTTACCTAAAACACCCTCAGTATCTACTTATACGGGGTTGACACGGGGGACTCAGTTGCAAAACTGAGCTACTCTACAGAGACCTTGAGAAAATTAATACGGTGTAGAGTCTCTGAAAGATTGTTAAATAAATAAATAACTACATCAACATAAATGCTTTATCACGCGGCAAGATTAAAACACAATCAGTAATGGTCAACACTTTACTGTCACAAAGTGTCATCACTTTAGTGTTGAACTCAATAAATGTCACAAAGAAAGAATAAATGAAAGTCACCAAATAAAAGACGTACGTGTATGATTACGCTAGTGTCATCACTCATGAACAATTCGGTGTCACCAAGCATGAACACACGAGTGTCATCAAGTGTGAACACTTCAGTGTCATCAAACATCAACACTCCAGTGTTATCATGCATGAACACTTTAGTGTCACCAAACATGAACACTTTTGTGTCACCAAACATGAACACTCTAGTGTCAAGCAAAAATTCATCAGTGTCATAAAAAATGTACACTTCAGTGTCACCAAGCAAAAACATATCCATGTCACCACACTGACTATAAGCATAACTACATTAATGTCACAATCTGCAAACACATTGTTGTCACCACAAAAAGGTAAGTTCTTAGATAGCGCAGTATCCAATCATTAGGACTGCTCAAAGCACTTTACACTTTACTCCCAGCAGACTTGTTCATTCAAACACCATCTCGACTTCTTTGGGAAGTTAACCATCCAAAACTTGAACGTGACAATCCAAGTTGTTTGTCGAGGGCAGTGTCAATACCAGGAACTACCAAGTACAATGTGACGTAACATGTCAATAACAGTGCAGAGACAACACTGTATTTGTACCACGCCAATTACAATAATCCCACACAACAGATTGCACATATCATATCACTTCATATTTTAGCCCCCATGTAGGGTAAATAACATTGAAATTATGATACAATGCAAAACACCTCCTTACAAGACAACAGTAATGTTAAACAAATCTTGCTAAATGTGGCACAAGAAATAGATTAAAAAAAAAGAAACAATGCCTGATCAACTATATCGTTGCAACAAAGAACGATTAGTACTGGGACAAAATACATCAGACTAGCAAATTTTTGCTTACGTCTGGATAAGAAATGCTGGACTGACCATCTACACTTAGTTTAAGGATATAGCAAAGATCCGGTTTTGTTCCGATGTTGCCAGTTTCCATACCATTCAACTGACAGGTATATACTATGATATGTAATTACGTTAGTAACTGACTCTTTTAATTTACTAACTTATTCTATTTGTACCCTAGTGCACGCATAAGACCACTGGTTGATATATCATTCAACTGTTAAAATGTGGACACGGCAGTGTGATTGGATGAAACAAACATTGTCATTGCCTGTGCAGCAGCCAACAGAGAACAAACTTAATAATATACAAATGACTGCTAATATATGACAGACAAACAGACAGACATAGTTTCACAACAGAACGAGAAAATCAAGTCAAGTTGATATCTGACAGTGGGGAGATCAAAGATAACTGTGGAGATATATATACAATATTACATACGACATCACCATCATAGAAAGATCTGGTATTAGGAGACAATAAAAATACACCACAACTTGTTATATGTATATATAACAAAATAATATCAATTGGTTTATGAGGTTATACACTTGATGTGGGCCAATCATTGTTTTAAAGAAATTAAAATTAGGATTGTTAACAATAAGACTGGACTGCTTAACCGTGAAGGGATATACTGGTGTGCTGCTTGGTGTGTGATTGTAAGTATTGGACGTGATATGCCTGAAATAGCAAATGACACAAGGAAACATTACTAAGTAAATAGCAGGACGTATAGCTCCTCGGTATCAAATTATAGCCAGTGTTGTGTGTGATGTGTATTACTTTGATATGTACCAGACAAAGCTGAACTCGAACCAGGGGAGCAGTTATACCACACTACCCGGGTCATAAATCCTATACAACGATTCTGAATCATTTGTAATGAGCCACAGCAAGCTCTGGTATTAAGTCACACAGTCCTGTTCTGCACTTGAGCCCAAATAGCTGTGTGTATCATTTCACATGAATTTTGTGATTTTAGCAGAAATTTTTATTTTCCTTGATACTTAACCCAAACTAATTAAATACATGCATTTACGAACCATTATTTCATGTCACAAGGTCTTTGTGACATGAAATACATGTCATGACGACCTCATTTCTCAAAATGTCGCTCCATTTCACAATTTTGCAACTTAATACCCACTTAGCTGTGGCAGGTCACATTTGTACTTTGTCACATTTGCCGTGTCATTACTCCTCTGACCACTCACACCTGGTCCACTGTTATGTACACTAAGATTCTGTTGATTCATAAAATCAATGGTTAAGACAGCAACTGGGACAAAGTTCAAAGGTCAGAAGATTCTGCACCCGGGCATTTGGGTTAACTGAAATTGGAAACAGACTGCTCTCCTTGATTCCTGCAGGCCACACTGCCATTGCACCCGTAGAGGACATAACGTATTCTTTCTCATAAATACTCCATGATCAATGTAAGCAGTGAGAATGCACCAACAATGAACGGCTGATTAAAAAATTATGCTCTGAACACACCCAGAAGAATTCTTGTAAAAAATCAGCACTTCTTCTCAATAGACGATTGGGAAAGTCACATCAGTATGCAAAGTGCAAAACGAATGTAGTTTCATTTCTGTTTAAACTTTCACCCACCAATATTTTTGAGCGGTAAAAATTGGCTTCCGAAGTCCACAGTCAATAACCGCAGTATTCAACTGATGTGGCATGGTTGACAAAACATTACCCGCCATGCTGCTCGGTTCAGATATCCACATTAGCGATAATGTGCTTATATTCCACTCGAAAGATGGAGCCACTGCACCAATTTATTTTCCCTGCGATGTGTGAGAGTGCAGGTTTGCAAAAACAACTGGGTGAGAAGAATTGCAGGAGTGAAGAGAATCGATAAGGAAAGAATGGAGGTGTTGAGGGAGGAGGCTGGTGGGACAGACAGTCTTAAGAAGCTTAAGAAGAGGAGTTGACTAAAGTGGATGGGACATGTAGGGTGAATGGGAGATGAACAGTTGGCAGAGAAAGCAGATGCCCAGAGAGTGGAGGGGAAAGGAGGCGGGAACGACCGAGACTGCGATGGGAGGACTGTGTAAAGAGAGATTTGGAGGGATTGGGAGATGAGAATAAGGATGAAATATAGAGGGAAGTGGGGATGGTTGGTGGAGACAAGTACAAGATAAGCGAGACAGAAGAAAATAGAAATTGAGGACCCGTATCGAAACCAGCCCCATCCCGGATATACAGGGAAAGTACAGAAGAACAAAATGAAAAAAATCATGACAAAACAACATGTACCCGGTAATGCTGTACATTTTTTAAACTTTGCAAACTGATGCGTCATCCCTTTACTCCCTGTAGCTACGGATGACTATCACAGCTGAACATTAGCTGTTGTTTCATACAATGTTAAATCACTATGCTGAGGACCCAAACTCTGCATTCCACAGAGGCTAACACTGGCAGTTTTGGACCCGAAATCTGTGAGAATCCATGCTCGACTCCGGGTGAGACGTGTGAAAAATGTTCATCAGACTAGCATTCCGTCAAGAGATGCGACTGACTCATTCCACGTGACTGTCACATTTGGGTCGTCCTCCTGAAATATGTCAACATATTTTAATTTAAAGTATTTCTGCTATTAGACTCCCAGCATTTAGTTATGCCCACTTAACAATATTTCGATATTATCTCAAGAACATTTCTGGATGAACTGGTAGGTTTAAGTATGCCAGATGTTACTGTAGTTTGCAGTAGTTAATATGTCAACACAATTTCATTTACCATTTTTTTGCTATTACACTCCCAGCATTTATTTGCACCCACAATACAATATTTATAAATTGTCTTACATGCTAGTGCTATCAACTGCCACTTACTTTAGTGAATATGCTAACACAATTTAATTTAATGTGTTACCGTTATTCAATGCTTAACATTCATTTTCAGAAACAACAATTTTCAGAAATTATCTCAGACATTTGTTATATATTTATAGGTATAAATTTTTTGTTTTGTTGAATTATCACTTACTTTAGTGAAAGGAGTATAACTGTGAGAAAACTCTGTGTGGAGTAAACGGACAATATTTGTGCTTTTAAATATTATGCAGGTAAACAAAGATAAAATCAGAAAATATTTAAAATATACTTCTGAAAACAAATTGTTTGATTAGTACAGCTGTACTGGAATGTTACTGGAAGTCTGCTTCATTGCATCAAGTATTGTAATAAAAACAACATTATAACTACCGAAAGCCAATTTAACAATGCGTACCGATCTGTCAAGTGCGTCGTCTGACATTGCATCGAGACTGGCATCAGTGCTTGCGCTCGTTGCCAGGGGGCGCATCCGGTGCCGTCGCTGCTGTTGCCATGACGAATTCAGTAATGCACCAGTACTTCGAGTAATCTGCAACAGTGAAAAATAAATGTATCTACCGTAAATCCTGTATTTGTAGCCGCACCCCTAATTAAAGCCGCACCCCAATTTTGACCTAACCCCTGAGTTTCCTCCGCTCAGTTTGTCACAGGCAAAAACCTTATTTAAAGCCGCACCTGGACTTTGAGCCATGACCATTTTAGCCTTGCGTGTGACATACTTCCATAGTGCACACAATTAGGAAAAATTAAGAGGTTCCATAAAGAAAGTCACAACTTTGTTATTAATTATCATAAATGAATGAATAAGGTATACTTTTATTGGTAAGACTTGATTGTAATGCACTGATAATAACTACATCACATTTTATATTAACGTTGGAATATTACTATATGTGAATTTTCTCAAAATGGAAAACAAAAATAAACAAATTTCACCATGCTACCAGAAAATAACTGGGTGGTTGAATGTCCATACATCCAGTGAACGAAATGTAGCCATGCATTTAAGCTATACGGTAAAGCTGGAATTATAAACATATTTTGAGAAGTTTTATTTTTATGCCATTTTATGTAGAATCATGTATAAAGTCGATGTTATAAATGCATTGAAAAGACTAGAGCTGGTTTAGTGCAATAGGACCAGCTGTGTTGACTTCAAAGGTGTTTGATTGACAGCTAGTAATTACAATGTAATAATTTTAGTCGCCGCGCCGCCGTGGGAAAGCAGCGTAAGAACGGATGTAATCTTGTGGTTTGGCCTATTTCTTCCAGTTCCAGATTATAACACTGTATCTTGTACCAGGGCAAGTGCAATTTACTCCAGTGCAAAGGGGCACTTGTAATGATGTTGTGTTGACAATCAGGTGAAGCCTGGCTTCAGTAAAGCCAAGGTGTGAACGTTGTGCTTGGAACTCTGGTTAAAACATTAACACCTGATACCAGGAGCAAGCGTCTGAACAAAGCAGACAGTTGTTACAGTTGATGTCTGCTAGTGTGACTCAGTTGCTAAGAACGGTGCATGCCATCATATTCAAATTTCAAAGATGTTTTGTGCGCGGCCACGGTCCGCGATGCCAACGGCCCAGACACAGATACGCGGGATGACGCCGCCATGCCATTCCGGGCAGCATTCTTTGATAGCGACAAAAAAAGTGACTTTGGAGGATTTTAGTTGTGTGGAAGGATGATGCCATCATATTTGAAGATGTTTGCCCGGTGCACGCGGCACGGATACATGGAATGACACCGCCGGAACGGCATGACACTCTTCAACGGTAACGATGAAAGTGATATCGATGACGATGGAATTTAACGTTTTCACATGTTTTGATCTTTGTCTCTGAACACTTTATGGACACAGGTTTTTATGTGTTATGTCATTATTTTTGCACCAGTGGCAGTTGTAATACAATGTTTTATTGATACATCCGACTTCGTTTTTTCGGTAAGTTTTTCAGTTACTATAAACGTTACAACTGACAACCCAGTGAGCCAATTTTCACAATATTTTCGGCAAATTACTATATTTAAAGCCGCACCCCAACTTTGCCGTCATCGTTATCATTTCAGCTACACGCTACTGTAATTATAGCCGCCGCTACAAATACAGGATTTACGGTACTTATAATCGAGCTTGCATATGTGGGTAGGTTAAATGTTTTCTCTTAGACGGTTTGAACATCGAGCCCCAATCTTTGTAATGTACGACCCCTAAAATAAGAAGTAAGACCTATATCTCCTTATAAGTTCGTAAAACGTAACCTTACAAACCAGACGCACGTAGCAAAAACTTCAGCATAGGTTTGCCAATAGCATATCAATATGAATGTTATTTAACAATTGTACACTATCACAACTAGGGCTTGTGGATGGACGTGGACTTCACATTCTTTCCAACCTTCGTCATTCTGAATAAACAACAAGTATCTACAGGTGCGTTATGGTGTAACAATGCGGTGTTTTCTATCATTTTGTGAATATTACTATCATGACAGCCAATTACCAAGACGTCCCGTTAGTAAAATTAAAAACAAATTTCTTATGATTCCATGCTTGTCTTATACTGTGTGTATGAGCACCTGAATATATCTATACAAACTTGAGTAACATTAAATAATGCTAACCATGTTATTTATTATATATTATTATTGATTAATTGATATATAATATTATTTAAATATATATATATACATATATGAAACAAAGTTTTAAAAACCTTTGTTGATTCCATGCTTACACTGCGTGTACATGCCCATCGACGGGTTGGTCCCAGATACATGACATTACACAAATATTAATAATAAACAGTAACAATACTAACCTTGGGCTGGCTGTAGTACTGTTGCCCGGTGGCCTGCCGTAGGGCTGACCACACAGTGGGCGAGAGAGCCTTCTTGCTTGACCGGTGATGACGATGACGACCCAAGTCTTCAGAGCGCAGTCGCATGTGCTGGTGCTGCCCTCTAGGTCGGGAGTCGCAGTGCGGCTCCGACACAAGACTCTGGTTGAGTTGTGTCTGCAACATGGCGCGTCATCAATGTCGGACTTGCTGGGGTGTGTCATTGTGGTGTGTCAGTGTGTCAATGGAGTGTTCCAACTGTTGGTTTGTTATTCATAGTGTATCAAATCAGTCGTTAAAAAAATTTCAGATCTTTTCCATGACAAATTCGATACAAAACAACAATGTAATTTACCCTTGAATGGATAGAAGATCTGGTTTCCCGGTTCTTGATACTGTATATAATTTGATACTGTATAAGAAACTAGTTTCTTGAGAGGTAACGTAATTTAGTTCAAACACAGATAAAAGCCATTTATTTAATGATCAAACTGTCTTGTATATTTGTCACTCAGCAATACGTTGTCCATTCCACAATGATAATATAAAATGTCAGCCTACAAACTCAAATTTAAGACCTTAAGAATTATATTTTAAAATTTATGTTTTAATGACCTATTAGGTTTAAAAAAATAATATTTTAAAGACCTATTAGTATTAGGCTTTAAATGAAAGATCTAATTTAAGACATTTTAAGACTTTACACACATCGCATGTTTATCTTTAGTGCAATACTGTAACTCGACAGAGCGTATTAAAGTAATATGTCATGTTTTATGTAATTTTTGTTATAAAAGGTGTCATATGTGTTTGTATGGCATGTTTGTCTGTGATGTCATGCACGTCACAACTAAAGGATCATCTCAGAATACTGGTGTCTGATATCAGACCAAATTACTTTCATTTGGGAGAGTCAGAGGCAGTTTTGTAGGACATCGATATTTTACGCTTCTGACCGATATTGTTAATACACTGCTATCATCATATCAGTGTCTACAAACTTTCAGAGGAGGGGGTGGGGGGCTGAGGCCAGATGAAAGTAATTCTGTTTCATATTGAACATCAACGTTCTGAGATGATCCCTAACCCTGACACTGACCTGCGGTGAGTCGAGGAAAGTGTCGACACTCATGGCCCGTGACATTGTGTCGGTAAATTGAGGCCAGTCTGTGTCATCGTCGATCGACACACACCGCTGTTTGGCACTCAGCTGAAAGATATTTTATTATAAATTACCAGCAAAACTATCAATCCTCTGGATGACACCACATACACAGAGATTCTGGGCAGATGTCCTCAAAGTATTCATACCTGTTGTTGATTACTTAATATTTTGGTACAGTTGTTTGCAAAATTACATGTTTTTTACAATTGTTCCCACAAAATAAGTTTTCTTTCAAGCGATTGTAGATAAACCCATGAAAGTTTGACACTAGAGATGCAATGCGTTTAGGAGGAAAAACTTAATGGACATATAGATATACATACAAATGCTAGCTCGATTATAGTTAGACAATGCTCCGCAGATAACCGATTAGACACTGCACATGTTATTGGAATTTATTATTAAACAAAATTGCCTTTATTAAGTAATTTTCTCTAGGATCATATTCAGGTCTATGACTACAAAATTCACAAAGAATTATTTAGGAGCCATCACAAAAAACATTGGTTGATATTAAAAATATTGATATTAATAATATCAATCAAGTCAGTTTTGTACAATATCATATTATACAAAACTAACTTCATTGGGAATGATAGCAGCTATTTTGTGTAGCACCACAAATCAATGTCATTGCAGAGACTAGAAAGGTTTGATTCTTGCTAAATTTATACTAAAACGAGCCAAGTGAAAGATTTAATTTTGGAAGATGATGCTTAAGATATTCTTAAAGGAAATAAAAATAAGGCATTAGCTAAAATCCTTTTTCCATGTGTACACAAAGTTTAACATTGTATGTAACATTTGACAACATTAAACAAATACAGAAAAATACATTTGTAGCATAAATTCGATTTTAAGCCCGTCTGTGAAGCGATTCCCGTGGAAAATGAAATTTTAATGAGCTAGGCGATCACGTGGTATCGTGACGTCACTTATGACACACACTCGCATCAGGCCGACCCTTTCCATGCATTCAGAGCATGTTTACAAGGATAGCTTTTGGGTCGAAACGAGCGTCCGAACGAGTTATTGTGCAATATTCCGACGTAATACAAACACTAGTCATCATAGAGGAACAAACATTTATCTTACGGTTCCACATGAATCGAATATTATTCAAAACAACGAATGTGAATGGGCCTACAAGTCAACTAGGTTTCGCCGAGCTTGGGCTCGTTTTCAGAATAATTATATTGAATGCAACCAACGGGAGATAATCTACACCAATAAGCATACATAGCAAACATATATTGTATCCAGCTACATAAAGTAACGTGTATAATCTCATAATATCACTAGAATATCGATATATGACGGAGTTGTACAATTTATCATAACAACTTAAATCAGTCAGAAAGTTTCCGTTGGTCCCGCTAGCTCAGTGGGTAGGCGCATTGGTTACTTGTCATTTATTTTATAATCGGGCGACGCCGGTTCAATGCTGACAGCATGCAAACCTTTGATTTTCTTTACACTTTTTTGTTTATGTTTTCACGAAGTAATATAAACAAAATCATTTTATACTATAATACACTGTTTGTAAATATTTTTTTATTTTTGTTGTAATTATTTATTCGCCACAAAAATGAAAATATGGTCATTATATATAACGATGTTTCTAAATTGTATTTATCCAGACAGATCTCAATCTGTTTTCACATATATAATTACAATGTATTACCGTACAATATATGATCAATTAATAAATTATATATCCATTACATTATATTTGTTTGGATAAATAAAATTTAGAAACATCGTTATATAATGACCATATTTTCATTTTTGTGGCGAATAAATAGTTACTACAAAAATAAAAATTATTTACAAACAGTGCATTATAGTATAAGAATCCGGGTTCGAATCATGTGCAGCTGTTTCGAACCTTGGACAAGTTCGTTCACTTTACATACCTCCAGTTCATTCAGCTATAAGAATGAGTACCTGGCTATAGACAGTGGTGGATATTTGTGTATGAATAGTCTTCACACATAAATTACAGCGTGGCTGAATGCTTCCCAGAGAAGTCTAAATGGTGTTTGACTGAATAGGTCTGCCAGGGAGTAAAGTGTAAAGCACTTTGAGCAGTCTAAAGGACTGGATAAGGCACTATATATACAAACTTACCTTTTTACATTTATCTTTTTGTACACAGGAAATTGGCCATGATTCCGATTCAATGACTCCACTATCAGGAAGGATTGTCCCGCATACATGTATACTATTGAAGAACAAGGGAAAAACGAAGAGGAGGAAGGAAGGGAGTTCTGGGCTGCTAATGGGCATACATGTGTGTTGTTTTGTCCCTTTTCATGAGCCCCGTTGTGGATTGGTTCATGTTTTCTTTGTTTGAAAGACGGCGCCATGTTAGACTCTGATTGCACCACTATGGTTTTTCATTTTGAAAACGTTTCTGTGCATTGCACACTGTAGACCCAACATTTCTGTCAGTCTGAAATGGGACCACACACTTTACTTTAGGCCCTTCTTAATCTAAGTAACAATTAAATCTGCCCTTTTTAAAATTGTGCCCTTATTGAACATTGAAAACTGCCTTCACATTTTTACTTTACTCACCAAGGAATCATTGAGGAATATGTCCATGATACTGCTATGATATCGCGGCGAGCCAATCTCCTGACCATCCGCAAACGCACTCAGTAACAGACTGTAGCTGGTCTGCAACAAATAAATGCAGTAACATGTTGTAACAATCACACTCGGCAACATACAAACAAATAAATGCAGTAACAAGTTGTAACAATCACACTCGGCAACATACAAACAAATAAATGCAGTAACAAGTTGTAACAATCACACTCAATAACATACAAACAAAGCCAGTCACGAGAAGACTGCTATAATCAATACATTCCAGACAGACCCACGTGGTGATCACAAAATATTCTATATGTTAATATGGTGACTTTGGGGGCTGACCGGCTGTATCTCCTCCCAGATGATGATGTACTCTTATCTTTTCTCTATGTTCATCCACTTCCTTGGACCACTGGCCTCTGATCTACCAACTGGCGATGGATTAAAAAAGATATAACTGAGAAACTACGTTTGCTACTGTTAGTGATCCACTACCCAGAGGGCACCACTTTGATTTAATGCACACTTTATCTGGGAATATTTAGTATGGTGTGATTGGTGACTATGGAAATTAAATGGTTAATGGAACTGTGTTGATGATGAAAAGAATGCAGTGCTTGGTTCGTTGCTTCATGAATGGGAATCAGATAGTTGGCGCTGTGCTACAATATAATACATAAGATACAATATAACATATTATGTCAACCACTGAAGGAATAACTTGCCTCTTTACACAGAAGACTGTCGAAATTGAGCTCTCGGAAGAACGCCTCTCTCTGAAGCGTCTTTAGGTCATGCATTCGCGAAGACGGATTCCTCCTCAACAACTAAAAACAAAGACAGTAAACAACCTTAATATACAACCATATTAAACAACCACACCTACAGTTAAAGTGTCTCTATCAAGTAAATAGCCACAATTTGTATCTCTTTATCTAGTAAATAACTTCAGTTACAGACACCTCACATACATGCACGCACGCAAGCACACATACAATCTCTGTCAAAGTAAACCACCACAGTTAAAATCTGTTATCATGTTAAAACAATATAATAACATTTGCTTTTTTCAGCTGCTGGATATTTTAAGTAGGTTTTCAAGGCCAAGACAGGCCTGATTTGAATGAACTTCTACCATAGGGCCAATATTGGACTGATCTGTATAAATCTTATCTACAGAAGTAAGATTGTGCTAATATGAGAAATTTATGTGACATGGCTAAGACTACGAATAATAAAGAGTAAACTTGTATGACTGGGCTAAGACTGGGCTGATAACACTAAACTTGATCTACAGGGCTAAGATTGGTAAGCTACATTCTACAACTGGAACAAAAACATATCTGAGTAAATATTATATAACACTTCACTGAATTGGACACAACACCAACAGGACACGAGAGCTACAGATCGCCGATGTGCTGCCGGACGAGTGCCCCTACCTTCCTAGTACATTTGCGGGCCTGCCAACTGAATGGCTGGTCTGCCGGCAGGTCGTAGATGTGGGTTGCTACACACTTCGCCATCTCTGCATGGTCACGCGCTCCATGCACGGGAAACTACAATAGCAACATAGTCCACAGTTGGTTGTGCAGCATGCCTTTAAGCAGGATCAAATTTTTACCAGTCCAAAAATGTCCCGGTAGATACATGTGTCCGCACGCACATACAAGCCAGTCCAAGTGTGTGTGTGTGTGCATGTGTGTGTTTTTGTGTGTATATATATACATATATATATAATATACATGTATATATACATATAACGAAAGCTTATTCATTATTGATTGTTACTGTTATTCATATGTCCATTAAATACACACACATATATATATATATATACATACATACATGTATATGTGCTACGCACATTTGAAAAGCATAATAGACATGAATAACAGTGACAATCAATAGTGAATAAGCTTTCGTTTTTCTCCTCAAATTTCTACCTGCCCAAATTCAAATTTCAACCCATCCAAAAACGAACTTTTCCCGTCCAAATGACAAGTCTCAAGATAAAGCTATGTTGTGCAGTCATACAGCAAGGTCTACCAGTTGACAATAATGGTTGCCTGATTGCCTGGCAAATGTACTGTCTGGCAAGATGCCGTCGACCACCACTTGCTTAGATGGGCAAGTAGAATTTATGCAACTAAATAGGCGTTGCATTTACCCGATTTAATGTAGAAGAGTTACTGAAGCATTAACTTATTGTGGTATATTATAATGCCTTAAAACAGTAAATAAGAACACCATCACTCCAAAGATTATGTAGATTTTGTGTAATATGTACATATTATCCACCAGAGATATACAGGTATATTTGGGGCAGCATCTATTCTATTCACTGGCCTCATAATTGAGATAGTCAAACCATCACTTACAACCTTTACCAAAGGTACAGTGTACACTAACATCGTACGTGCAAGTTCAGGGAGCCTACATTATATGACCCACTTACATGTCCCGCAAGCAGTGCATACATCATGATGCCAAGGGACCACCAGTCAACTGAGTGGCCGTAAGGCCATGTAGACAAAACCTCCGGTGCTGAAACATCAAGGTAATGTGTGTTTACATGGCGCCAATATCCTCAGAACCGAGAGTGGTGCAACAACAAGGTTATGTGTGTTTACATGGCGCCAATATCCTCAGAACCGAGAGTGGTGCAACAAGGTTACGTGTGTTTACATGGCACCAATATCCTCAGAACAGAGAGTGGTGCAACAAGGTTACGTGTGTTTACATGGCACCAATATCCTCAGAACCGAGAGTGGTGCAACAACAAGGTTACGTGTGTTTACATGGCGCCAACATCCTCAGAACCGAGAGTGGTGCAACAACAAGGTTACGTGTGTTTACATGGCGCCAATATTATGTAGTGGGACTGGTGTGTATTATGTAGTTGGACTGGTGTTTATTATGTAGTGGGACTGGTGTGTATTATGTAGTTGGACTGGTGTGTATTATGTAGTTGGACTGGTGTGTATTATGTAGTTGGACTGGTGTGTATTATGTAGTTGGTCTGGTGTGTATTACGTAGTTGGGCTGGTGTGTATTATGTAGTTGGACTGGTGTGCATTATGTAGTTGGAATGGTACGTATTACGTAGTTGGAATGGTACGTATTACGTAGTTGGGCTGGTGTGTATTACGTAGTTGGGCTGGTGTGTATTACGTAGTTGGGCTGGTGTGTATTATGTAGTTGGACTGGTGTGTATTATGTAGTTGGACTGGTGTGTATTATGTAGTGGGACTGGTGTGTATTACGTAGTTGGACTGGTGTGTATTACGTAGTTGGGCTGGTGTGTATTATGTAGTTGGACTGGTGTGTCTTATGTAGTTGGACTGGTGTGTATTATGTAGTTGGACTGGTGTTTATTATGTAGTGGGACTGGTGTGTATTATGTAGTTGGACTGGTGTGTATTATGTAGTTGGACTGGTGTGTATTATGTAGTTGGACTGGTGTGTATTATGTAGTTGGACTGGTGTG